>JBAIZL010000008.1:48647574-49247574 GCA_036971475.1 Prosapia bicincta | reverse complement strand
GGCTTAATCTCCGGACTATCTCTTCCTCATTTTGCGGTGGTGTCATGTTCTTTAAAACTATGACTCTTTCTATGAAATAATCTGCCCTGGTTCTTCCATTTCCCTCAATATACCTTTCATTCTCCATTCTTTCTTTAATGCCTTCCTGTATTTCTTTGGCCCAGTATCTTTCTATAAATCTATTTTGTAAATCCGCGAAATCTTCCACCTCCTCTCTGATTGATTCCCACCATCTAGCCGCTCCTACTTCCAAAGCTCTATCTATGATTCCTCTCCATTCATTATCAAATCTTTCCCCTGTCCTACCTTCAAATTTTCTCTCCACATACCTATCTAGTCTTTTTAGGAACTCCATAGGGTTACCATTCCTCCCATTAAATTTGGGCATCTCCTCCTGATTCCCGCATGACACCTGTATGATCCTTAGGCCTTCTCCTCCTTTACTTTCTTCCACCTTCTTTTCTACCTTTTCCATTCTCTGGGTCAATTCCCCTTGTTTCTCATTATTCCTCCTTCCTTCTGTTTCCAATCGGTCAATTCTATCATTATTATTGTTTTTCTCAATAGCTATCTCCCTATTTAAAACTCTTAACTCTTCCCTGTTCTGTATTGTCATTTTTTCTACCTTCTCTATCTCTTTCTTATTAATTTCTGTCACATCAGCTATTATTTCTTTTGTTTCCTCTAAATTCTCCTTAATCTTCTCCTCTAAGTCTCTTCTCATAACTTCTACTACAGCATTATTCTCTGTTCTCAACTGTTCCCTCATATCCTCTATCATTTTCTTACTTTCCTCCCTTATTTCCTGTGTTATGAATTTGAAATCTTCCTTCATCTCTCTCATTTCGTCTCTATTTTCCTCTAATTTTTTGTTTATTTCCCTCATATCCTCACTCATATCTTTCATTTCCCCTTTTATTTCATCTATCTTATCTAATTGTCTATTTATTTTTTCATTATTTATATTTAATTGTCTATTTAGATCCTCTCTCCCTTTTTCACTCATTTTCATGAGAGTTCTCATCATCTCCCTTAAATCTTCATTCTCATTATTTCCCTGTTTTTTTTGTTGGGTTTGCATAGGTGGTAGTCCCCTAGCCTCATCTACTTGGGTTTCCACCTCACTCTCTTCTATAGGCATATCTGTGCCTTCCGTTTCTGTCTCTAGTATTTCTAGGCTTGTCCCTTTTTCCTGGTCCCCTACAATTACCAGCTCGCCTATAATATTTTCCTCCCTGTTTTCGATCCCCTCCTGAAAACTAACAAATCTCCCCTGAGCAGCCCCTTCTGTTTCTATCGCCCTTTTCCGCCTACTCTTTTCTAATTGTTCCCCTTTTTCTGTTTTTTTAGCTTTTTCTCTCCGCAAATTGTATAATTCCCTCTCATCAGACATATTTAAGCTATTAGTAAACTTATTCTACAAAACAACCTAGTCTTGATTCTATTCAACTCAGTGTTTGGTTTTACAAAATTTTTCTAAATCTATTTCCAGTTCAAATGTTTTTCATATAAAAAGTTCTAAATTAATTTTGATTCAAAATCTCTCTAAATAAATTTTATCGAGCCCCCACGTTGTTGCGCCAATTATAACATAATTATAAAACAGACGCAACGGGGTTTTACTATTTTATGAAGATATATTATTTCTATTTAATAACCAAAACCAAAAAACTACTCAAGAACAATTCATTAACATTTATTATTACAATTTCATCTTTACATTAAACAATACACAAAACAAAATTTTACAACTTACAAGTTTTTAACAAAATATACTATTTCTTATTTTCTTTTAATTTTTTAGTTACCACATTTTAATACCTTTGGCTAGTTTAAGATCTCTTGATATCTCGGGGTTATAGTATGGGCTATATTTTTAGAAATTCTTAGGTTAATTAAATAAATTTTGAACAAACAATATTAAATTTTGAAAATGCAAAAAGGCCAAACTATTTGAACTGGATTTATTTCTTACTATTAATTAACTATAAGATATCCTAATATACAAATTTAAACTTCTCTATTATCTTAAAAGTCCACTAAAGTTATTTTATAGCGCTATTACTCAACTTAATAAATATCAAAATTTTGCTGGTCGCTTACGTAAATTCCCGTTCTCTCCAATTAAACAATTCACACACTTAAATCCGTTTTAGTTCTTTCAAATTATATTTTCACTGTATTAACTCTTTCAATTTTCTTATTCCTGTTTAATCTGGCCAAGTTTACTCACAAAACTGTATAATTTAGACGAACTCTTTCCAAAAAAATAGAATTTTGACTGGTCCTGGCAGGTCCGGTCTTAAAGCGTCACCCACGCCATCCAACTCAACTACTAACTACGCGTCCTTTTTTTCTAAAATTGTTTAAATATGGCCGCCTTTCTTCTCCAAAAAACACATGTTGCCTGTAATCTAGTTTGTTTTCTTTTTCTTCACTACAATCGATTGTCACACTGACCTACATCTGTTTCACAGCTGACATACCAACAAGTTTGTTTTCACCAATTTTTATTTCGTTAAACTTTGGTTGAAACCTGATTGAAACTTACTGTTTCAATTTCCTATCGTCAACAAACCTTCCAGTGTTTATTTTATTAATATTATTAGTGTATGAAGTGTCTTTGTGTTTTACTTTTGAAATAGTTCTGAATTGTGTGTGTTTTGCTTGGTCTTTCATAAACATAACCTTACAATTTTCTTTTGTTTACAAACGTGTTCACTTTCTCCTTCAAGTAATTACTTAGCCCTATGTTCCTACAGTTTACAAATTTGTTTACACATAACTATTTTTAGATTATCTTATTTTAATTTATGTGTTAGGTTATTTGATATAACAAATTTCCTAATGGATTTTACAGTTCAAATACCTTGTTTACAATTCCTAGGCTTTTACCAGAATTTAGTTTCAATTTTAACCTAACCAATCTTTTAATGAATTTCTTTCTAAATTTTGAGTGAGTTATTTCTCATCTATTTTCCAATTCTTAAATAATATTATATAGCCCATTCTATAAATGTTACAATATATATATATATATATATATATTTTTTTTTTTTTTGGACTAGGAGACTGACAGACTTACCTTGGTAAGAGTCCACTCTGTAGTCTTGAAATAGAAACACATAAAAGCACTTAAACAATGATATATTTCAACCACACAGTGGTCTTTATCAATCGAAGAGAAAACACAAAAAGAAATATGAGAGAATGAAATAAAATAATTGTAATCACAGATTGTGTAGAGTAGAAATCAGATGTCACAGATGCACAGATTAAAGATATATATATATATTGTTTCCATGAACATATGAGTGATTATAGTTTATATAAGTCTGTCAGGGGAAAAAAGATAAGGTTATTTGGGGAAAAAAAAAAAAAAAAAAAAAAAAAATTAATGGATTTATCTGATGTTGAGGTTAGGGGATTCTCTGGACTTGGTATACCACTGGTATGATAGTTCCCACCTTCTCAGTTCTGAGGGATTGCAATCAGGGGGGGAGTGATTTAATTATTTTTGTGGTATAGCAGTCATCAAAAGTTTTGATGTTGTGACTCGCAGCATGTTGAGCTGTTGGTCTATCCATATTCATAATTTTAACATCATGTCTGTGGCCATTCATTCTGATATTCAGACCATCCGTGGTCAGGCCTATGTACTGTGCTGAGCAAAGTTTACATTGTAGCTGGTATATGACATTTTTCGATGTACAATTATGATGACCCTGTATTTTGAAGACCATTTTTGTTGTTTGGCTGTTGAAACTATTTGCTGAGGGGTGTATTGGACACGTCTTGCATCTAGGTCTATTACATAGGAAGGAGCCATGAGGAAGTTTGTGTGGTTTCTCTGCATCAGGGTCTGGTAGTTTAGGATGTACTAGGATGTTTTTCAAGTTGGGAGGTTGCTTGTACCAAATTTGCGGTGGATCGGTGAAAAGATTTTTGGTGTGGACGGAAGCTTGAAGAATTTTGAAGCCATCTCTCAATATCTTGTTGAGTTTATGTAGACCAGGATGGTAGTCTGTTATTAAAGACAGTTTATTTTGTTCTGTTTGTGGTTTATGATGAACCGAGGATTGTGCTGAATGAATTTGGTTTTCAATGAGTTTTTTTGGGTATCCTCTTCTCTGGAAGGCTGTTGATATCTTTCTATTAAAATCTTCCAATTCCCTATCATTCGAACAGATTCTCTTACCCCTGATTGCTTGACTGTATGGAATGGATCGTTTTATGTTTATTGGGTGGTTGCTGTCGAAATGGAGATATTGTAGGTGGTTTGTAGGTTTGATGTGAATTCCTGTGTTGATATTTCCATTCTGGAGTGTTACCTCTACATCCAAAAAGGTGTTGGCTGATGCGGATCTACTCTGGGATTGGGTTTCTCTAAGGCAGGAAAGGATGCCCTTTTGGTCTGTTTATCAAGTGTTCTGTTGTTTTTTTTAAACATTCGTTGTAATTAACTATTATTGTTCAATTAATATTTCCCACTTTTATACAAAATAAAGTGTCATAACATCTCCTCTTTTGACAGTCTCAATTCTTACTTGAGTAAGATAGTACTGGCAAAGTTATATTTTTATTCAAGAATTTTGATTCTTTTCTGAAGTACAGACTTCAGTTCATGCTGATCTAACTTAGCATAAAATTTTTCAGTTAGTCTATGTTTGATACTGTCCTATTTAGTTTCTTTTGATTGTCGTTGTTTTTTTAATCCCAGATATGAAGTGTTTGAGACATTTTTCTCTTTGTTGTTCATCTCAATTCTATCTGGCAGAGGTATTCTAAATGTGTAAACAAACAAAAAGATTGTTAGATTATCAAAACAGACTCTCCTACATAAAGATATCCTGCTAGAAACATCTAATTACAGGCTAATATTTAAGAGTTATTAGGTAATATGAGCTACCGGATTGTTTTAGTGAAAGTCAAATATACCAGTAATCAATCAGGTCCTGAAACATTTTTGGAAAATCAAGTTTAGCTACAAAAATAATGTTTGAGTGTTTATTTCTTATCATTTATTATTATTTTTTTTGTTGAAAAATAAAACATTAAAACTTCACTACGTATATATTCTGAACTTTTCGATTGTAAACATCAACAGGAAAACTTAACATATTGAGTGTGTGTGATTCAAGTATTTCAAATGTCATCTAATAAGTTTACCTCTCTATGATTTAAAAACATTAAAGTACATCCAGTTCTGATCTATTTAGACCAGTTCTACATTATTGCTGTGTAAATATATTTGTACAGTGAAATGGTGACTCTATGGTCATATAACTTGTTTTTTTAATGTTTAAGATTATATTCACTCATATGCTTCAGAATTACATACATCTTATTGAATCCAACATTTAGTGACATTAAAACTAGAACAGTCAGTTAATTCAATAGCGTAGCAATTAAATATCCTGCAGATTATATTATTTGTATTGAGTATTTTCTTTTTTTTTTTGCAGAGCTGCTGGCCGCTGAATTTCAGTCGACCACCAAAGAACATCACCCACTGCCAATTCTGATTAGTTATTTAGGGTTTGTTTTGTTAATAGGCTTGTCAAATATTTTTGAGTTCAAATCATGCCAAAGAACAAGTAACCTCTGCCATTTGAAATTAGATTAATTTTTGTGTGTCACAGTTGAAAAAATGTAGCAAAAGTTGCTTCTTAATTTTCCTGATATTTAATATATAGGATTGTTTTTACAGGTATTAAAGATTGCCTGGATAGGATACGGTATTTTAATGTTAAAGGTTATTAGTTAACAGTATTATTTAACCAGATCAGATATTTTGCTCACTTTTATGAGCAGTAGGTATTTCGAAAGCTATTGCAAGCTCTCTAGTCTTCCAACTGCATTAGCTTTCTTTTTTGCTCTCTTTATTTAATTCTTAATACTCTTAAAGTCTAGTCGTGTTTTTATTTAACTCTCCTTCTATTTATAGTTATGCAAGTTTTGCTACATATTGTTAATATTTTTTTTTAGTATAATACTTATGTATATTAGATAAACTAATTTTTAGGATGTGAAGGAATACTGTCATTACTAACTAATTTTTATAATAAATAAACATTAAAAAACGTAGTACATTTAAAAGTTCTGTATACAAGTTTTAAATAATTGGTATTTCTGACATCTGAAGGTCTTCTTGAGAGGGGGAAAGTTTGTATAATTTGACTCTGGAACAAAGCCCCTCATTTTCCAGAGTTATTTCTTACTTTTGAAACGTCTAGTAATTGTTTATTATAATGGATAAACAGAAATTAGAATTTAGCAGAAAATTCTAAATATACATTACTTCATAAATGTGCCTTGTACAGGGTAGAGCAGGAAAATCTGCAATTTTTGGCAATGGCCACTGCATGAGGATTTTGTGGGAACCCTGCTTCTCACTAGATACCATGTACCTGTGCATCTTGCAAGTACCAAAGCTTGTTCCTTACAAGTTCAAGGCATCTTCATCAGAATCCATTTCACACAGAATTATCAGTATTGTAAGCAAGCGTGTTGGGTTCTAGTATGAGTCATCAATAGTATAGAACAATACATGTTGTTGCAGAACGCGACTGATGGTGCTGCTATCTAGGAAAAAACCAAACAGGTTTCTAGTATGATGTGACAACTGCCAACACAACTAGAGAATTATAAAGAAATTTTCATTATAAAATTTGATCGTTTGGACATCCTTTAAATATATCAGTTTTTAACATAAACATTATGAGATGCTGGGGTGACTGCTCACTAGCCCTTTGAGAAGTTCAACAAAATGTCCTAAATCACTAGCCTAATATCTATGAACTTTGAGTTAGTATTCAAGACTCCCTGCTAGGCCTTGTTTAGTACAATAATACTAAACATATTGTGTTCTTACATTTATCAAGTTCTATACACAAAAACGAAACATACATATTATGTATCAAGTAATACTTGATACTTAGAACTTATTAGTTATATTAAAGATTCTATATTAATAATTAATGTTGCTATTTGTTCAAAAACGTTTGGCTCTCATACTTTGAAATATAATTAAATTACTTGACTAAATAAGGTATAAAATACAGAAAAATTTTATCTCAGGCTGAGGTAAGGGTTATAAGTCCCATTGAAGGTTTCGATGTCAAACCACAATGAAAACAAAAGTAAAATACAGTAGAATCTCGATAATTTGAGGTAGATGGGACCGAGACCCCCTCTGATTCCCGAAAACTCAGATTACATGGATACGTTCCTGTGCATTAGAAAAAATAGGTGTTTTAACAAAGCCTAATATAGTACTATAATTAAGAATGTACAAAATCAGTTCATAGAACTTTATATGAACATTTATTGAAAACCAGACTCATTTTCTTTGCATACTGTATTAATATAATCATATCTTGGAAGCCCGACTCATTTTCTTTGCATACCGTACTGATATGATGATTTTTTAGAAGCTCAACTAATTGCCTTTGCATACCGTATGGTTATTAACAACTTTTGGAAGTCTGGTTCATCATTTTTTTTCAAATAGATAAAATAGACTCAAATAGGAATAGGCTCGAATTTAATAGAACCTAGTTGAATTATTATGACTCGGAATATGGAGGCTCTACTGTAATATAATCCTTTACAATATACTCTTTAGTTTAGGGCATTACCGTATAAGCTAAATATTTTATTTATATAGAAAGACCCAACTAACTAACAATTTGCTATCAGCATAGCCACCAGGCACTGCGATTCTATATAGAGATGTCTATATAAGCTGAGATGTCTATGTAATATATTAAATGTAATTCCCTACTAAACATTGTATTTAAATTTGGCTGTTCATTTTCCATATTGTTAAACTTGTTTTTAAGAAGTGTTTTTTTAAATTAATATATTTTATAAAAATTTACTTTAAAGATCATAAATACCAGATAATAACACAAACAGTTTATGTTTTAGTTTTAATACATTAATTTTAAATGTATATAGAAAATCCTGAAGTAGCATATAATTATGCTGAAATTTTGTTTAAATAGTAGGTCCTACAAATTGATTGAAAAAAGTGACCGTCTTTGATTGGCTGATTGGCTAGGTATTCCATACTCTAGCCCCCCCCCCCATAATGAATCGCCCAGGGTCCTGCTACACGTAGAGCCGCTACTAATAAAATAGTTCTATATCAGAAAGACATTTTCCTGTAAAAAAACTTGTTTAGCGATTGTCTTAAAAGTTCCAAATAGACATTTGAAAAATGTTATCTTTGAATTATGTGTTAGATCTAAAATTTAAATAAAATGTGCAATAACAGTTTACACGTTTTAAAATGGATATGATATCTGATGTAATTTTCACGTTGAGCATCCAGCTTCAAAAAACACAAGTGTGGTCTTAGCCTTATACGTTCCCTGGTTTATATATCAGTATATTCTAGAAGCTTTTAATGTCAGAAATATTATCACTTTATGATTCATTATAAAAAAGATCAAGATGAAAGAAAAAATTGTTGCAGATTACTTTGGTTTCATTTCTGTTTGTCCAGTTTATTATAAAAGTTTTAAAAAAAGACAGTAACGTAGGAATATAACTAGAACCCAGACCTTAAATAGTCGGTTAAATTTTAAGTTTCACTAAAAACAAATTTTTAAAGATTGTTTTTAGAATGAACCTTGAAAGGTAGGAATGTATTTAATATCACAGCTCTTTAATTATAGAAAATCATTTACTTAAATTTAAAAAAAAAAAGAAAATAATTTTGTAGTATTTGTGTATATATTTGGGCGTTACTTGAATATTCTAAAGTAATAGATAAATAATTTTAAAAAGTTAAGGGTGATACCAAAAATACTTCATTCAAATGAATAGGTATTTCTTTAAATGCAATGAATAATTTTAGACTTTTCAGCTGTACAGAATGTCATTAACACTATAAATATAAATTTATAAAATCTCTTTATGAAATGCATTAATTTTATATCTGTAAGAATGATGCAAGATGTCTGCTTGTCACTAAATCCTTCCAAAAGTTACACTCTTTTTTCATTGACGAAGTTTTAAACAACTTTACCAAAACATTACACTTATTTTAATACAAAACGAAAAAAATGTGGCAAAATCAAAAAAGAAATAATTATATGCAAAAAATACTACAAGTTTGATCATAAATAACATGAATGAAAAACTCCCAAGCATTAGGTATAAATCAAATTTTATAAGCTGGCATTTGGATCTTAGGTAGAAATATCTATACAATAAAAAGTATTAATAAGTAACAAAATAAAGAGTCAATGGAAGTCCAAGGGTGGATGTTTTTGAAAATGACATGTGAGCACCTCTCGGCAAGGGTTGCAGCCCCCAAGTGCCAGCTTATAAAGTTTTACCTATACATGCCAACTAAGGTTTACAAAATGAAGAACACATGCAA
Source organism: Prosapia bicincta (assembly GCA_036971475.1). NCBI lineage: Eukaryota > Metazoa > Arthropoda > Insecta > Hemiptera > Cercopidae > Prosapia > Prosapia bicincta. Next base: position 49,238,180 of record JBAIZL010000008.1, on the reverse strand, counting down.
TCAGTAATGACACAGGTTCACTTTATGTAATGCAATAGAAACATATTGCAGTTATGCAAATGTTAACCTAGAAATACATAAAAGATCATTCCTGAGCACATTGTTGAAATATACAAATATATTAAATTTGTAAAATAAAATCAAATATGTTATTGTTGCTTGTGATCATCTTGACTTCACCGGTTAGTTATAATTATTGCGTAACTGAGTGAAAACCTTTCAACCTACTTGCGGACATGCTTTGTAGCAATATTTGTCAATGAAGCGATTGTTTTAAGTGAACTGTCAATGAAGCAAGTGAGTTGAAAACTTTTCACTCATTTACGCAATCATTACTTATAAAATATTTTATGTTATTAGTATAACGTAAAATACAGATAAATGAATAAGTGCATTACAAAGCACATCACTGTTAGACCGCATTATTAAATGTAAATTTTTAGGACCATTAACATTCGGTTCAGCAACTTGGACATGGCTGAATGATTAACAAGTACTGTTGTGTTTCTATAACGTTTCTGAAAAAAAGCACTTAAATTTCAATTCGATGGAAATCATTATATACTAATTTTCATCTTGAAAGGTTTGTCAGTATGCCATAGAAAACAAAATCAAATAGTTGTTAATAATTTGATGCATTTTGTTAGTTCACTATTTACTTAATTTTAGCTGAAGAGAATTAAATTATTAGATTTATCTAAACTTTGGCTGTTGTTTATGGTAGCATAAACTTTATTCCTGTTGCCTTTACTCTCTTGGTAGACGCCCTTGTAAATCTTTGAAACTTTTAACTAGGGATGGACAATGTCTAAAATTTTCAATTCCGATTCTCAAATTTTTCTTTCGATTCTCGATTCTTTTATGTTAAATAGGCCAACATGATATTCTCTAATAATGAATTTAGTTAACATCTTGGTCATATGGTGGAGCCTTTAAAAAGTTACATTTTATTGAAATGGGCTATACAAAACGTTCGACCTTGATTTATGAATAGGAATTTCTGAAAAAGTAGCAACATATTAGAAAGAACTAAAGATTTATTTAAAATTACAAGTATGAACTTCAGTTCACAATTACAATATAATTTCAGCAATAGCCATTTCAGTTTGTATAAGTGGAGAAATTTGAACTACCTTTTCTTTGTGTTTTGTTTCAACATGTATGAAGTAGGCCAGAGACTGGAAGAGAGAGAGAGAGAGAGAGGTCGAACCCTCTTGAGTGAGAAGAGACAGAGCAAGAAGAGCGTTAACAAACAACCCTGAAATGTTTCAGATAGTTTTTGTTGTTGTGTCATAAATAATAAAATAATAATTTCATATTCTCAAATTTGCTTTAAGTCTTTAATTTAAAGCAACTAATACTTGAATAAGACATAATTGATAATTAATTATATTTCCTATAAATTACACCACACTTGTAATTTAACATTTAAAAAAAACAAGAATCAGAATCGGCACCTTAAATCGAGAATCGGCTCCTTAAATCGAGAATCGGAATCGGTCCGTCCCTACTGTTAACATATTAAGAGTCTAAATTTGCTTCAATTATTTTATGGCTCTAAATTCAGAAGTAGCTATTTTGTTTATTTTCTGCAGTGATTTTACTCATATGTTTTCTTATTACATTGTCTTTTACTATAATTTGCATCCATAATTTTTTGTATTTTGCTTTTTTGTATGTTATAGTTTTGAGACATTTATAATGAGCTATTTTGTGCTTAAGATAACAATCCAAAATCTTGAAAGCATTAAATGAATTACTACAGACTCTTCCTAAATAGTAGCAGCAATAAGATCTTAATGAGCTACCTCTGATCAGGTACCTATATAAGATTGTAAAATAACAAATGAAATTTACTTTATAAAAGCTATTGTATATAAATATTTACAAAAAGTAACCACTCAAAGCCTTTATTTTGTCATCAACAATTTCTAGTTTCCAGTGACAATAATTTGAGTAGCATCTAAGTTATGTATATATGTTGAAATCAATTTTTTTTTGTTTTTGTAAATACCATTGTTGGTTCTAGCTCTAATTGAACCTAATTATTGGACTATTTATATTTGTAGAATTACTTTTAAAGTTATACTTGTAATGAAATTCAATGCCATTTTGGAGAATTGTAGGAGGAGGGATATAGATGAAAGTACTAAATAATACACAAAAACATTGTACATATTATCGAGGTTATAAATTTATTGAAAATAGAGCAGACATTTGTAAACTTATAGGTTATGTCAGATTTCACTTGTAAATAGACTGGGACAAAGGCCATGATACTATAAACATCAGTAATGTGGCTAGCGCCACTAAAGTTAACATATACAGTGACATCTCCAAATAATAACATCTCATTAAACAGATTAATGATGTCTACAAAACAATGTTTTATACAATTTTTAAATATAGAGAAAATTTTGCTGGGACTTAATATGGATAAGTGATATTTATTTAATAATCAACTTAAAATTGGCTAGCAAGAAGTGTCAAATTAACAGTATTCGAGCTGGCTTGTGAGTGAAGGTTATAGACACAAGAAATATATACAACTCATAATTATAAAAAAACTTTATTCTCAAATGCATATGAATGACATGTCTTAATCTTTAGTGATGCTATCAGAAACAAAACTTTAATTTAAGAAATTAAACATAAAACCTGTAATATTTTAACAATAGTAAGAGCCGGATCTAGGCATTGCCAAATTTACAACCACGGCTACTAATATATTTACATTACAACATATATTAACTAAAAATATTTAATTTTGATAAACCTATAATATTAATAAAATTAATATTAACAAAATTATTTAAATTAAAGAAATTAGGACCCATTCAAAATTCAAACAAATATTCTTTGAGCTTAGCTTGTGAGGTTTGTTAAAAACAAATACAAACATACACAAAACTCACAAATTAATCATTTATTTACTCATATGCGTTTCAATGACCAAGTCATCATCATCATCAGTGTAAGTTAGAGTTTGTAGTAGTAACACTCACTGATGATGATGTCTTGGTCATTGAAACGCGTATGAGTAAATGAATGATTAATTTGTGAGTTTTGTGTATGTTTTTATTTGTTCAAAATTCAATATTATTGTAAATTTATTTTGTTAATATTGCGTTTTAATAATATTATAGGTTTATAAAAATTAAATATTTGTAGTTATCATGTGTTGTGCAATGTAAATATATTAGTAGCAGTGGTTGTAAATTTGGCAATGCCCAGATCCAGTTCTTACTTTTGTTAAAATATTTTAGGTTATGTTCAATTCAAGTTTTGTTTGTGATAGCATCACTGAAGATGATGTCATAATGTCATTGAAATGCATTTGAGATTAAAGTTTTTATAATAGTGAGTTGTATATATTTCTTGTGTTTATAAGTGTCCAATAGTTTAGCTCATTTTTGTTAATCCAATTATCAATTTGTGTCAAGATTTTTTTTAATTACTTATGAGATAATATGATTATTTGCAAAAATAATTAATGAATGCATCTAAATAAAATGTTAATATTATTTTAGATCTTTATGTTCTTTTGCTGGAATATTTTTGTAAAATATTTTTTACACAAAATGTCACATAAACAAACTTCTTTAAATAAATTTGTTTCTCTATGGACAAATACCACAATAGATCTCTAAACCTGTTAACTGTGGCAGCTATAAGTTTCACTGTAGCTATCCGTGTGTAAGACAGACATTGTTTATGACTTATTTGGTAACTTTTTAATAGATTTTGTATTTACAAATTGAGAATTTTTACTAAGCCTGCTGCTAACAATGCAAATTCTACAAAAAAATTGTGTAATGTTTTTATAAATAAAATTAGATGTATCTAATCAAGTAATATAATATTCAAATATAATACTATAACTTTATATATATTGCAACATGGTTTTAATTTTTTTTCTAGATGTGTAAAGGAAGGCAACCAATGGTAAAAATAATCATGGATTTTTAATGGTAGTATAAAAATTTCAAAATAGGAAAATTATTTCTAGGTTATTTGATTTGTTAAAATGGTTATATTTTTAAATTTCATACAAGAATGGATTAAAGTACAGAAAATGCAGAATATATGTATGCATGTGATTCATTCATAAAGAAAAAAATCAAGGTATCTTATAATATATTTCGTATATCAACATTTATCAACACCTTTCATATATTATGTAAATAACAACCTCTGCAACAAAAAATTATCAAAGCCGTGTTTTATGTAATATTTAAAAAAAAAATAGCTTACAACAGTGAAAGAACCTTATGCAAACTTACTACACATTATAAAATAGCAGAGGGAAAGCTGTGCTTATATAGAAACACAGGAAAAGCTATGTATTTATAAATAGGGGAAATAAAGGAAGTGCATGTTTACCAATAGTAGAAAGGATTTGATTTAAAACTGACTAATGTGGCCCATTTGTAACACTATTATCAATAGTTATGATTGTACATATTACTCTGGTCATTACAAATTGACTAAATTATCACTACTGCTTTTTATTTTATATTTTGCTAATTTTGCACTGGAATCTATTTCCAAACACTTCTTTCATAGTTTCGCCAACTGTAACCTATAGAGTACCATTATAGTTGAAAGTGCTTCAACATTCTTCTCTGCAATTATAAACAAGATAATTAATCAGGTTAATTGAAGGAAAATATTGGTTATAAACAGATCTTTTGGGTTTTTTTGTACTCATTGTTCCCAACTGTCACCATTTTACCCATTAATTATTTATTTGAATGTTAATTCAGAATAAGTTTTCATTCCAGTAATTATAGACCATTTGATTTTCCTATAATATAAAGCTTTCTAAACCCATTAATTCCCTGTGTCAATTGAGTTGTATTTTGGTACAAAAGTATTCTCACATGTAATGAACTAAATATTATATATTTTATTACATTATCTATAGATAATCATATGTTTTATATGGGTTCAATTTTTTTAATTAATGATTTTATAGGTTTGTTTATTATTTCGTAATTATTATTTGTAATCATAATTATAAAAACAAGTTAAAAGTGACTTACATCTTGAGGTTTGCAGTAGATTCTACTCTCCCAGTATTATTTTTCATTCAAGATATACACAAAAATACTCTTAATTATAAAAAATATTTACAATAATATGATACAGGACAAACATAAACTACTGTCCGACACAGAGTAAAAAGTATACTGAGCTAGAAAGTTCACTTGACATCAAACCTGATGAAAAGTTCTGGGCTATAAATATCTATCCTTACCTACAAGTTTCAAGAGGGAATAAATATCCCTTTGCTTGCATATACCTCTAGTCTTGTACATGACATCAGAAAATAAACTCTTTTGAACCAAACAAACAAAGCCAACATTTATGACATGACCAGCTGGGCTCATCTAAATTTCTGCTAGCAACATTTTTGTTGGGACAAGCTGAGCTTGTCTGAAGCACAATGAGTTAAGGATACTTAGGAGTTGTAAATTTAATTTCTACTAACATGTAGATAAAATAGTGGTGTTGTAAAGTGATTTATTGCTTTGTTAGATGTCCAGCTTTTCAAAAATAATCTGATTTCTGACTTGAGAATATATCATTATATTTGTTTGCCAATAATTCACGTTTAACAAAAGTTCTAGAACTTATAAAAATTACAACTGTATATTTCTGTACTAAGTATTTATTAAAATAGCGCAGCAAGAGACATCAGGTAAAACCTGGATAGTCATGGATATATTATTCTTAAAAAATATATCAAGAAGTGTCTTATTTTCCAATATGGCACAAATTTCCATTGAAGGTTCAATAGGGCTAGATAACCTAAAAAATATTTGTTTTAAATAAAGTATAAAAATGTTATTTTCAAGTAATTCTTTAAAGCAATACACAAACGTGGGATGCATTTGTGTAATAATTTGTTATCTCTGTAAAAAGTTAGGGTATCGTCCTACTTTGCCTGAATATATATTTTTGTTGTTGTTTCAGTGATATGAAGAAATACATGTTAAAAGTAGATTATGTTTAAAAGAGATATTTTTTTGTAATTACATTGTTGAATGAATTATACATTATAAATATTTATTTCTAATAATCTTGTCCATTGTTTGCTGTACATTTGTATCCTAATATTAACAAGTAAATAAAAATAATTATTATTAATTTATTTAATTATTTTTTTTACTCCCAGAAAAATAACATTTTTATTGTCTAAACTCAATAAAAATGTGTAGAGCTTTTAATTACAGTAAAACCTTAAAAAACTGAACATCGTCCATACTTCGTCATATGTCGGTTGTTTGGAGGTATAAGGTATTCAGAAAGGTCGATAAATAACGGTAAAAAATATTTAGACATTGAATGAAGTTACATTCATTTATTAAAATTAAGAGACATTTTTAATAAATTTAAAAAAAATGGAACATTTATCAATTCAAAATTTATAACTTTGACTATTTATGTTCATTTTGAGTTTTAAAATAGTCTATATTTGACTTCGATATTTTCTTTAAGTGTTGTAAGCTTTTTGCAAATGTACAGTATACGTAAATTATCTGTTATTGTGAATCCTGCTTTGCCTGATGAAGAAAATCCTTTCACTTTACTGATTCTTTTAATTGCATCCATAAAATGAATTTTGTTAGGCACAGGTTGGTAACTCATTATCTTTGAATTCACCATCTTCATCAGTTGTTATAAATGTCAAAATATCATTGTGCTATTCTCCTGTACATAGATTTTTCAACTACATTTATAAAATATTCAGCAATTACTTCACCAAAAATATCATTTAATAGTCCCAATATTTCTTTCTCGGTATTTTCGTCTGTAATTGTAGTTATATTTCCTTTTAAAAAAATCGTTTTCTGGAAGCTGTTGGGTTACTGTGGTTTTCTTAATTTTTTGTACAGAAAATACAATCCAATGCTTGGCAATGAGAAGTAGTGTTTGGAGGTAAAAATGATATTCCTAGATTGCTTTGTCAAATTTGAGGATGTGACGATCCGTTATCCGTGAAAAGGATCACATTTCGATTACTTCTGGCCATTATGTCATTATTTCACGTGTCATGCATACTTTATGTTAGCTTTCCAAATTGCACCTAAATTATTCATATTCTTAAAACATGCATACTGAAGTAATAGGTTGACATGCTTTACTGATAACGTTTTTTTTTTCTTTTCAAAATCGCCAATGTTATTCACACATAATATAAAAGTTAGTTGTTAATTGGATGTTTTCCCAGAATTACATATTTCTCTTTTAAGTTTCATAGTTTTGTTTGGCAACACACAGAAAAATAAACCAGTCTAATAAAGATTGTAAATGTTTGATTCATCGTAATCCTCAATCACTGTTCTCAGTTTTTTATTCCATTCTCATTTCTTTTGGATCAACAGATTTACCCTCACCACAATTTGCTTTAAAAGTTATGCTGTGGTAAAGTTTAAATTTCTGTAGTAAACTGTTTGAAGCTTAAAGTTATTCAAATTTTAATTCTTTGCCTATTTTTAAAGCTTGTTCTTGGATCATATCCACTTATTGCAAGTTTTTTGACCTAGCCACACAGAACTAATCAAGAAAAATAAAGAATAATATTTTTATTGAACTCGTCTTTTGCTGCCCTAGTAATATTTAGGCAAAGACAAGAACAAAACCTGTGTGCACAAAACTTGCACCCTGGACACCTCTATGAGTGTTGTTATGCAAAAGTCTCATTTGGCGCATGCAACACTAACTTATATACCTCTAAAATTAGGAATTTTCTTTAAAGCTTCTGTGATCAAGAAATGCTATTGTCACCCGCTATCGTACCCATTATGACAGGACTTTTTTTTTAATGGCTGTTTATTGACCACCACTGTAATGATTAATACTATATTTTAAATAGTTTTATACCCATACAAATCAGTGACATGTTGAAGAGGTCAATATTATATAAAAAAATGGAGACACTTGTTAGGATTAGAGGTGGGCAAACCGATTCATTCAGAAGAGCGGTTCAGAATCGGACGGTTCACTAAAGTGAAGCGCTTCATTTGACCGGTTCATCAGTTCACTTGTTGTGGCCATTCCCATTGTAGTAAGCATACGATGGAGTAGCATTTGTCATTGTACAACACAATATACATATTTGTATATTATAAGTAATATTATACAATTTTTCATTATAATTAATGTGTTGTATAGGCTATATTAACCTGCTGTTATTTCAACCAATTTACGTACATACTATTGTTCGAACTTAGCTTGTAAGGTTATGTTAATGATAAACTCATTGTACCAATATAGATATAACGGTACAAACTGGCCATTTTGTTAAAATAAGAGTTTGTGAGTAATACTTGACCAAATGGCGCTCAACTAACATTTTCAAAAAATGTTATTCAAGGATACATTATAAACGAAAAACCTATGAATAAAACGTAAATATTGACTAAATGTGGCTTTATAAACATAACCACATTTATAGTATTATTTAGCAACATAGTACTATAGTAAATATGTGTTTATTTCGGTACTGTTAATCTATAACTTGTGTGATATTAATTTATAAGTGATTATAAAATAATTCTTGAATTTTGTAGTCCGTTACGTTCGGTGAATCTTATTAACCACTTAAACAATAGTGTATGACTATGCGAACTTTAAGTTTTGTAAATTTGTTAAAACTTACTGAGACAGAACGTTTTCGATCGCTCGGTGGAACATTATATAAAATAATGTCGGTGTTATGATAGTTATAATATTAATTATCATTTTATATTAAATAATGAATCTATATGAGCAAATTTCTTAAGCTCAATTTGTAGAGGATCTTAGTAACACTAGCAAAATCTATTTTGTGTTGAAACAATACAACTTTGATGCTTTCTGTTATTAAAATATAATTATAAATTTTCATCTAACCCTGATATTATTTAGAGGAAGCACATTGCTTATCGAGTTATTAAACCATTTAACATATTACTATACCAAGAATTGCTGACTAAATTAAAAATTTACAAATTATACCAAATTTTTTCTGACGTGAAAATTTCTTTTAGAAAGAAATTATTATTTGTTAGTTCTTTTGTTAAAGTTTCTTCCAAATAGTAACACTTTAATGAGTTGATTGAAAATAGGCTGGAAATAATTTCTCATTTGTCGAAATAATAAACTACAGTAAAATATTTACCGAATTGAAACTGTAGGAATTCAGTTTGTATGTTACATATTAGCATGACGAACCACAGGAGAAGACTGACTCACTGACTGACTGAACCATAGGTTCACTCCTTTCTTTGGTTCTTATTGAAGCGCTTCAATTGAAACCGAAAGAACCGGTGAAAGACAATTCTTTCTCATAGAACCGTGGTTCACTGAGTCTTACTGAAGTGCTTCAGAAGAGAACCAGTGAAAGGCAATTCTTTTTAAAAGAACCGTGGTTCACTGAGTCTTTCAAATGAAGTGCTTCAATTGAACCGTTCATGAACCGCCCATTTCTAGTTAGGATACTTCTCTCTCTTGTTCCAGGCTCGAGTGTGGCTGTTCATAGGCTTCTTTTGGTTTTCTATGAAATTCCATGACGTTTTTCCTTAACTACCCTTGGGTCCATAGGCATTGTGAATTATCATCCAAAACTTGACTGACAATTGGTAACTGCTTCTATTCTAACTAAACAACTTTTCTCTTCCTCTATTTTATTAACTAAGTGAATGTTGTATTTATTAGAATTGGTTTTGTTTGAGTGATATAGATTTAACAAAACTGGAAATATTTGCTTTTATACATAACAATGATATTTTTTAAAATTGGTGGTTTGTTAATACAAGAATAGCCACTAGGACTGATAAAAAATTTCAAAAATAACAATATATTGGTACTTCTCTATTTCAGATGAGGGGTACATTATATGATGTAAAAGTAGAAAATATTAAAAGTTGTCAAGAGACCATTTCTAATTTTATTTCTAGACCCAGTAGTAAACCAGCTATTTTAGAACAGTTTCCTGTAATTTCCATTGTAAAAATAAATCAGAATACAGGTTGGACCAAATGATTATTTAAATTGCAAGGTATTAAATTGACAAGAGTATTGTAAGAGCTCTAGAACTATCAGAGAATTGTGGGAGAAATGTTGATTGTGGGTGATTGATAGTGAATTTATGAATAAATTTTCCCGCCAGCGCCAAATGAAAACAAAAACAAAAGAATCACCAGTTTTTCAAATATGTGTGAGGTTTGACAGTATCAATGATTGCATTTTGATTTTACATATTTTCTTGCTGGATGATATAAGTAATATATTTTGAGATATTTGATTTTCCCTTCATTTTTGAGTCAATATTGCAACATCGTTTACAGTTTTTAATTTAAAACAGATTAAAAAGATCACCAGGAATACAAATACTATTCGAAAGAACCCTTCAAATTAAGATTCTTCATCTCTTTTAGATTTATAATTAAAATTCTACCCACATCCCTTTTCTCTCAGATTTAATTTTAAAAACTTAGAATAATCACATTGACTTAAACATAATGACTGAAATACTTGTATCTCTCAGATTAGATTTGCGTAACAACTATACAGTTTTATAGCACTTACTTAAAAGGATCTTTACAGCATCTCAGTGTGAAACTGATTAAAAGAAATCAACTTAAGAATTTGTTTATACAATCTAAACTTTTTCTAATTTTAGAAAGTAAACAATGGTTTATCCACACATCCTTTTTAGGTTACAAATATTTTTAAAAATAATCAGAAAATGGTGTAGTCGTCTTATTTGTAGTTTTTTTTGACAATTTGCTTTAGACTCCTTAAACCATTATAGTATAACCATATACTACAGTAAAACCTCTCTTATCCGGATCAATGAGGTGATAACCCTATCCGAGTAATGAAAAATTTGGATATGGGAGAGGTCATGTAATGATATACGTTTGTACTACAACCATTCCAATTGGAAGTAGATGTGTGATAGTTTCAAGTAAATAAGTTACACTTTTTGAAGATTTTAATTATACTTTAATAGGAATATAGAATTTTAGGTAGTTTAGTTACATGCCTGTGTGTACAGTTCCTTAATACTGTACTGTACATAACTTATCAGATTTGGTAAAAAGTTGTAATGGCGGTTTGCTTGTTTTGTTGAATATGCTACTTTCATTAAAATATCCCTCAACCTTCAAAAGAGTAGACGATTGGCTGCTGTTGCTACAACTTGTTTTTTGGCATACTTGATCAGCTGGTCAAGTGCCTGAAAAGCTTCGCTATGCGTCATGGTTTGTTTTCTTTTCTCAACTTCGCCAGGCACTGGCTGTGTGCTCACTAAATCTGTAATATCACTAGTAGTAAACTCATGAACTTTATCCGTTCATATACACCAACACTGTTCATGTCCTTACAACCAGGAATGTTTCGGAGAAGATCTATGATTTCTTCATTTGTTTCAATAACAATGTTTTCCGTTTGTAATATGCTTTAAATCAACTCTTTATTTTATGATCTAATAGTTTTTTTCCCCATGATTGAACTAGTGTTATCGGCTTGATTGCATCCCCTACTGTAGTAATCCATAAAGCTACATCAAGCAAGTCTACGTTTTTTAGGCTCTCGGAAACACTTCTTGCCGCATCCATGCCCGCGATTATAACTGTTAGTAACTTACGTTGATATAGAAAAATCAGTTTTTCCACACTTTATATTATAATTTACAAATTCTAGGTAAAATAACAAATTACATTACCTAATAACAAAATCATGTAGAACATATGTAAACTGAATGAGAGTCAAACACAACTGGCTGAGTCGGGAAAGAACAAAAAGCAGACTGCTAGCGCCAGAGTACTGGCTAGATGGCTTGCAGAACAAAGACATTTACTTTATAATCATATTACATAAGTCCCTTTTGAAAAACATGTTGCATCTCAACACTTAACACTTCTAATTTGTATTAATTGAATTTAGAATAGAAAAACTAACACATCTTTTCTTTAGAAAGTGAGGAATAGAGTAAACCTGTTCTTTACAAGGGACTATTCCCTTGTAAAATAATAATCCTAGCTAACCTCTCCTCTCCCAAGCCACACAGATGGATTTGGTTTGTTTTAATATGCCCTTCATTAGAGGATTGTATAAGGGTCAAATTTTTAAAAATATATAATTTTATACACCTTTTCTACTTATTACAATTATTTGAGACATTGAGAAATAATATTTTTATTTTAACACCTTGCAGATTTATTAACCTGATATCAAGAGAAAACTATTCATTTACTATGTAATGAAACTATATTTTTGAAAGGAAAAAATGTTGCTTCTATTTGGTACACAGATTATGAGAAAACATTTGTTTGAATCAAATGATTATTTTGATTCAGCAACACACATGTATTCTTGATTCGTGCTGGACAAGAAGTAAGCATAGATATTATAAAACAAACATTAATTTAAATTTATTAGCTTAACCCAAGGGTTGAACTGATAATGGTGCAATCTTACAGTAATAGACTTAATTCAGGCTTTATGCAACATTTATATCAAAAAGTTGTTAAAAATGCATAATTCTCATAATATATATCATTGTCTTCATAATAAAATTGTAAAAACAACTATAAAACAAGTTAGTATTCTTTCCTATGCTCTAGAGATGTTATTCTATGTATAATCAGGATTATCTGAGACTCATTGGTGCTATTCCTTTTACATGAGACGTTCTCAGGTCTGGAATCATCAAACTTTATATCCACCTGCTTAGGAGGGTGGGGGATATCACGCCTTTCTTTGATATGAATTTTTCGGCACCTATTACTGGTGGTACTGATTTGTATGGTTGAACAACCGAAGTACGTTTTTCGATATTTTTAAGATTGATCAACCTATCTGTAGATTTATTATTGGCAGGCAATTTTGTGTGTGAAAAGATACAAGTCTTGGTCAAAGATTTACTTCGCCCCTAAACTTCTCAGAAGGATTCGTTAAAACAACCCATCATCCATCATGTTTACTAGTTGCCCCAAATTCAAAGAAAGTCCATTTGAGACTAGCAACAGGCGAGTAACTTGGTCAATTGGAACTTTATAAAGTTAGCATAGTTTGTACAGGAACTGGCTGGGCAGCTCTAAAGATTTTCTTTGCCTCATAATATCCACTTCTTAGCTCTGATAGCCTCCACCTCCTTACAGTTTGTGGACAGTTAAAAGATCACGCTGGGTGATTACCACTACGGTTGGTGCACTTTGGAGCATTATCGCAATGCTTGTCATCATAGTCTTCAACTCTACATTTTTGACGCATACCTCCTGCTTCAAATAAAAAGAAATCCGTGCTTAAATATTTGGCAGTGCAAGCTCACAAAAGCCTCTTAGATCAGAATTTAAAAAGTTCTGATCCTTTCAGCACTCCTAACTGTTCTGATCAGTCAATAATTTCTGAGAGAAGATGTAAGTGTTTATATGTATAACGATTGTGTTGGTAATGTTTGGTCCATTGAAAGTTTATAAGCCTGTGTAATATTGAGAAGTGTTTATGTTAGACTGGAATATCACGAGGGATGCTAAATCTCTCTTAGCAGGTGCAGCTTGTCCAAAGGTAGGAGCTATAAACAGTTCAAGCGAACAAACAAAATTTTGTTAGTAAGAAAAAAATATATTTTGGTGTGGCTATAATTTATTGTCCTCTAGTTTTATGGCCCTGGTCTACATTTTATGATTATTCAAAAATTGTTCTACATAACATTCAGAGAAAGACCATGTAATTAAAAAATATACAACTACCAGCTCCAGGATAAAAAAAGGTAGGTACCATGACTGAGTTTTTCTTCACAGAACACAAAATTTGTATTTACACCATTATTTAATAACATGTGAAAAGAAAAGAAATTAAAGTTGGATACCATTTGGTGAACTATTAGTCTTTTTATATTGTTGGTAAATTCAAAACAATGACATTTAAAGAATTTTGAAAACAATTTTAACATGGTGAAAAACACATTTTATGTTTTGTTTTTGCACAGGCATCCAGCTTCAAGAGTAGCCGATAGCCCAATGTCCACAGTGTATTATCCTTGCCAGCCCCCAATGCTTCTTGTTTATGAGAATATCTTTCCATGTTTCCACTTCCGCTCTCAGAAAGTCCCTCATTGGTATGGGGTACGTGCAGTCAAACAAAATGTGTTTTACACTTTCATCTTCACCCTCACAAAGTGCACAGATTAGAAAATTCGAAAGACCAAATCTAAATAAATACTCCTCCGTCACTAGATGGCCGGATCGTGCTCGACTGCAATCGGACATGAAACTTCTTTGAATTTGTCCTCACTCAACGGTTCAGGCTGAAATTGAAAAATATGACAACCTGTGGCCTCTTCTTTCCAAGATTCAGTCCAAAAGTATTTATTTGCCAAGCTTTTACAATACGTGAGTGGATACTTGGCTTTAAATGTTGGGTACATATGGGATGCCGCTTTAGCTGTTTCATCAGCCCTCTCGTTTCTTGGTATTCCACAATGCGCGGGTACCCATTGAAGAGTTATGTCCTTCCCCATGTTCTTCAGGTTGTTAGCAAATTTTCTAATTTCAGCAATGCGAAAGGAGTAGTTCCCTGTGGTTGAATTTAGGAGAGCCTGGAGGGCAGATCTGGAGTCAGTGAATATGCATATTTTCTCCTCCTTTGTTTCGAAGCAACTTGCCAATGCAGCATTTAGCGCCAGAAGCTCTGTGTCCATACTAGAAAGCGAGTTTCCAGGGACATAAAAGCAGATATCAGTAGATTCGTTGAAAAAACCTGCTCCAGATGTTCTCTTTTGTTGGTCAAGTGAGCCATCAGTGTAAATTCTAACATGATCATTGTAGCTGGTATGTATCATTTCCAATGTTTCAGTTTTCAGAACTACTGGGTGGTCATGTTTGCTCCTTCTGCTTGGCAGGTTCAGAGTAATTTTTATTCCTGACCAGGTAGTGGGCGACTCGCAATAAAAAGCAGGTATATGCTCGTGGACACAATTTGGCAACAGGGGAGACAAATAATTTGTTTTGTAACTGAAGGATTGTTTAACTTGGTTAATACCAGATCCGTTTGTCAATATAGAGCATGATGGGTATCACACCTAATTCCACCTCCATTGCAGCAATTGGGTTGGTTTTAGTACATCCCAGGCAAAAACAAAGGGCTGCCGATTGGATCACTCTGATCTTGTTATTTTTGTATTTCTGATCTTGTATTTTTTATATGGAGTACAGTTTAGTTTTTTACCTTTCAAAATTGTCTACTAACTTCTAAATCGAGATCTTAGTTAAAACATTCATAGGAACTGATCTCTTTCGTTTTTTTATTATTCATACACATAATTCGGGTAATGTAAAGAGGCTGCCATCTATAAGTTTATGTCTGGCTATAATTTCACATTGAATGCCAGATCGTAAGTTCTTAGAAAATGCTAAACACAAAAACATCTTGGTTTTTGTCAAACCAAGCGAAAGGTTAGTTGCATTATTTTATTAGTCCTAAATAATGATAATTTTTATAATGTTTGTTTTTTATTATTAAGCTATTTACAATTTATTAGTGTTACTATACAATATAATAGTTTTATTATAATTTTTAATTTTCAAACGATACTTCGATTTTTTAAGGTATATTTCTTTTATTGCCATTTTCCAGAATTTCTTCAGAAATTATGAGCTATTTCTTTTTGTTCTCTATTTTATATTTTAATGTCATTAAATTAATCATTATTTTATTGAATTTATTAAAATTTTATCCCATTTTAGTAGTTGTATGCCATTAGCTAATATTTAATATGTTATAAATTTAAACCTTTTTTGTATAATTTTTCAATTTTACCCAGAGTCTTTCCTTGCTAACATGTTTTTTTTAACTACATCATAATTATTTTTATTCTTGCATATTACGATGCTGTCATTGACTAAATCTTTTGTTTTTGGTATATTAAATAGTAAAAAATTGTTATTTTTCAGGTTATATGTACATACATATCATTTTAAACTGAAAAGTAACTTTAAAAACCAGTTATTTTGTTGGTTAACATTTACCAAGTATGCCAAATATATAGAATGGACATGTATCATTGTACAATAATGAATTATGTGAACAATTGTACTTTTTTATATACACAAGTACCCATTTTAGCTTTGTATTTACCTACCCTACAAACATACACATTAACGTCTTTTTAGACTTGAGCACTTTTCATTAAATTCTTATAAAATGCAGTCATATAGTTGGCACAAACCTAGAAAGCGGAGCATAGGGTGGGCGATGTAAAAATGTAAAAGACCATTCCAGACATGCACGTTCGCTGACTCACTGAGTTGCTGGTCATGACTAGACGCCTTACAGTCAGCTTACTCACTCTGTCAAAGAAAATTTTTAAATAGTAAAGAATTAGACTGCATGAAGAAAGATCATCATTTCCCTATTGTAAAAGGTGTTAGTGTACAGGGATAGTTATTATAGTAATTTGATTATTTTTTAGTGTTTCTTTTCTAACAGTGTTTGTAACAGACATCCAATTAATATTTTACATATATAAGTTTTGACTTGGTATAGAATTATGTTGCCTTGCAAAAAACATTTAAAATATCTGATGTGCAACAAATATATGGAGACAAATTTTTTCCAATAACTTCAGAAGATTGGAAGCCAAAATGTAAGCTCATTAGAGACAGTAGATGAGTATATCACAAAGGAGCCAGCTATTAATAACCTTCGCAGTATTGTCATTTGTCTGAATAAAGACGGTGAAGAATTCAAGCGGCATGTTGGGGGTTGAGAAATTATAAAATCAATTACAGCCCCAGTGATACGATGAAAGGTAAACATATGAATCACATTTATCATAAGTTTTCTTATCACTAAACGTGATCCATGGATGGCATAATTAATTATAGTTGGTTTAGATTTCTAAGCATAACTAATAAGCCAACCTTCAGTTGTAAATTGTGTTGTGGTAAGCCAGGCACATCCAATGAGTTTAAAAATTCAGTTGGATAGTTTGAATACAATGGTTCAGGTGGCGGAATCAATAATGGCAATTTCACTTATCCATTAAGGCAACGCAATGAGATTCTCCAGCAAACAACATATATTTGACCAATGCTTATAGAATGATGAGAGCTATAATAAAATTGTGTAATTGTATAGAAATGCTACTTGATTTAAATAAACACTTGAAAAAATTCTTCTTGTGATTCAAAGATTACCTCGTTGATTTGCGAAATTATGTTGATGATTTCTAGTTTCTGACCAAGCTGTTTTAAGTTCTTGGCTCTCTTTGCGCTTGCATTTAAAAAGCACGAATTCTGGTCATACTAATGCGGCTTTCTTGTTTTCCATTTGATTGATTAGCAATGTTACAAAGCGTAATTGGATTATGGCTGTTTTGAAAGATTAGACCTTTTTCGCAGCATTGGGATGGTAATACTCAGACAAATTTCGGACCTCTCAATAACGAAGTTTTTTCTTCACTTCAACCGAAGAAATGTAGTGTTGTATAGGCAGCTCACAATGTCATTTCCAGAAAATTGTTTATTTTCAGCAGGAATGTCAACAAAACCAAGAATGGTAGGCGAAACGCATGTCTGCAATTGACTGCATGTTATAGTTCGGTTCAGTTAAGAAAGCAGTGACTAATCGGTTAGGAATTCTAAGAACTCAGCATTTATTGATTTACTACTGTACATTCCCATCCTCCCACAATTTTCTTTTATCACTCATTTCAGTGTTGCAGTATCATTAGGACACTGTGGCTTTAACGCAAGTAACGGTTGGAAAAGGAAAATTGCACTTTTCATCGACAACTGCCCTGCACATCCGCATAACATCAATTTCAAACTGAAGAGTGTCAATGTGTTTTTCTTTCCACCAAATGTTACATCGATACTTCAACCACTTGATCAGGGAGTAATAAAAAATTTAAAGCTAGACTACAGAAAAAGAATTTTAAAAAAGATTGTGACTATAAGTTTTCATAAGCATTAGATAACTTATATAATAGCCTATAGTAAACCCTATGAAAAATATTGAATATGGATATCTAATACAATGAAGAAATATTCTGAAAACATTTATAACAACGTGAATTTCAAATAAATTGAGACATTATCCTAAATTAACATTGGCCTATTACACTAACTTCGCTTGCGATATTATACTGTATCCCTTTTATTACCGTACGTATGTAGTGCAGTATGCGTAATGCGGTAAGATCAGTAAGATTGGGTGGGAGCATTCTTGACAACACAACCTCTCTACAACGAATTTTTTCTCTGGATAATCTACTTCGTTATACAGAGGTTCGACTTTATATACAACAGAGTCTCAAAATTCTGAGTGTCGATAATTCGAGCCTATTTTATCTATTTGAAATAAAATGATGAGTAGGTCTTCCAAGAAATGTCAATGTGGTATGTAGTGAAAATGGGTCGAGCATCCAAGAAATATTTATAGCCATATGTTATGCAAAGGAAATGAGTTGAGCTTCTGAAAAATGTGTATATCAATACAGTGTGCAAAAAAATGAGTCAGGATTTCAAGAAATGTCTTTATCAATACCGTATGCAAAGGAAATGAGTCGTGTTCCATGATATGTTGATATCAATACGGTATGCAAAGTAATCAGTCAGGCTTTGAAGGAAGGTATGAATACGGTATGCAAAGGAAATGAATTGGTTTTCTAAAAAAAGGTTATATAAAGTACTATAAGCTCATTTAGTCCATTTTTAATTATAGTATTAGGGTTCATTAAAACTCATATTTTTTCTAATGTACAGGGACTTATGTATGGTAGCTTATGTTTATTGTGTGTCATAATATTACTATGTGAAAATAGAAAATCTGCAGTCATTTGAGAACTGTTTTATTGGAAGAGAGTGACAAAGAAAGCTTCTATCACACTATAATGAAATTTAAAAAGTAGTTAGTGTAAATACTTTTTATAATTACTACTCCACTGACAGAAATAATTCATACCTGCTGAGAACTGCGGTGTACATCTTACTAGATCTATAATAGAGTAATGGCAAAAAAACAGGTTATTAAAATACTGAAAGAAAACCAATATGAAAATATTAATTTATTATAACAAAATTGTTTACAAATTTGTACAATACTCCAATTATAAAAGCAATAGAACAAATTGAAATCAAGTTATTGTGTACAAATACAGGATAGGTCACAAGAAGGCAATCCAAGATGTTCTTCAGGATTGAAAATATTCTAAAGTCTACAGTGATTTATTTGTAAAAACATTGTCGTAAATCTATATTAAAATATTTTTTATATGATAAAAAGTTTTGAAAACAAATAAATATATTAAAAAATAATTATAATAGTGGAGCCTGCAGTTACAATTTCATTGGAATGACGATTAATTAATATGGCACTGAATTCTCCAGTCACCGTTAAAAAGAAAATCCGTCTTGAGGAACATTCACTGAAGGATTAAATTCTAGCTGCCCCTCTTCATTGATTTCCACGACATTTGCATCTTCTTCACCATCCTGTAACAAGGATCACATTTTAACTGTAAGAGATGGTTGTTTTAACTATTAAGGCAAATTGAACTAATTAAGAATGTACTTATTGCGGACATGAAATGACTTCTCCACTTTTGGTGAAAGGAATTTTGCCACTAGTAAATATTGCATGTGTGGTATTGTGTTAACCTTTGAAGTTACCAAAACTGGGTTGTCATATTTATAACTTACTGGCAAATGAAAACTAATACTTTTTTTTATACTATCATTTCTACATTGTATAATTTGAAATAATAATTATTATATACAATTTACTAATACTAAAATTTTTTATAAATATTGACCCATTTATCTTATAAAAAATAAATATTAAACGATAACATACTGTATTGCAAACTAACCATGAGTCGATATATCCGCTCTCTGAATAGCAACTGAACAAGACAATATATTGACTCGGAATGTACACCATTGTAGTTTTCTTAAAACTCAACAAATTGTGTAAATATTACTTACCATAATAAAGATTACTTCACTTTAATTAGTTCATTAGTTAGTATAATATCAGACAACCTCTGGACCTGCAGTAACCCCACAAGCCGGCCCTGTGGGCCGACTAGCTATCTTTACACCACCCCGGGTAATGTCGACTAGAGAGGCACAACGGGGGTTTTAAAGCAATGAGGCCAAGTTCATATTGACAAGTTCCTCTCAGGGCAAGTTAACCTTGAGGGTGTATGAACCTGCGAAGGTGTCTTCCATGGCCAAGGAGGCGGCGCTTGGCTGGCCCACCTAGGGCCCATCTCGACCAGCCACTCCTGTCACCACCTACTCCCAATCAGAGCTAGGCACTGACTACATTATGACAGAGGGTTCTGATGCCGAATCTGCCTACAATGATGCTGGGTATCGGCCCATCATAAGGAGGAAGAAGCAGACTCGCTGGTCCGACTCCAGACCGTGGACCCTGTGAAGACTGACGGCGTGGCTCACAGAGCTCCACAAAAAATCGCCGACTCGGTTGAAAACACAAAAACTACATGGGCAGCAGATCTCTGCAATCACACTCTACCCAGATCAACATTGCATAATTGACATAAGTAAGGAGTTCAAGTCCAAACCCTTACTTTTAAATGGCAACTAAGGTGAAGGATAGAGTGAAGCGACAAACCAGCACCTACAACGACTATGTAAATCTCCAGAGGTACCTTGGAGAAAAGAGTGTGCCTCACCACGTATTCCGCCTTGAAAATGTGAGGACATTTAAAGTAGTAGTTCGAGGGGTGGATATATATACCAAAGCAGCGGTGGTTAGAAATGACCTTAAAAGCAGGGGTATGGAGGTCCTCAAAGTGTCCCAAATGACCCGCACTTTACCAAGGAGCCTCTGCCCATGTTCCTTGTGGAGCTAGCGTCCGAAAAAGACGCACATGAAGCAATGGTGCTGACTATTATTTGTTTCATGTGGGTACGAGTGGAAGCCTACAAGCAGCACACAGGTCCTGTGCAATGCTTCAACTGCCAGAAGATAGGCCCCACAACAAGTTGTTGTAAGACCACTCCTTGGTGTGTTAAATGGTGTGTGTGCTTCGATTCCAAGACCTGCACAAAGGATCGAAACCACTTCAAGTGTATCCTCTGCGGGGCTAACCACACCGCGAATTATTGAGGCTGCACCATTTACAGCAGGCCGCCAAGGCCCAGGCAAAGAAGCCGACGAGGATAAAACACCAAAACCAGCCCCTTCAGTCAAAACACAATCACAGGGGCCTGCTCCACGGTACATAACACCGAACATTTCCTACACCCAAGCATCTGCTCTGACTACCTCTGGGAAGCCGGTGCAAATGCACCTTCTACCAATACTTCCCCCAAACAGGCGCTCCCACCCAAGCCTAATTCCTACACCTAATTTACTGATACCCAAAAGCCAACTTCTGGCCCTAAGGCAGGGTTGACAATGACATACCCGTTCCTAAAGCCAGGGTAAATCCCCCGCAAAAGGAACGAGAGGATAGACGCTCAAGCCCACAAAGGCCAGGACAGCTCCCCAACCCCAGCCGGAGCCGCCTCATGTGGCTCCTGCAGCAACCGTTAACCCACCCCTGAGCACACCTACCTCGTCCGCTTCTATAGACTGGGCGACAACAACATTTTAACCGCTTCTAAAAGTTACTCTGCTCTGACCTGAGAAGCCTTCACGGACAGACTGGGTCTTTTCATTGTTAAGACCTTGTCCTCACTTCCCAAAACCTTCTCAGAATTCCTGTTTTTCTTCATCCAGTATGTCTCTTCTGTCAACCTTGGATAGGTTATCGGTCCTGATGGCATTAAATGTAAAAAACTAGAGCTCCTTCGCTATATGCAAAGAAACAACTATAAACTAGCGCTTATTACAGAAATACACCTAAACCGCCCAAGTATCAATGCCAAACTTTAAATTTTACCTCACTGACAGAGACAACTAGAAGCCGATGCAGTACGGCTATAATTGTAACATATTTTATTAAATATTACCACCAAACTAGTATTCTACAGCCAAATAGTTCTGAGACCAAAGTGTTCTAATTATCGATGCAAGAGACCAACAGCTGATCGATAGTAAAACAGCTAAGCGGGCAAAGTTTAATATTTCCGGTATAGTTTTAAGAACGAAATAAGAGGAGTCGTTGAGAGAGGAGATGACTTCCTGGCAACCAACGGACTGCATCTGGCAGAATGTTAGCTTCCTGAGGGAACCAGTAAGAGATAACACAAGTCCTAGTAGCAACTAATAACCAGTAAACATTTTATTTAATATTCCTTTTATATTTGTTAATAATTCGTATGTTCATTTGAGCGCATTATCCATGGCCTTTCGGACGATTCCATGTCATTTAATTGTGCATTGATGAATTCCCATTTCATTAAATTCTCCAACGGCGGCAGTAGCATTTGAGATCCAAGCCGCCAGGGTTCCTGCATGATCTGTCGCGAGATTTTTCCTGGCAGGGTTTCTTTCTTGCCAGGTTTTTTCATCCCGCTCTTAGTGCGACACCGTACTGTTTCATTTCACTATCTCCTGATTCTCCATGGAAAAAGCTTATGAGCTTGGTACATGGGCAATCAATCCTGTTTCCTTCACTCATGCTTAATGTAGAACAAAGTTACTCTTCTTTCGCCCATATAAGGTGATGAACAAGGACAATATTTAGATAGCTGCAGCATTTGTTTTTGTATTTGTTGTTCAAGTCATCTGTTCTGCCTTGTATTACATTGATCACAGTGCATATTTTCTTAATTATTTACCACATGGATATCTCAAAACTTATTTCTGCCAAATTCTAAATTGGTTTTTGAAGCAAATTATTTTCCTTGTATTAGAAAACTATCACCGACTGAATGCTTATGATGTGATATCTCAAAACATACTTGAAATTTCTTTTTACATGTATTATAGGTTAGATTTTAGTACATAATATCGATAGACTGTAAATATCATTATAGTTGTAAGAATTGAACAATGTAGGCATAGTGCAATTCCAACTTATAATATGGCGGCGATTGTACACCAAAGTTAAGACATCAAATTAACAACATATCAAACAAACTCATGACAGTAAAGTAGGAGGTAAATATTTAACAACCCAGGTAATTGTGGAACAAATAACAAAATAGATTTCTATCCATATTTATATGATATCTACACAACATTTAAAGAAGTGCTACAAAAACCAGAAAAATGGAGTGGTTTCCCTCTGTCTATTTAACAACAATGGGTGTTCTTAAAAGGCTTATAATAGTAATATGATGCATACAATTTTGATCAGTTGACCAATAGACATTATTATGTTCTCAACAAGCAAGTGGAAATAGCACTTATTGCAACTGTTTAAAAGATTCTACATCCTTAAAAACATACTATCTAATAACTTACACCAGAAAAGAAGCTATCAATCAGTGTAAGGCACTTCTGATAAATTTGTTCATTTTCATGTGTTTGTAAGCGCTCCAAAGCATCAAGGCCTCCACATTCTTCAATAATAATGCTTACTCGATTAAGTTCTCCAAGTTTTTCTGCAGCCTAAACACAGATATTAATTACTGTAAAAAGTTACTGTTAAAGTGTCTTATGGCTCAAAAAACCTTTTTTAATGATATACATAGTATTTTGTTATTTTAACATTTAAATTTAGTAATAAACATTGTTATATATATATATATATATATATATATATATATATATATATATATATATATATGAAGTTATTATTATTACTTGTAAATTGGTGCAGGTGATTCGACAATGGTCAAGTGACCAAAAGGTGTCTCATCACACAAGGTACAATTATTGCACTTTGTGGTGGGAAAAAATATTTACAAGTAATTATAATTACTTCATAAAGTCAGTGCAATGGAAAAATAATGGACAACATGAAATATCCATTATATATATATATTTTTTTCACGTCCATTATTTTTCTGTTGCACTGACTTTATGAAGCTATTATCATTTGCAAATAATTTTTTCCACCACTAAGAGCAATAATTTTACCTTGTGTGATGAGGTACCTTTCGGTCACTTGACCATTGTCGAATTACTGATTATTTTTCTTTCCTAGAAGAAAAAGAACCATATATTTATTTATTCTTTTATTAAATTAAGGAATAAATATATATATTCATTAAAAGTATTCTTGTTTTTGAAATATTTTTAATTTATTAACTATATATATTACAAGAAAACATATCACCTTATTTAATAAATAAATAAATAAATATATATATATATATATATATATATATAAAATAAATATATAAAATTCAAATATAATTCTTGTATTTGTATTTTGACTTTTGTTCTTTATTAATACACAAGAAAACATATTGTGATATTTATATATATATATATATATATATATATATATATAGATAGATAGATTTTTTGGACTAGGAGACTGACAGACTTACTTTGGTAAGAGTCCACACTGTAGTCTTGACATAGAAACACATAAAAGCACTTAAGCAATGATATATTTCAACCACACAGTGGTCTTTGTCAATCGAAGAGAAAACAAAAAGAAATATGAGAGAATGAAATAAAATAAATACAAGTTGTAATCACAGATTGTGTAGAGTAGAAATCAGATGTCACAGATGCACAGATTAAAGATATATATATATATATATTGTTTCCATGAGCATATGAGTGATTATAGTTTATATAAGTCTGTCAGGGGAAAAGAGATAAGGCTATTAGGAGAAAAAAAAAATATGAATGGGTTTATCTGATGTTGAGGTTAGGCGATTCTCTGGATTTGGTATACCACTGGTATGATAGTTCCCACCTTCTCAGTTCTGAGGGACTGCAATCAGGGGGGAGTGATCAGAGGTGGGAACTATCATACCAGTGGTATACCAAATCCAGAGAATCCCCTAACCTCAACATCAGATAAACCCATTCATTTTTTTTCCTAATAGCCTTATTTCTTTTCCCCTGACAGACTTATATAAACTATAATCACTCATATGCTCATGGAAACAATATATATATATATATATATATATATATATATATATATATATATATATATATATATATCTTTAATCTGTGCATCTGTGACATCTGATTTCTACTCTACACAATCTGTGATTACAACTTGTATTTATTTTATTTCATTCTCTCATATTTCTTTTTGTGTTTTCTCTTCGATTGACAAAGACCACTGTGTGGTTGAAATATATCATTGTTTAAGTGCTTTTATGTGTTTCTATTTCAAGACTACAGTGTGGACTCTTACCAAGGTAAGTCTGTCAGTCTCCTAGTCCAAAAAATCTAAATAATCTTTACCAACCAAAACTAACCTATATATATATATACACACATATATATATATATTTATTTATAGGTTAGTTCTAGTAGAGCTTAAAGCTTATTTAGGAATTTTTGGACTAGATAGGAGACTGACAGACTTACCTACTGGCATTAGTCCAAAACTGCAATCTCTTGGAAATAAACACATATAAAAACTTAACATACTATTGAAATATTTTGATCAAAAATGATCTTCATCAGCCAAAAAAGAGAAAAAAAGACTGAAGTGAACCACATATGTGTATAGATATCCAAAGGTCGCAGATTTATAGTTTATGATATAGTGCCATATGTGATTTGTGTAAATATTGATTACTTGAAACTAGATATTAATAGTCTGTCAGAAGGAAGGTAAATGGAGTTGTTAAAAATGATATAAGTTTGGGAGAATGTAAAATGAGTTTTATCTGATGTTGAGGTTAGGAGGCTCTCTAGATTTAGTGTACCACTGGTTTGATAACTCCCATCTTCATGTCTGTGGCCATTCATTCTGATGCTCAGACTATCCTTGGTAAGGCCTATGTACTGTGCCGGGCAAAATTTACATTGCAACTGGTATATTAAATTTCTGGATGTACAAGTATGATGACCCTGAATCCTGAAGTCCACATTGGTTGCTAGGCTATGGAAACTATTATTGGGATGTGTATTGGACATGTCTTGCATCTAGGTCTATTGCACGGAAAGGAGCCATGAGGAAGTTTAGGCGGTTTTTCAGTACAAGGATCTGGTAATTTTGGATGTACTAAAATATTTTTCAAATTAAAAGGTTGTCTGAACCAAATATGGGGTGGATTTGAGAAAAGATCTTTGGTGTGGGTGGAAGCTTGAAGAATCTTGAAGCCACCCTTTAATATTTTGTTCAGCTTTGTAAGGCCTGGATGGTAATCTGTAACTAAAGACAGTTTGTTGTCTTCCATAGGTGGCTGGGTTCATCAGATGATTGACCTAAGCGGATTTGATCCTCAACAAGTTGTTTAGGATATGCTCTTTTTTGGAAAGCTAGTAAGGTCTTTCTATTAAAGTCCTCCAATGCTATATCGTTGGAACAAATTCTCTTGCCCCTGATTGCCTGTTTTTATGGTATGGACCTTTTCATAGGGCGGTTGATATTGAAATGTAGGTATTGTAGATGGTTTGTCGGTTTGAAGTGGACACCTGTATAGATATTCCCATCTCTGATATCTACATCTAAGAAGGTGATCGTTGCTGTAGATTTCTCCCAGGTGAATTGAAGTGTAGAAAATAGTGATAAGCCCTTCAACACTGGAAAGTTTTTTGTGTATTTTGTGGGATTGTATTGATAATCTAGTGGCGTGGAGATCGTAAACCAATGTAAGTCTAAAAACTGAGAAACTGGTGAGGAAGTTTAATAGCCTTACTTCTAAAACTTCTGAAATTCATCGTCAGACTCTGGATCCTGACTTGGTTGTGAAGAACATCTCTAGCTACAGCCTCATTGATGCTGAAATCTCAGTCCTATGTAAAGGGTTTAATTTTGCCATTGCTCCTACCACGCTTCCTTTATAAGAAATAATATCTGAGGTTGAAACATATATAGCCTACATAAATAAAACTGAAGCTGAGGAGATTTGTCAGAAGGTTGCTAGTATTTTACGTACTAGCAGAATTTCTAAACCTAATCTCAACCCTGGAGAAAAGAGAGCTCTTTTTAACTGAAAAATAATGGAGACATAACTATATTGCCAGCTGACAAGAGTAACACAACTGTTGTTTTAAATACTTCAGATTATATAGACAAGATGAAGGAGATCCTAAATGATGAAAATTACAAAGTTGCTAAGAACAATCCGACCACCTACTTGGAAAAGACTACCAGGCGGATTATTAAACAAACTCCTATCGATGAGGAAACTCAATCCAGGATAATTCCTTGGGAAAGGAAAAATCTAGTAGATGTCCTAAGTTATATGGTATACCTAAAATTCATAAACCGGGCGCTCCTATGAGACCTATAGTGAGTGCTATTAATTCACCACTTTAGAAACGGGAGAAATATTTGGCTAAACTTATACAGCCATTGGTTCAGAAGGCTGATTCCTATATCAAGAATTCAGAACATTTTGTCCAAGTGCTGCAAGGAATTCAAGTTGAAGAAAGTGACATAATGGCTAGCTTGGATGTCAAGTCATTATTTCCAAGTATTCCCATTGATAAAGTGCTTCAGAGGATGTCCATTTTTTAAGAGCTCCCTTCGCATGTCTTAGATCTGGCTAGGCACTGTCTCAAAAACACTTACTTTTTGTCTAATGAATAGTTTTACAGGCAACTTGATGGTGCCCTTATGGGATCTTCTCTTTCTCCAGCTGTAGCCAATATTGTTATGACGTTCTTCGAGCAAGACGCCCTGAATGATGCTTTTCTCAGGCCTAAAGCTTGGTTTTGTTATGTGGATGACGTCTTCATGATTAGGCAACATGGTGGCTCAGAACTTAATAAGTTCCTTACGTACCTCAACTCTCACCACTCCAGGATATTTTTCACTTTGGAACTAGAGAGTCCTGCTTGCCGTTTCTGGACGACATAGTTAGGAAGGGTCAGAATGGTTGTGTTCACCATTCGGTCTACAGCAAACCGACTCGCACCGATAGGTATCTTAATGCTGAGTCACATCACCACCCATCTCAGATCCAAGCTTTCGCTGACACGCTCCTTCTCTCGGTCTCACAAGTTAACGGATATCCATTCGAGGGACCATGAACTTATTACTTTGAGAGAGGTGCTTAGAAACAATGGCTATAAGGAAAGTTCCATTAATAAAGCGTTACACTGCCAAAGTGCCTTCTCAGTTGACGTGGACGAGAAAGAGACTGAGAAAACTGGTACTGCTTTCCTGCCCTTTATTAAAGGAACCACTGATAGGATTGGCAGACTCTTTAGGAGGCATGGTATACGTTCCGTTTATAAGCCTAACATCACCATCGACAAGGTTCTTGGAAACGCCAAAGATAAGATCTTCTTGGAAAACCATGGCGTTTACAGCGTTTCTTGTGGAGCTTGTAAGAAATCGTATGTTGTCCAAAAGAACAGACGTAACTCAGCTAGGCTTGAGGAGCACAAACTTGGCCTTAAAAACAAGCAGAAAACATCGGCTTTGTACAAGCACCACTGCTATACAGGGCATACCATTGATTTCTAGTCTTGCCCGACAGATTGCTCATGTGGAAAACTACAGGACTAGAATTATTCGTGAGGGAGACTAGAATAGAGAAGCAAGGGAATCTTAACAAACGCGATGATACTTTGAATTTGCCCGCAGTGTGGAAATGTGTCATCGATAGATTTTATTGGAAGAAATGTGAACAAAAGGAAAGGAATGTGAGTAATTGTTTGGGTCAGAGTGTGTGTGGATTGACGTCAATGGGCGTGACTTCATTCCTCTATATATAGGAGCAGAGTTATCTGCGCTCTTCAACTGTTGTTGGGTTCGCCTCGTCAATGCTAGATGAGATTCTAATGTAACGTCAGAACTGTTATTTTATGCACTGCAGAATGAACTGATGTACTCCAGATAATAACTACTCATCATATTTTTCAAACAAGCGATTCGACAATGGTCAAGTGACCGAAAGGTGCTTCATCACATAAGGTGAAATTATTGCACTTAGTGGTAGAAAAAATTATTTACAATTAATATCTTCACACACACACATATGTTGCACTGACTTTATGAAGTTAATATATTACTATTGTAAATACTTTTATCCCCCACTAAGTGCAATAATTTTACCTTGTGTGATGAGTATAGATGTGGGCCGGGCAAATGCCCAGTGGGCAGGACATTTACTTTTTACTATTTTTGATTGTTACTTGTGCTTCTAAAACATAGTATAAACTATTAATTAAAGGTAAATTTCATGGATAAACAAATAATGCCTAAATTTGTTTATTTGTTGATGTGTATATTATTATATGTAATAAAAAATTATTATTGTTCAAAAAAATAATACCTAACTTAAATATTGCTAATAGTAATTTAACCATCCTGTGCTGTTGTTCTCAATAACACTTAATGGGAATTATGTATATCTAGTTTGAATAAAACATTGAAGTATTGAGTTAGGACTGCAGGAGTTTGATTTTGGTGTGAATAGTGTTTTTTGAGTGGTGGGGGAGGGTCTGGGCCCTGGGCAGCCATTGTGCTGTGACCTTGGAGTGGGGGTGGGGTGGGGGTGGCCTTGAGATTGGCAAGGCATTCTAGCACCAGCAGCTCAGCCCTGAGCCCAGTTAGTTGTGAAGTAGAAATGTCTGTTGAGTGATTGAGTCTGAGATAACATCACTTATTTGTACTATTTATATTTTTAAGGGTTAGATTAAATCATTACAAAATGGTTAAAAAAAGGGACCTATTTGGAACTTTTTTAATTTGAAAGGGCAAGGAGTAACTTGTAAATATTGTAATAAGGACTATAAACAGTCACATTGTAACAAAATGGAAAAGCACATAAAAAAGTGTTTCAAGTGCCCTCAGGATCTAAAGAAAGTGCTTCAGTTAAGTACAGTCACAGTGGTTGAAAAACCACCGTTTCAAAAGAAACCTCCTTATGAACCTTTACTAGTTTAAGTGGATGGTTTCAACAACAAATCTGCAGTACCAAGCACAAGCTCAGCCTCAGAAGCAAACTCAAGTTCTTTTAGTTACTTCCTAGAACGTTCGCAGCCAATATCAACCTGAATTCCAAAAGAAAAAGGACCCCGAACAGGCCGAACCCCTTCGTTTTTTGACCACATGGATCTCCAAACTAATGTAAGTAAATAAACATTATGAAAATGTACAAACATTATTAGGCCTAGGCCTGCTTCAAATTTTTAGACTATAACATTTTTTTAACCTTTTACAGACTGTAAAGCTATTTTAATATTTGAGGCCATAGGCCTAATCCTTATTATGTTTCCTAATTTATTAGCCTAATGGTACGCTATTAGACTATTTATTTACTTAAAATGAAACTTAGTTGGTAGTTTACAACATCAAATCGGAATGACAGTTTTATCAAAAGAAGACATATGTTACTAAACTACAAGATTAGTTAGGCTAGGCTTGTCAATATCTGCCAGATCAGATATCAACAAGCCTACCCTAACTGAGGTTCTATTAAAATTGATGATGCGATACCGGGTAGAGATGACAGTAACCTACAAGAAAAGTGTAAATTAAAAAAACATTTGTTTAGAAATAAAATGGTTAAAATTCTACCCATAGCCAAGATAGCAGTTAGTATAAAAAATAGGTTATATTTTGACGTTTTGTGCGTTTTTTGGATGAATTGAAGTATAAAGATGGTAAATAGGCCTATGTTTGATGGATTTTAACAGGTTGGCACATAGCAGTAATGTACTAATTCCTTTATAGACCACTCCTATTTTGTGTCTACAAGAGATAGACATAATAGCAGCATAGTAGGTAACTTATTCGGCTCAAAAAGCATACAGCCCTACCTACGGTAGTTATGCCTAGACAAAGGTACACAATATTTTAAGGCCTATGTATGTCTTACTTCTTATCAACAACTAATTTTAAAAATAAAACAGCATAGCATCTTAGCCTAACCAACGTCACAGCACATTGTCAAGGTTCTAACGTTCTAACTATAAGCCATAGATTTAAGACTACTTTCGATGTAAGTTTTTATTCATTGTTACGCCGTTGACAGTATATTGTACTGTTTCAGGGGATGCTGAACCAGAGCCTCGCCAAGGCCATATTCGTTAGTGGATCTCCCTTGTCCATGGTTGACCACCCACTTTGGATAGATTTTTTTAACAAAATCAGGCCTTCCTTCAAGTTACCGTCAAGATATCGGCTATCTTCTACTCTTTTGGATGCGCAGTGCACAGAAATGCAAGTTAACATAAATAAGCAACTACATGAAGCGAAGCACCTCCACCTGCAGTGTGACGGCTGGAGCAACCTTAGAAATGAATCAATTATCAACTTCATAATTTCAAAACCACAACCAATGTTTGTGGAGTTTGTAATGACTAAATGTAACAGTCACACTGGCGAGTACCTTTCTCAGCTTATCATAAATGTAATGGAGAAACATGGACCAGAAAAATTTCTGGTGGTGATTGGTGATAATGCTGCAAATATGAAAGCTGCACTGAACTTGGTGAAAGATAGATTTCCCCATGTTGTTCCTCTTGGATGTCTAGCACACCTGCTACACTTATTGTGCTCAGACATTTTAAGCTGCCAAACAATGAAAACTTTCACAGCAATCGCAGTTGATGTTGTCAAAACAGTAAAACACAGCCATGTTTTATTAGCATTGTTCAATGAAATATCAGCTGAAAATAAGGCATTCAAGGATAGGGTTTCACTAAGTTGCCAGGAAAGACTAGGTGGGGGAGCCATTTGTTCTGCCTTCAAAGTTTGCAGTCAAACAAATTTGTCCTACAAACATTAGTTGTTAATGAAAATGCTCAACCATATCTAAAGCCAGAAATGAAGAAGAGAGTCCTGGACGATGATGTTTTCTGGGTCAGGATTGACACAGTTGTAGAGTTGATGAACCCAATCGTTCACTTGATCACAGTTTTCCAATGAAAACCTGTCCAATGAACCTCAAGTTCATAGAATAGCTAAAAAGTTTAATGACTTGGAGGCAGTTCTTATTGAGAAGTTACCGTTATCTCCACTGCAATCAGCAGAAGAAAAGGCAATCTTGTCCAAATTCAAAGAGAGAAAGAAATTTGGTGTATCATCTTTACACCTTGCGGCGAACCTGCTTGACCCAGCTGTGCAAGGTAGTGATCTCGAGCCTGTTGACATGCTGGAAGCAATAAGCTTTATTTGCGACACAGCAAGAAACACAGGATTGAATGCTATACAAGTTAGAGAAAACTTGGCCGACTACAGGGACAAACAGGGAATTTGGTCCAGACGATTTGTGTGGGAAGGAGTTGGGGTTAAAGAAGACAATGTTTACCTTGTAACTCCTTTATTGTGGTGGCGAGGTTTGAGGGGTACTTGTGCACTGACAGAAGTTGCAGTAAAAATTCTTGGGGCACCTGTTACATCTGCTGCCACAGAGCGGACCTTCAGCACTTTTGGCTGGATTCATAGTAAAAAAAGGAACAGACTTACATCTGAGAGGGCTACTAAGTTGACTTATATAGCCTACAATTGGAAGCTGATGAATAGACCATCTAAGCGTAAGCCCGACAAAACAACTAATGAGACTCATCAGAGTAATCCAGAACAAGGAGAAGAAACCCCAACACCCAGTCAAGAACGTATTATAGGCCTAGAGGAAGATTCAGAATCAGAACTGTCAGATGAATCTGAGCCAGAGCTAATTGAAAGTGCATCAGAAAAAAGTGATGAAGAGGATACAGAAAAAAAGTGATTAAGACACCCAAGAACACAATACAGCCATTTATTATTTAATTCCATATTTAAATATATGTAACCTCATTTGTTACACAGTTAATATAATAGCGTACATTATGTATCCAGTTTCAGTATTACTTATCTTTCAGTAAAATATCAAACTCATTGAAGAATTATAAAGATGTGTTGAATGGATTTCCCCCCGATTTTACAATCAACTTTCATGTGCGTCAAAAATACAGTTTAGAGGCAATAAAAAATATTAGGCCTAGGCCTAGGCCTACCTTCTACTTAATATAAATTCTCTCAATATAAATTCAACAATTTTTTATATTACATATGTATACATATATATTTACCTGTATACATATCTATTTGTGTATGGATATAGAATGCATCTATGTGCATACAATGGCTAAAACATTATTTATAATCGTTGCATTACGAATATGTTTTTAAAAGAGATAAATGCCCAAAATGCCTGGGCATTTATGGGTTTTGGGCATTTGCCCGGGCATTTATGGGTTTTGGGCATTTGCCCCGACTTATAAACGCCCAGGCATTTTACATTACTAGTGATGAGGCACCTTTCGGTCATTTGACCATTGTCAAATCACTGATTCATCATACATATCATGTATGTATATCATTCAGCATGAATGTATGTATAAATGAAAATTATAATGGTGATTTACATAATGTAATACTAGAGATATGCTTATGTCTCAAAGGAAAGCTCTAAAAATGAGATTCTAATATGGGTTTATTGGCAGTGTGTAGAAACAGTCTTGTCAACCCTAAGTGTAACTTTTTTGTAATGGAAATTGTTCAGCAGATTGTTGTGTTGGATTACATTTAATTATCAAATTTTACATAATACGATTAAAAGCGAGAGAAAATTTTACAGACAAAATTAGCTTAAACCAAATAGTAGGCAAAGTCAAGAATATGTGTTTTTGTTTAAAATTAAATATTTGTATTTTAATAGTTGATATAAATCATATAAGGTAAAATCACTCAAAAAGTATGTTAAGTATTATTTTATAAAAGTTATAATTTTAAAGTTAATAAGATTTAAATGGATAAATGAATTTGATATATTAAACAAAAGTCAATGAAAATTATAATTATTTTAACGATGTTGTCATTAAGGTAAACAAATGAAATCGATATTAATCAAAGCTTGTAAATGTTTTTGTCACACCATAAATAAAAAAAATTTCCAATTAGCTGTCATTAATCTTGATATAACCTAATGACACAGTTTTATACTAAAAGGTATCCCATTAATAACACCCTTACCCTGAGTATTATGCTAGTATAGGGAAATATTCTAATTGGTTTTAATGAAATCTAGGAATTTATTCCTAGGAGATCTAGGCAGGGATTTTACAGGCTTCGGTTGACAGACAGAAATCCCTCCTAGGTCATTCACCACGGTAGGGTGATTGGTAAATATTAGGTAGAAAACCTAATACTTATGTAAATAAGTCTTTTTTGTATCAGGCAGTTGTCAGTGTCTTTTTTGTATTTTTTTCACCATTTTTACAAAAGTCTGTTTCAAGTTTAATTATTCTTTACAAAAAGATTTTACCTTGTTTGAGAATTGCCAAAATCAACGAAAGACTATACTACAGGCTTTCCAGTTGTATATAAAAAGCAAATTTTTTTATAAACTCTGAATGTTTTAAAAATTAATATTGTCTTTTTTTATGTTCTACATTAAGGTGATCTTCTATGTATATTTTAAAATGACAGTTTTTATTTTTTTTACATATAAACAAATATATTGCAAATTTTTAAAATAAGGTTTCTCAAAAGATAATGTCTTGCAAAATGCACATTAAACCTATTATACATCAGAAACTATATATTTTAGAAAAAAACTTTCTAGAATATTTTTGGGTTAAAATGGATTTTTATTTCAGAGGTTAAATGTCAAAATAATGTCTGAATGTTAGATTTCCCCCGAGAATTTAGTTGATGGCATTTCCATCAGTGACAACGGTCAATGAATGTTTCCCTTTTGAGTTTTGTTGTATTTTTAAATTATTACAAAAGGTAATTATTAGTCATGGCAAGTCTCAGGATCTAATAGACTATGGCTAAAATAATAATAAAGGTTTTCTTACTGCCAGTATGTTTGCGAGTCCATCCAACACCACTTGAATGGTTTTTCCATCATTACAGCTCAGAAGTTTGCACATTAGAGGAATAGCTCCAGCTTGGGCGATGATGGCTATTTGTGCTGGAGTTCCTCCTGAAGAATAATTTGTGATTGCCCAGGCTGCTTCTTTCTGAGATTTAAAATCTCCCTATAAAACATTCATAGTTATAAATGCCATGAGCACTGTTTTAAAAACAATATATTTAAAACAAAACCTTATAATGGAATGAATAGACGAATAGAAAGAACAAATATTTTACTGATTAAAATTAAAATGGATTAAGGGATTATTTTATAAACAGTTCGCTGAAGGATACATTGAAAAGAAATATCAATGGATTAAATGTAAGAAAAGAAAACAGAAGTTTCTATAACATTAGAGTTACAAGGGAAAATATGGGTACAACTACTAAAATTTACTAGTGATTAATTTTGTAATACTTTCTTCTAACTTACAGATTTTAGAACTCCCAAAAGCTGGGGGATAATCCCTGCATTGATTACTTCCTGGATTTGGTCAGCATTGCCAGCTGTAATGTTTGATATTGTCCATGCTGCTTCCTTTACAATATTAGGACGGTGGTGTAGCAGAAGATGGGACAAATGTTTTAATCCTCCAGCAGTAATTATAGAATCAGTCTGAAAATTAGGAAAAAAACCTAAGCGTTAACTCAACTTTCAGAAAACCTAAAAGTTTCATTGATTCATTTTGGCTTATAAATTGTATTTACATTTACGCTGTTACATTACAACCACATTTAAAACTATAATAGTTTTTTTTTTTTTTAATTGAAGTGTAAGCCTGCGGGCATACTTAAGGCAACTGGTGACGGGAACGCAACCCAAACTGAAGTGGCTATTTCACAGCATATATAGTTGCATGCACATATTCATAGTGAAGTGA
The DNA here is from genome assembly GCA_036971475.1 of Prosapia bicincta. Taxonomy (NCBI): domain Eukaryota; kingdom Metazoa; phylum Arthropoda; class Insecta; order Hemiptera; family Cercopidae; genus Prosapia; species Prosapia bicincta. Next base: position 49,202,429 of record JBAIZL010000008.1, on the reverse strand, counting down.
TAGCAACACGACTAGCGAATGACACAGAAACTATAGTTGCCCAGTCATGACATGCTATAAACTCGTTGCTCAGTTTCTCAGTTGCCAGCAGTATTTGTTGTGTTGTGTATACGTTTCTCAAGAGTACTTCCATATTTAAATAACTATTATTTTTATTTGTATTTTTTGTGTTTCTGTTTCTTTGAATAGTCTTTTATTATACTGGTATAGTATGTCATAAACATAATATCGCTGGTTCTGGTCATGATTTGTGAATCCAACAACTTCAAGACGATATGAATGATTACCAATAACTTTTTTCAAAATATATAAAATTGGCACTTGAACAATAAAATTGGATTTGCTTGAAAACTAATTTTTATTTCATTGTAATGAAATGTTATCTTAACCCTTTGCGTGGGGATAACGTGATTTCTCGTAAGGCTGAAATCTGTGCTAGCGCGTATCATGAGAAATCACGTATTTACAATATTTGTTTATGGAAGTCCTAGTTGTTTGTTTAAAGTCCATTATAATGCGTGACAATATTTGTTTGGTGTAAATAAACTCCTCTGCTATGTTTATTGTTCTTGGTCACCGATCCACATTCTGTTGTTTTAGCCACCAGGCGCCATTATGTGGTCTATGCATGTGCGTATGACGGGTATTCTCGGCAGGACGCAGCGTCTGCCAATTGTCGTATTTTGTATTGCCATTGTGATTGATATAGTTGTTTACTGTTTACGTGAGTGACTTTTGTTTGTACTGTAAGAATAATTTATTGTTTATGATTTGGTGAATAATAATTTTAGTTACTTTAATTTTATTTTAAATGGATTTATTAATATCTTGAATTACCTAGTGTAAAAATATAAAAAATTAAAAAAACAAATAGGACAGTTATCGTTTATTCTTGTGTTAGCACAGAAAGCTTAGTTTATTTTCATAATCGTTTTTTTTTTTTTTTTTTTTAATTTTTACTAGATATTTTGCCGTGTTAAGTGGTTAAGACTAAAAAAAAAAAAATATTAAAATATAAAAGTTATACCAAATTAAATCTGTTCATAAAATTCCCTGAAGTATTGTTTCAGTTGAAGCATCAACAGTTAACTTGGGATGGTCGGATTTAAAAATGACACAGGCACAATGTTCTCCAAACTCTTCTGAACTACTGACGTAAAAAATCAAACCTTTATACAAGCACTTATCGACAAGTTTTAATTAGACTGGGTGTGAGTGTGGTGGTGCGCTCGCTGTCTTTCAGAAGAGAGGCGGGGAGCGCACCGGCACACTCTCAGTGCCTCGTAAAGGAACCCAGAGCGTGCCGGTACGCTAGCCATAATGAACGTGTTATTGTACAGGTGTTGTCACGTAGGCTGAAATTTGACCGACAAACAGAAGTTTTGTACTAGCCTAAATAAAAAAAACGCTGTCTGCCTCCTGTGGGTAACATCAATTTTTCTCGCAAACCTCATAAAGGCACTCCAGTAGTTGAAATACAAAATGCTACATGTATGTCTATAACAGCAGAAATGTTTACAGAACAGCCTTTGCCTAATTTCTACCCACCCCCGTCAAATTGCGGGCATTGCACCATTTTTTTCCACCTCCTTTTATATCAAACAATCAAAAAGTTTCAAAGTCAAACAATCAAAAGTACACATTGGAACTTGGAAAGCACCAAATGGCACATTAACCCAAATTGATCACGTACTCATTTTAAAACGCCATTCTTCCTCAGTGTCAGAACGGCCAGACGCCCAAATTGTGATTCAGACCACTTTCTGGTGAAAATTAAATATAGAGAGCGACTGGCATGCTTGTGACAAGAGAAATTAAATAAAAGAAGGCACTGGAAATTTAAAAAATTTAAAGATCTAGAAGGATTTAGAGAACTGGGCGATAGAAAAATGTTAGAAGTGTTACTAAAAGAGGGTATTGACTCACTTGTAGCCGAATTTTTTAAAAATTTTGAAGAAATTGTACAGTTACAATTATATTCTCTGATCCTAGACATATGGGAAAGAGAACGCATGCCTAGAAAATCGAGAACTAGTCTCATATGTCCTATTTTTAAAAAGGGCGACAAATTGGAATGCAGTAATTATCGTGGAATATCTTTTCTCACAGTAGCATTCAAAATATTATCAAACATAATACGGAAAAAGCTCAATGTCATTGCTGAAAATATCATAACAGATTATCAGTGCGGATTCTGACAGGGAAAGGGAACTACTGATCAGATATTTCTTTTAAGACAGTTACTCGAGAGGTGTTGGGAATATAAAATTGACCTTCATCTTCTTTTTATTGACTATCGGTAGGTTTTTGACAGTGTTAACAGAGCAAAATTTCTCGAAATTCTAAAACAGTTCAACGTACCAAACAAGTTGACCAGACTGATCAACATGACATTATGTGATAATGACGGCAAAGTTGTCATAGGCTGCGGTATAAGACCCGAATTCCCTATTCTGACTGGCATGAAACAAGGTGATGCCCTGTCTGCTAGTCTTCAATCTGGCCCTACATGGTGTTTTGAGGAGGATTAACGTTTCAAGGAATATCATGCAGTCAAATATGTGCATATGCTTGGTTGCCAGGAATATTCCATCGCTCAGAGACTTTTAATATAATCAATAATTAAAGCAAAAAGATAGGTCTCTGCATAAATGAGGAGGAAACTAAATATATGAGTACAAGCAGAGGGCATAGCAGTATGACTATAGATATCGATGAGTATTCTTTTGAAAAAGTAAAAAGGTTTTACATATTTGGGCTCGGAAGTGAATGATGAAAATAAAACAATAAATGAAGTCTAAAAAAGAATAATGGCAGCTAAAAGAGAATACTTCGCAAATATAAAGCTTTTTAAAAGTAGACTATTGTCTCAAGCCACTAAGGTACGACTCTATAAAACATTATTTCGGCCAGTCCTAACGTATGGAGCGGAGACGTGGACTTTAACTGCTGCGATGGAAAATCAGTTGACACGGTTTGAGCGTGTTTTTGAGAAAAATTTATGGTCCGGTTCACGATGTACAAAAAAATGTGTGGAAGCTTCGATCTAATGTCGAGTTGTATTCCTTATACAAAGACGCAAATGTGGTCCATTTTATTAAAACACGACGTCTAGAATGGTTGGGTGACATCATAGGAATGCCGAACAAACTCTTACATGGCACTATAATTGGAAAGAAAAGAAGAGTTGGCCGACCAAGGCGATGGCTACAGGACCTTGAGAAAGATTTAAGGCGACTTGGCATTACAGCATGGAAACAGAAGGCTAAGGACAGAAGTACAAGGCGGGACATTGTAAGTAATCAAAAAGTAAAAACTACAAGAATTCGACATTAATGTCATATTGAACTAGAAGACTATCAGTATAGATTTTTCTCTCTGTCTGTTTCGAAATTATTCCAAACTAAATGTGAAATACACTGAATTACAGAATTAACAAACAAAACAGACAATCCTAGGTTTTACGTATTTGTAACAACTACCCTATCCATTGATACAAATTATATCGAAACCTTACAGTTTCGAGTAGAGACTCGTAGAGTATAAACGGTTCCTGCAAACGAGAATCAGCCTATCTCTAATAGTTTTGTATGTATATTGTGTTCAGACAAATAAATAATGAAATATTTTAGACTAGATAACAGACCATCACATTTACCTTGGTAATAGTAGTCTGTTACCTTGAACACACAAACACCCATATCCATTGTCAATCAGAAACAGAAACCAAAAGGAATTTAAGATGTCAGAGATTTGAATCTTGATAAATATATCATCAAACAATGTATACACAACAGCAATGTAAATTCTTCTCAGTACATAGGCCTTACAGGGATGGTCTAGATATCAGAATCAACTGAGACAGAATGTTAGAACTATGAATATAGACAGGTCAAAACATCAGCATGTTACTAGTCATAACACATCTTTCTATTACTGTTATACCAAGAAGGTAATTAAAGCCCTCCTCAACTGCAACTTCTCAGAACAGAGAGAGATAAGATAGAATTGGCGGTACAACAAATCTAAACCTCCTAAACTCAACGTCAGATAACTCAATTCACCTTCCTTTTGACAGACCTTAAAAATAAACATGATTTTAATAAATATAACCACCAATGTGATATTTAACGTCCATTATTATTCTGTTGTACCGACTTTATAGAGTTATTCTATGTTAATTGTAAACAATTATTCCACCATTCAGTGCAAATAATTTTTAGCTTGTGGTGAGGCACCTTTCGGTTACTTGACCATTGTTGATTCGCCCATATTATCAGTCATGTCAGAAATACAAACATTTTGAAGAAATAACAATTAAACTTATATTACACACACATAACATTTCACTATGGACAAGATACGTAGGTGATATACTTATAATTCATCAACCTACTATTCCCAACAAACAAAATATCTAAATAACACAAACCGTAAAATAAATACAGAAAAAAACCAGATCCTTCAAAATAAGATTTTCAGAGCATATAAAAAGAACATTCAAAAGAATAATAAAAACGCATCAAATATAGCAAAATACCTAATATTAAGTGATTCGATAATGGCGCCTCACGACAAGGTAAAAACTAATTGCTCTTAATGGTGGAATAATTGTTTACAACATATAATCATAAGTAGCTATAGGTTTAAACATACAATATATCTGTGTAAACTATACATCTGTGTGCACGACATTTGGATATCTTCACTTCTGACTCACTTCACAGGGTTTTAGTTTACTTGTGTCTATTTTAAGATTACAGACGAGACTATTACTAAGGCAAGTCCACCAATCTCTTACATAGTCCAAAAAATCTAAAATGACCACCACATCTCATAGAACTAAAGAGGCTCGAAACAACACCTGGCAATAACATCACCTCTAGACATTTGCAAGTGACTTAAGTAACTCTGGAAACGCTAGACAATATTTTTTAACCCTTTCATTACCCCTTTGACATGTGCCTGCCTCGATATGGCCCTTGGGAAAAACATATTTTTGAAAGATTTTTACACTTTTTCTTTCTTTTCTCAAATATTTTAAATTATAGTAATAATTGTTAATATTTTTTTATGTACTTATTTTCTCATGTTAATGAAACTTTACCTTACAATTACTATCAATTTCTTTGCTAAAAATTATCTGTTAATTTTTTTTTTTTGCAAAATAGTGCACAACCTTCGAAACGATCTGTAAATATGTGGGAAAACCCATAGTAGTCACTTTAAACAAAAAAAATTGTGACTATGTACTCTGTATAGTATTTATTGTCCAGATAGTTGCTAATATTTAACTTAGAATATAGCACAATACACAAGAAAACAAATCGTAACATGCTCCCGCTGGCCGTTGTCCGATCTCAGTACTGATACGTAAATGCTAATCAAAGGGTTAAATGAAAATCATGACAATCTTCTTTAGATGAAAATCAATTGAGCTTGTTTCAAACATTTTTAACAAACCAATAAAATTTTAAAAGAATATATTAATAAATAAATATTTTAAATATTATATATATTTTAATAAAGTGATGATATTAATTTAATCTCTAAAAACTTTCATTTAATATCTAATGGACGCTCTTAATTACATACCTGAATATCATTACCAGTAACAATGTTACCGACTGTGCGCAATGCTGGAGTCAAAACATTAACCTCTGAACTTGACAATAACTCCACAAGTCTGAAGACAGCTCCAGTATCAACAACAGCTTGAATCTTATCATTGCTTCCATCAGTAAGATAAGAAAGAGCCCAGCATGTATCAGCTATAAAACATTAATGCCTTAAATATAAAATTTCATTTTGAGTCAGTTTACATACCATATCTGAAGCATTATCATTAACTTTATCTGCTTCAACAGTTTGAAACTTTTACCAAATAATCCCAATGTAACTTCGAATTACATAACACTAGACTTTATGTAATTATTGAAGGTTTAAAGAAAAAACTCAAAATATTTTTTCCAGCCAAATTCTACCAAATAATATTCAATAATTCATTTCATTAAACTTTGTCTAAGAAATAATTAAAAAAATGTACTGCAAAAACATTAAAACAAATTAATTAAATATAAATCTCATTTGACTGTCCTATTTTAGTTGAATAACTATTTTTATATTGTAAAGAATTTTCAATTGCAAGCGAAAAGTACTTGAAGTTTATCCCAGCTTGATCGTGTTGTTTGGGAGCGGAATTTATTTTTTTCTTTCAAAACAACCTATTTTACATTGTGATTTTGTACAGGTAGGCTAATCTCAAAACGGTATTTGTATTATAACACTCACACAATTCTTTAGATATCAGGTACAGTAAATCTTTGTTTAACCATCAGTCTTAAAACCTTCAGGTTTTGTTAATCGTCATTGCTATAATAACATAATAATACTGTAACAAAGTGCCTTAAGCCACACAGACGCATTCGCTTTGTTTACTTACTTATACAGTCCATAGATCAGAGAATCATCAAAAATATGAAACATTGTTATAGAAAAAGTTGTTTATCTATCATCTGATGAAGTACCATCTGTAAAAATAGTTTTGGAGGTCTTACAGAAGTAAAGATGCCATTTTCAATGTTCCCAGTGCATGGAATGATTTGTCAATATCAAATCTAAAGAACTGCTTGAATAAATTTTGGCCTTAACCAACAGTGTTACAGTTGACAAGATGGTCAATCTGTGCGATGATCTACAAATCAGTTCAAATTTGACGTCAGAAGAAGTATCAGAGTATTACGGAGTAGACAGGGAGTTTCAAATTTTGAGCGATGGCGAAACTGTTACCACCATAAGAAGGAGCTGATGAAGAAGAGTGTTCGAACCATGACGAAAAACAAACTATTAACCACTCAGAGGCTAAAATAATGCTGTCAATGTATATATCGTTTGAAAGCCAAAAAGCCAATGCAACAGATACTTTACTGCTCCAAAAAAATATGAAATATTGCCGCGATCAAAGATCAAGCCTCAAAGAGGCAGAAGAAAATGACTGTCTGTTTTCAAGCTCATGAACTATTTTATCTGTAAGTTTATATTACTGTGCATTATTTTCTCACATTTGTAGCTACTGTATAAATATTTTAATCATGTAATAAATAGTTGTATTTGCTATTACAATCGTGTTTATTTTTTTTTTTTACTTAAAAATATATTACATCACTATGAGTGTTATATTTGTTTATAATATAATTAATTGAGGTTATGTTTTGGAGGAATAACAGTGTTTCTGTTACCTGTCTATCCGCTCAACTGTTTCGAAGATGATGGTTAATTGGGGTTTTACTGTACTGTTCTTTATGATTTCTTGTTATTCCATAAGCTGAAATGGTTTCAGTTTAATATGATAGAAGACATAAGTCATACCTTAAGTAAACTACAGACTACATCAAAAACGTTTTTTTTATATGTCAAAGTGATCAAGTAAGCAAAGTTATTGTTTTGAAGTCTAAGGTTAAATACTCTTAACATATACAAATTTTGCTTATTAAAATCTTCAACTAAATTCACTGTCTAAATCTGCAGTTATTGTTACAAACGCTAACATTCAAATTCATAATATTTATAATACCTAAAACATCCTCATCCTGACAATGTAAGAGTTTGTTAAAGGTCGGCAAACATTGTTTTACACTATCAAATTCAGGCGGTGGGTTTTTGTTACGGCAAAGGTTAGAGAGCGTCCATACAATATTTCTTAGGAATGGCACCTGCAACAAAACAAACATCAATATGCTATAGTGTGTTCTTTCTTATCTATATGTGAATTACAGATTTTTTAAAAACCAAAATACTCTAAAACTTCTTTTATTAGGATCTTACTGAACCACTCATCAATATGTACAATAGTGATATGTTAAAAGACAATTTTATGGCAGTTTTAAAATCTTTATTCAATTAAAAACAAATTTGAAATATTTTCATTAATCAGATTTAACAACCTATAGTGGCAAATCTTGTTAGTACAGCTAGAATCTTATCTTGATTAACACTGTTGGAGAGGGAATATGAAGCTTTAAATTTTATAGTAGTTTGTGTGTAACAGTAGTTATATACTTCGAAGGATGAGTATGCCCTAATTAAGCTAAATTTGAATAATACATTCAGTAGTCATCTTGTGTATTACAGAAAATAGAAATATATTTAAGTAGCAGTTTTCCACCATCAAATTAAATTTCAACTAGCAAATTCAAAAATTAGTAAATAATGTTTTGTGTCAATACAAATACAGAAATCATTGAGTTACTTTGTTTTCAACTTCCAAGTTTTACATCCTTGCAATGATCGAGATTTTAAAGAAAGTTTTAATAATTTACAATTTATGTAAAATAAAATATTGCTATCAATTTGTGGTTTTGCATATCTTGATTAATGACAACTCTTTTTCTATGTATTCATAGAAATATGTTCAACATAGTTTTAACACAACTTCATACATAATAATCCACAATATAAGAAATCTGTTAAAAAAATACACGGACTGTTTGAATTTCGCGGCTCAAGTTAGTTTCAGGAGAATCCGATTAGTGTCGCTCGGTTCGTATAAATCAGCTGATTAAAACGCGGTATTTCAGTCACAGATATCTTCATTTGTTGATGAGTTACACGCAGTTTAGTAAAGAGTGTTTTTTTCGTTTGTCAGATTGTAAAATGGACAGCCTGAAGGAGCAACGAATTGCTGTGAAATTTTGTGTAAAACTAGGGAAATCTGCAACAGAAACATTTGCCATGCTTAACACGGCCTACGGCGATGTTGCCATGAAGAGTACTGCATGTTTCAAGTGGCATGAACGTTTCAAGGGTGGCTGACAATCGATTGATGACAATGAGCGTCCTGGACGTCCTTCAACATTAACTGACGACCCACACGTTGACAAAATCAACATCCTGGTGCACGAAAATCGACGTCTGACCATTAGGGAGCTTTCCGAAGAATGTGGGATATCAGTTGGATCTTGTTACGAGATTTCATCCCAATGGGTGAGTCAAACGTCCCCAAGACCCAAAAAAGGTTGCCAAGTTCGATCGAATGTCAAGGTGATGCTGACAGTTTTTTTTTTTATGCTAAGGGTGTTGTTCACTACGAGTACCTCCCTGAAGGCTCTACAGTCAACCAGATTACCTACATTGAAGTACTGAAACATCTGAGGGATGCTGTCCGACGCAAAAGGCCAGAACTGTGAAGAAGTGATAACTGGTTTTTCCATCACGACAACGCTCCAGCTCACTCAGCACTCAGAACTCGTGAGTTTTTGGCCAAAAACTCGATCACTGTTCTCCCCCCCCCCACTCACCTGACCTTGCTTCTTGTGACTTTTTCTTATTCCCAAAACTCAAAAAAACCCTCAAACAAGGAAGATTTGAAATGAGACGAAGGAGCTGAACACCATCACAAAAGAAGCGTACCAGGACTGTTTTAACAAGTGGAAACACCATTGGGATAAGTGTATGCGTTGGGGAGGAGAGTACTTTGAAGGAGACACCAAGCGGATTCTCCTGAAACTAACTTGAGCCGTGAAATTCAAACAGTCAGCGTAATTTTTGAACAGACCTCGTACAGTATTTTCCTGGCGAAAAACCAAGTGTGGTTATCATCGCCAAACAACAGCAAAAGTAATACTAAATTAAAGTAATATTATAATTAAATTGAATAAATAAAACAAAACAAAATTTTCGAAACAAAATAGTAATAACATAAAAATAAATATGCAACAGTAAATATGTAACAATAAAGAAAAACATAACAATAGACAACAAAACAAATAAATAACAAAACAACGTAACAATAAATCTATAACAATATAAATAACACATGATATAGAAAATAAATTGGTTAACAATAATAAAACTCTTAAACACACTAAACTAACATGAATACTATAATAAATAAATATGCAAGTTGATTTTTTTAAAAATTAAAATATTTAAATTTTAAATAGAATATTTAGGTGGCGAAGGAATGCAATGACACGATCGGTGGCCGCGGCATCGTCCTTTAACACCACCTTCAAACTCCCTTGTAAATTAAATATGCCACGAACATGCTTCGAACCACCACAATCTACCAGTATATGACAGATTGTGATGGTATTTCCACAGAACTGACATGAAGGTGGGTCCTCCCGATGACCATGAGTTAGATAAAAGTGGTCGATACGAAAGGGGGTAGCCACTACTTGCTCCCTAAGTTTCGAACGTATAGAAGACCTCCATGGATGGACGGTATTCCTAATTTCCCTTAGCTTATTGTGATTTACACATTGCCATTCATCATTCCAAGCAGTAGCCACTGAGCGTTTTAGATAAAAATATAATCAGATGACATAACATGTTGTGTAGATGGCACCATACTAGTAGCACTCTTTGCCGCTTCATCCGCTTTTGTGTTTCCGGTAATTCCACAGTTACCGGGAACCCAACAACCCCTAATCGAAGATTGTGTACTGCACACAAAATATGCCCGACTAAAGGGTTCAATGAAAACACATCCTGAAGTGCCCTTTTCGAATCGGAACACAAAAAGTAATGGGAAAAAGTAGATTGGATGACAGAGTTTTAAAAATGACAAACAGTTCCGCAGTGAAAACACTACACGCTGAGGGTAATCCATACGTGGAGGTATGTCTCAACGCAATAAACGCATACCCAATGCCACTGTCCAGTTTAGACCCATCAGTGAAAATAATTTCACTGTTTGTAGGATCTGAAAATTGTCAAAAACTCTTGGTGGTAAACCACATCAGGAGTAGTGTGTTTGATATAACTGGACAATGAGAAATCGAAACGAGGCGTTTTTATTATCCATGGAAGTAGATAGCACATTGTTCATTCAAATGTATCAAGAAGTGCTAACTCACAGCTATCCATTATGCGTAGCATTCTTATGCCCAATGACGCAGTTGAACGTTGACATACATCATAATTAGATGCATATGGGTTATGAAAGACCATTTTGAATGCCTAATGATTAGGTTTGCTTCGAAGACCAGAAATGTATGATATTTGTAACATTTGACGTCGTTTTGACAAGGAAGGTTCCCCGCTTCGATAAGAAGACTAAGAATTGGGCTAGTTCTAAACGCACCAGTAGCAAGTCTAAGTCCAGAGTGGTGGATGGTATCAAGAGTTTTCAGTACTGTAGGTGGTGCTGATGAATAGGCTTGACAGCCATAATCTATGCGCGATAAAACCGAAGCATACTAGTTGTCAGCTCTCCAATTCGTACCACTAAAGACTCTTAACATATCCAATTTCTTGCTGCCTCTCACCTTCAAATCACGAACACGTGGGATCCATGAAAGTCTTTTATCAAATAAAAGACCTAAAAATCGGCAAATAAAAGACCTAAAAATCGGACATCATCCGTGGTCTGAAGCTGAATTCCATCAAGATAAAGGATAGGCCGCTGGTGTTGCTTACGACAACTAAATGATACACATTGTGTCTTTGAAGTAGAGAACTTAAACCCCGTAGTTCTTGACCATTCCTCAAATCTGTGTATAACTAACTACAAAGATCTTTCCACGGTTGTCATGTTACGAACAGGCACATATATACAGAAATCATCTACAAAGAAAGAACAGTGTACCGAAGATCGTATATTACATATTATACTATCAATAGCAACGGCAAACAGCGTTACGATTAATACGCTGTCCTGCGGTACACCATTCTCCAGTTTACAACTTTTTGAATATGTGTCTCCAAGACGAACGAAGGACATATTTGACAGAAAGTTTGCGATGAATGCTAGGATGTTTCCCTGTATATCCCATACATTAAGTATGGGTATACATTGAAATATACTAAACACTTAATTTTAAACACATTAAGTATTTAAAATTACTCTTTTCCACACCATATCATATACTTTCTCAACGTCAAAGAAAACAGCAACGAGTGTTTGACACAAGAGAAAAGCATTTTGAATAGCAGATTCTAACAAAACCAATTGGTCAACAGATGATCGTCCATGTCTGAAACCACAACGTTCGTTGCTAAGAAGATCGTTGGTTTCTAGGTATCAGACAAGACGGCGTTTGACTATCTTCTCCAGTAGTTTACACAAGATGCTTGTAAGAGATATAGGCCTGTAACTACTGAGATTGAGTTTGTCTTTACCTGGCTTTAAAAGAGGAATTATAGTCGCTTCTAACCATGCATCAGGGAAAACCCGCTCCTCGAATAAACGATTGTTTATTTAAACAAAGATGATGGTAGATGTTTTAGCATGGAGTATACAATGGAAACAGGACCTGGTGCAGAATCCCTCATTGACGCGAGAGCTGACTACAATTCCCCTATAGAGAAAGGAGTGTTCAAAGGAGAGTGCTCAGACAACCCAACAGTAAATGGTATTGCTTCTTCCTTCAGTTAATACATCTGGAATATTTTATTATAGGCTGTAGTAGCAGAAAAGTTAGAAAATGATGTCCTAGTACATTAGCAATGTCACCACTGTACGTGATTAATCTTCTATCCGGTTGCTTCAGCGCAATGGAAGTACCCTAAACTGATCTTAGTTTCCTCCACACTGTGGAGGACGGCTGCAGATCGATAGGTCAACAGCTGTCCATCCACCAGTAGATGCTGCCAAATGAGTAGGCAAACCGTCATTTAGCAGATATAAATCCAGTTCCGTTTGAAAAGCTACTCTTTAAAAATAAGGTTCTACTTGTTTTCAGTTGTTTATCCAATTTGTTGAATTCAAAGTTATAGTAAAAAGCAATACTTCGATTTTTACAAAAACAAACTCTCTTAAATTAATCATATCATACTCTATTCTGACTTGCTGAATTAAAAAAGTAAATTTATAAAAACTTGTTTAGTAATAAACGATCTTTAAGAACTAATTTGGAAGAAATTTCTATTTTTTCAGATATAAGAATGAAATATAAAACTAGACTTAAAATAATTTGTTTTTGATAAATTGAAAATGTTTTCAACATATTGTGTCTACATTTTTTCCAGAGGTTTAAAAGTTTGATGTTCTTCAAAAAAAGCTGCAACTCAACAGTCAATTGTGCTTATAATCCTAGAATTGATCATTTTTAAACAGTTTTTTTAGAGGGACCAAACAAAAGGTAAATCACAGGGAAATAAACCTGGATCATAAGCATGTTCAACAGCTATATAAATCATTTCACTGATTTGTCAGAACCTAAGGCCGTACAATAATTATAGACAGATGGCATCTATGAATAGAATAACTGGTCTGTCTTTTAGTTATGTAGGCAACTTCAACAGCTGGGAGTCATAGGCAAAATTCAGTGTGCCAATCATATAATAAAATCAATGAGTAAAGCTCCCTCCTAGTCTTAAAATGTAAGCAAGACAGGTTTTGGCTTCAACAAACAAACAGTGCCTAATCCTTTATTCCCTCCCCACTCTCATCTCATTGATTTTGAATGCCTCTCACTGCCTCCTCACCTGAGACAGCATCCAAAACACATAGGTGTCATGTGAATTTGACTCACCTTCACAGTACATAATCAATAATTTAAAACTTAATATATAATTCTTAAATAGTACTGAATTAAAACAAATTGTCACTCTTAATTTTGTAGTCCATTACGTTCAGTGAATCTTAATTAATCACTTTAACAACAGTTTACGACTATCCGAACTTTGAATTTTGTAAATTTGTGGAAACTTACTGAGACAAAATGTTTTCTACCGCTATAAGGTGATCATCCTCAGTGTCTTCTGCTTGGAAATGTATTGTTAAAGTTATTAATTAAATTGTCACTAATGAAACAAACTGCTACTGCTACAGAAACAGGTGGATAAAATTGTTTACCAAAGGATGAATTAGTGACATAAAAAAGTTTGTAATAATGTTAAAGCCAGATGCACGGATACTGATCAAACATATTTGCATACACCCTATCTAGGTTTACATTTAATTTATACTGACAGCACTTACGGTTTTAAAAAATTTAAATGTATACAGTTAAGTTTTAACCAATTTGGATATACGAAGTTACTGTATATGTAGAAAACTCTTCTAAACATAAGAACTTACAGTGGTATCAGGTTTGATTAACTCCAATAAAGCTGGGACAGTCTTATAAGATAAAACTGTATCTCGGGCATTTGGTCCATCTCCGGCAATGTTGCCCAGAGCCCATACTGCTTGTTCAGCTACATCTAGGTATGGTGAAGACAACAATTCTACAAGTTTAGGTACAGCACCCCCTTTCACTACAGCATTTGTTTGTTCTGATGTTCCTGAAGCTATGTTTGTTAAAGTCCATGCCGATTCAAACTGTAGCGATGGGCTATAAAAAAACAACCATATCGATTTTGAAGTGAATAATCCATATTAATTTAACGAATACTATAGAGTAAAAATATTAATTCTATTTTACTTTTTGAAGTTTGAGAACCTACATGAAAAAAGTAATAACTTATCTCACCTATTTAATACCTTTTCCAACCTCCATAATACAACATCCTGGAATTGGAAGACAACTTAAACAAACTAGTTATTTAACAAAATTATTTAATTCAATAATTTGATAATTCAATAATAATGATTGCAATCATGGGGGGAGGGCCTTAATTATTTTGGTGGTATAACAATCATTGAAAGATATGATGTTGTGACTAGCAGCGTGTTGAGTGGTTGGCCTGTCTATGTTCATGGTTCTAACGTCATGTCTGTGGCCATTCATTCTGATGCTCAGACCATCTTTGGTAAGGCCTATGTACTGTGCCGGGCAAAATTTACATTGGAACTGGTGTATTACATTTTTGGATGTACAAGTATGATGACCCTGAATCTTCAAGTCCACATTGGTTGCTAGGCTATGGAAACTATTTGTTGGGATGTGTATTGGACATGTCTTGCATCTAGGTCTATTGCACGGAAAGAGCCATGAGGAAGTTTAGGCAGTTTTTCAGTACTTGGATCTGGTAATTCTGGATGTACTAAAATATGTTTCAAATTAAAAGGTTGTTTGAACCAAATATGTGGTGAATTTGAGAAAAGATCTTTGGTGTGGGTGGAAGCTTGAAGAATCTTGGACGCCATCCTTTAATATTTTGTTCAGCTTCTGTAGGCCTGGATGGTAATCTGTAACTAAAGACAGTTTGTTGTCTTCCATAGGTGGTCTGGGTGTATCAGATGATTGAGCTAAGCAGATTTGATCCTCAACAAGTTGTTTAGGATATCCTCTTTTTTCGAAACCTATTTATATATATAGGAATTTTTGGACTAGATAGGAGACTGACAGACTTACCTAATGGCAATAGTCCAAAACTGCGATCTCTTAGAAATAAATAGACACATATAAAAACTTACACACTATTGAAATATTTTGATCAAAAATGATCTTTGTCATTCAAGAAAATAAGCTTTTTAAGCTAAGTAAGTTGTCCTTAAATAAGCTTTAAGCTCTACTAGAAACTATATATATATATTTAGGTTAGTTTTGGTTGGTAAAGATTATTTAGATTTTTTGGACTAGGAGACTGACAAACTTACCTTGGTAAGAGTCCACACTGTAGTCTTGAAATAGAAACACATAAAAGCACTTAATCAATGATATATTTCAACCACATAGTGGTCTTTGTCAATCGAAGAGAAAACACAAAAAGAAATATGAGAGAATGAAATAAAATAAATATCTATTTATATATATATATATATATATAAATATATATATATATATTTTTTTTTTTTTTTTTTTTTTGACAGACTTATATAAATTATAATCACTCATATGCTCATGGAAACAATATATATATCTTTAATCTGTGCATCTGTGACATCTGATTTCTACTCTACACAATCTGTGATTACAATTATTTAATTTCATTCTCTCATATTTCTTTTTGTGTTTTCTCTTCGATTGACAAAGACCACTGTGTGGTTGAAATATATCATTGTTTAAGTGCTTTTATGTGTTTCTATTTCAAGACTACAGAGTGGACTCTTATTACCAAGGTAAGTCTGTCAGTCTCCTAGTCCAAAAAATCTATATATATCTTGATATTTTACGTTGTCCATTATTTTTCCGTTGCACTGACTTTATGAAGTTAAATATGCCTTCATCACACAAGGTAAAATTATTGCACTTAGTGGTGGATAAAAGTATTGTCGAGTCACTGATATTTTTCTCAGAGGAAAATATCAGTGATTCGACAATGGTCAAGTGACCGAAAGGTGCCTCATCATACTAGGTAAAATCATTGCACTTAATGGTGGATAAAATTACTTACAATAGTAATATATTAACTTCATAAAGTCAGTGCAACGGAAAAACAATGGATAACGTAAAATATCAAGAATATATATATATTATACAAAAACAACTGCATAAAAAAGCTAGTTTAATGATTTAATTTCATATACTATATAATATACAGTACTACTACTGGACCGAGTAAACTACTGCTACAGTGCTGCTGGTATTCTTCTCTTTGTGCCTCAGTGTTTACTCGTTCGGGCAATACTAATATACAGTAAACTCCCGATTATCCGTGGAATAGGGTGGCCCAGCAACGCCGGATAACGAATTGTAGTAATAAGTAATGTACATAACAAATGTAAAAATTAGTACGTACATATTTACATATCTATTCCCTTCATCTTACCGTCTATTAGGCCTTATATGTATTTACGTCGTAATTCACCGTTTGGAAATTTAAACACATGAATCTGATTGGAATAAAATTGTATATTTGTAAAACAATGGCAGACCCCGGATAATCCGCAAACCGGTTAATCCGCCCACGGATAATCGGGAGTTTACTGTATATATAATAAGTTCAACATACTTGTTTTTATTTGAAAGGAAATCGATACAACGAGGAACTAATCCAGCTTCAATCATCACGTCAATTGGTGGATTACGTTCTCTACTCAAGGTTTTCCTGGCTGCTTGAGTTGCTTGCAACTGAATCTTCACATCACTACTACTCATTCCTATTTAAACAATACAAAACTAAATAAACTAGGAAATAAAGTAATTTCTATAACTTAGAATTATATATGAATTCTAATAATCTAATACTCCAAATTAGTGAAATAAACGCTTAGAATTTGAAGTTGCTTGATGTAATCATCTTGAATTCACTGATTAAAACTAATTTAAAAAATACTTAACATACGTAATTACTTACTTGCTGGCGCGTTTCAAAACATTCGTTCCTTTTACCCTCTACTGGTGGCATCGGTTAGGTATAAAGGCTCTAACGGGAATGGATTTATGACCGTGGATTGGGGTGGGTTGTTTTGGTTGTGTGTCATATAATAGAAAAGGCTTTAAAGTGTGTCTGATCATGCTTAGAATTTATTGAATTTAATGGACAATTCAAGTCATGTGAATGGAAGAAAAAACAATGTATATATTAACAGAGTAACCTAAATCCATTTAGGTTACATTTTCACAAAATATCCAGTTAGA
This sequence comes from Prosapia bicincta, assembly GCA_036971475.1. NCBI lineage: Eukaryota > Metazoa > Arthropoda > Insecta > Hemiptera > Cercopidae > Prosapia > Prosapia bicincta. Next base: position 49,185,015 of record JBAIZL010000008.1, on the reverse strand, counting down.
TAAGCTGTATAACTTATTCTACTAATAGGAAAAACAACAAGAATATAGTTTTTTAGACATTCAAAGCCAAAAGATCTTTATTTAGTGCAGTGTACCAATATATTTCTTTAAAATATAAAAGCATATTTCGTTTCTAATTCCTATATTACTTGAAATGTAAGCCAACCTACTCTTACATTTCTTTCACATATAAATAAAAATTAAGTTATTTAAAATCAACACCACAGATAAATAATTTGTATATCAATTGATCAGAATTTATTGTTATTACTTATGGTTTGATTGTTTATTTGAGGAACTAAGTACAGTAGAGTCTCGAAATTCCAAGTCTTGATTTTTCAAGCTTCCATTAAATTTCTATTTAAGCCACTTGAAGAAAATTCAAACCACACGGAATTGAAAGGAAATGAGTCAGGCTTCCAAGAAATGTTCATAAAATACGGTAAGCAAAGGAATTGAGTCGGGGTTCCAAAAAATGTTCATATCAATATGGTGTCCAAAAGAAATGAGTAGGGCTTCCAAGAAATGTTCATATCAATAAGGTATACAAAGGAAATAAGTTGGGGTTCTAAAAAATGTTCATATTAATACGGTATGCAAAGGAAATAAGTCGGGCTTCCAAGAGATGTTTATAGCCACACAGAATTCAAAGGAAATGAGTCAGGTTTCCAAGAAATGTTCATATCAATACGGTATGCAAAGGAAATAAGTTGAGCATCCAAGAGATGTTCATAGCCACACAGAATTCAAAGGAAATAAGTCAGGCTTCCAAGAAATATTCATATCAATATGGTGTCCAAAAGAAATGAGTAGGGCTTCCAAGAAATGTTTATATCAATTCGGTATGCAAAGGAAATGAGTCGGGGTTCCAAGAAATGTTCATATCAATAAAGTGTCCTAAAGATATGAGTAGGGCTTCCAAGAAATGTTCATATCAATACGGTATGCAAAGGAAATAAGTCGGGGTTCCAAACAATGTTCATATCAATACGGTATGCAAAAGAAATAAGTCGGGCTTCCAAGAGATGTTTATAGCAACACGGAATTGAAAGGAAATGAGTCAGGCTTCCAAGAAATGTTCATAAAATACGGTATGCAAAGGAAATGAGTCGGGGTTCCAAGAAATGTTCATATCAATACGGTATGCAAAGGAAATGAGCCGGCGTTCCAAGAAATGTTCATATCAATACGGTATGCAATAGAAATAAGTCTGGCATCCAAGAGATGTTTATAGCCACACAGAATTCAAAGGAAATGAGTCAGGCTTCCAAGAAATGTTCATATCAATATGGTGTCCAAAAGAAATGAGTAGGGCACCCAAGAAATGTTCATATCAATACGGTATGCAAAGGAAATGAGTAGTGGTTCCAAGAAATGTTCATATAAATTTCTATAAGCTTATTTTAATTAATCTTAATTACAGTACTATATTAAGATTTACTAAAACTATTTTGCGAATGCACAGGAACATATGTCCAAGTAATCCGAGGAGTTTTTGATCCCATCTACCTCGAATTATCAAGACTACTGTAATTTACAATGGTAAAAATATAGTCTTAATGATGTTGGTTTTAATTTTTTTTTTTTTTTTTACTTACTCGCTTTAATGTGTAAGACACGAATATCAACTTTTTTTTCTGCGGAAAATATGGAAAGTTACCTTTTTTCAAATTTTAAATGTTAGGCTGTAATGGCGTGTAGGCCTATAGTGTGAACCAGCCACGCAGTAGCTATAGCGCACGGCACTACGTCTAAATTTGGTTGTAATTGCAACATTACTATATACCTATATTAAAATATACCTACGAAGTATCCAGTCAGGATAGATTTGGTTATACAGTAGAACCTCTCAAACTCGATTCCCGAAAACTCGACGGGGCTCGTGAATTAATCATTTTTATACACCGCCCATAACGTAAAGCTTTCCCTCCATCAGTACATAGGCCGCCTGAGAGCGCTAGAGACTCAGACTAGGTTACTGGGTTTTCCAAGGTTGTTCAACGCACCCTTTACCTGCCCAATTGGGGCGGGCTATTGTTTGCATACGTTCGGGGTTTCAGTGGCCACTTTCTTTATCGTGAGGCCGCGCTTTGACCTGGGATTCCCGGGCAGGTCATAAACTACCCTCGCTTCATTGTCGTCACTGGGCGTTCAGTTTAGTGTTTGTTGAGACACAGTTGTGGTCAGTTGCTTTTGTTCGAGTGGTTGACAATTGTTTAAATGAGTTTTGTGCTGGAAAATAGAGCGACAGTATTGCGGAGAAGAAGAGGAGTGTCAGTGTCAATGGAAGCAAAGTTTGGTGCCCTAAAAAGACTTGAGCGTGGTGAAAGCGTAAATAAAATAGCGTTGGGCTTGAACATTGGTAGGTCTACAGTGCTTGGTTGGAAGAAAATGAAATCTGAAATTGAATCGTGGTGTTTAAAAAGACAGTGTACAGAATCCATCGCGGAACGAAAAACAATGAGAAGTGCAGAGTTCGAAAAAGTCGGCGAAACCCTTTACCAATGGTTCCGTGTGCACAGAGAGAAGAAAACGCCTATATCTGGACCCATCCTGTAAGAGAAAGCTCTTCAGTTTTATGAAAAATTTAAGGATGAAGGAGAGCCTGGGTTTACAGCGAACAATAGTTGGTTGTCAAGGTGAAAATAACGATATGGAATCAATCTGCTCAGTATCTTCGGAAAAAAACTGTCAGCTGACCCTAACAACGTGAGTGACTTCAAGACCAAACTATACGAGTTTATTGAAAACGAAGGACTGTTAGGTGATCAAATCTACAATGCAGATGAGACAGGACTAAACTTTCGAATGCATCCTACTAAAAGTTTAGCTCTGAGAGATGAAAAAGCTGCACCAGGTTTTAAGACAAGTAAGGAGCGTGTGACTATTCTTGCCTGCAGTAATCCAACAGGAGAGCACACACTCAAATTATCGCTAAATTTTAAAAGGAAAAAAACAAAAGCATTTAAAACTGCCAGATGCACAAGTGATGGCAACTCTGAACTCCCAGTTTGGTATAGAAATCAATCTAATGTATGGATGAGCGAATCAATTTTTAAAGAGTGGTTTTTTCAACAGTTCGTCCCAGAGGTTGAGAAGTTTCTGAAGAAAAAAATCTTCCCAGGAAAGCTTTACTGATTCTCGATAATTCTACAACTCACCCTGATATGCAATATTTACAGGAAAAAAACATTGAAGCAATGTTTCTACCGCTGAACGTCACGTCTCTCTGTCAACCGATGGACCAAGAAAAGCAGTCCTCAATCACAGGGTTTATCAAACGACTTCAGTAAGTTTACTTTTACACTTATCTTCTAGTGTTCAGAAAACTTCCCATAACTAACTGTGATGGACTTTTTATAAGCAGCATAAATAACTTCAGTAATAATTGTAATGAATTGTAATTGTAATAATTGTATTTTCAGATTCTACTAGGCCTTTTGTCTCAAATTTATTTTTTTATTATAAGTTATAAATGTTGATATAAATATATAATTATATATAATAAATCAATAAATGTACAATTTTAATACTCTAAATATGCGTTTTTATTCAACTCCTAGTCATTTTTATTAAAGTTCCCTAAAACTTGACAATCTTTAAGTACACATTGTGTCGAGTTTGAGAGGTTCTACTGTAATTTTATTCAATATTGCTACCTACCTATATTAAAATATACCTACAAAGTATCCAGTCAGGATGGATGTGGTTATAATTTTATTCAACATTATTATCTACCTATATTAAAGTATACCTACGAAGTATCCAGTCAGGATAGATTTGGTTGTAATTTTGGTAACTATTTAGACTTATTGCAGGTGCAGAAAATACAACCAAATCTATTCTGACTGGAAACTTCGTAGGTGTACTTTATTATAGGTAGATAGTAATGTAGAATAAAATTATAACCAAATCTATCCTGACTTGATACTTCATAGGTATATTTTAAACCGAATTCGTTAAAAAGAATTAAAAACAAAATTTTTCAAATACAAAGTTAACAAACCTGCAATTATTTCTGCCAAAGGCATATTGATGGGAGATTTTGAGTTGTTATCTTGAAGAGGATTTAGATGTTCCTCTAGTGAAATATTTCGTTTCTTGTTTAACTGATCATCTTTCCGCGCTTTCCGTAATTCAACAGTTACTTCACCTCTGCGTCGACGCATTTCCTAAGTGTAACAAGGAGTGACTTATTAACTATAGATTTATTACAAAAAATGGTTTATTTTGTAAAGTATTTTATATATTCTTATTTGAAAAATACCAATTATTAGCATAATTAACTGAAATCTAAATCCAGACACTATAAAGTTTGCATGTAATGTTTTTTAAGCAATAAAAAAGTTAAACAAACTCAATAAATGTTGTAAAGAAGTACAGAAAAATAAATTTTTATTATAAAAAATGCAATTTACCCAATAATATCTAATGATAACTACATAATTTTTTCCTTAATTTATTTCAATTGCAACTGACTTCTAGCATGCACATTATAGTGCTGTTTATTAACATATTTTTTTATACAACTTTTACTTACGTCTGAGTTCTTTCCTGCATTTTTATATTTGTCTCTACGGTTAAAGTTTTCTTGTTGGGATGGCATTTTTACTTGTTTAGTGTTTTTGTTTTATGACTCCTAGAACAAATACAATATAATAAACAACATGTTTCTGTACAGAAATATTATTGTATAAAATTTGTTATTGACAATGTTTTTTTACCATTTCTACTAATTTGACTTGTTAAACAGATATCTTGAAGATACCCTTTAAGGGAAATTTCCTAACTTAAAACAAACATACCAATAAAAAGGTTGCTTTGATCAAACTGAATTTTTCAAAACTTTCAAGAATCATTGATGAAGCAAATCACATGTTTTTTAAATGTCCTTTGGGTTATTATATACAATATATGGTCACCACAAACATTTTTTTCAGATGCACAAATGTAATTTGAAAATACATTCAAGAAAAGGCATGTTGCAAAACAGAAATTGTGGTTAAAATTTCAAAAAATGAAACACAGCTTACATTGGGTTATTTTTAAGTGCCCATTTTTACAGTTATAGCTCTATATTACAAAAAGCTACAAAATATTTAGCATAGCATTTGTTAGAAAATTATGTATGTTAACTGGGGAATATTTGCTGAAATAAGTGACCTTTCCCTCCAGCCATTCATCATATAAGATAATATAGTTTACTTTCACTATTACTATATTGATACTAAATATAGTATCTGGTAAAAATCATGATGCAACACAAAAAACAAAAAAAATATCAATAGAAATAGCTTTTTGACATGTTTTTGAATGTTCCATGCAAATATCTAGCCAGTTCAGAAATGTAAATTTTAACCAAAAGTGTCCAGTCAGGATGGATTGGGTTTTAATTTTATACATTACCTAAATAGTTAAATGTATAAAATTAAGGTATTTATTTCCTGTGTCCACGTATACAATTTTAGCAAAACAAATTATACTGGCAGATTCAGAAAGTCATCAGGGATAAAAAAAAAAAATAATGAAAACTCAGGCTCACGGAAATAAATATCATTTTATCAAATTAAGGTTGAATTCAGTCCGGAGTAGTCAGAAGTACTACGTTTGCGAATCAACAGCGTGCCTTACTATGTATACGTATATTTAAATATACCTATAAAGTCTCCAGTAAGGATAGATTTGATTGTAATTTTATAAACTACTATATATCTATATTAAAATATACCTGTAAAGTGTCCAGTCATGACAGAATTGGTTGTAATTTTTATACAACATTGCATTACCTAATTAGATGTCTACTTCTGTGGAGTAATACTTTTTGCCAGGTGACATTATGTGATCTCTATTCTAGCCTTACATTTGGTTAAACGTATAAAACTATAACCAAATCTATCCTGACTGGATAATTCATAGGTATTTTAAATTAACCTTTTGTGGCAATAGCAAACAATAATCACCAACGTAGCTTCAGAACATGCTTTTGATTTGTTTTATAAGCATTGTAATAAAGGTGGGCAATGTGTATTTTTACCAGCACTTATTGGCACCATATATGGGGGGGGGATTACAATTTTCCAAAATTATTAATTTTTGGGGCGTGAGCAAAAGTTGTTATAATTTTTTTTCATATCACTGATGACGTCGGTTGGTGTAATTGTTTTTGCTAAAATCGTACACGTGGGCACGGTAAATAAATAACAAAATTAGAACCAAATCTATCCTGACTGGATACTCCATAGGTATATTTCAATATAGATATGTAAAATTCACCTTCACTGGCAAAAACGAAAATAATATCAATATAGCTTCAAGACATGTTTTTGTTTCATAAAATTTAGATAGCTAAAACACCAACTACAGTTGTGACGTCAAGAAACATTTGTATCACTCCGCGCCCTTTCACGACTTATGGCTCCACATTGAATTTTTTAAAAGTAACTTTCCTGAGTCAATAATAAAAATTCTTGTATATATCGTCCTAATTTGTGGTTTTGAAAAATTTTCAAAACTATCATAGATGGCCGCTAAATCACACAATTAACCTGCATTTTATACGCATTGAATTGGGGGTGGGCAATCTGCATATTTATCAAAATTTTTATGCCAAACACGCCAACTACAGTTAGGGAATATATCACTCGGCGGAAGCAGGCAGCTCTAGCACAACTTTCTACTACACACTTAATTTTTTATCCAACTAAAAGTTGATAAAAAATAACTGGTAATTGTTTAGTTTGGTAAACCGGGCCTATATTTACATGAAACATTCAGAAACATATAAAAAGGCTATTTTCATTGAAATTATTTTTTTCTGTGCCTAGAAACATTATTTTTTCTTGAATTAAAGTTGGGTAAAATTTTTAGCGCGGATGTAGCAGTTGTGAAAGGCAGCTTGCCTCGCAGAGGGATACACAACATCACAAATGTACTAACCGTTACACTTGGATAATGTGTAACATTAAGTTTTGGCATAATTTTAATGAATTTAACAAAATAAAAGTATAAAATATGAAGTATCCAGTCAGGATAGATTTGGTTCTAATTGTTTAAATGTAACCATTTAGGTAATGTATAAAATTAAAACCAAATCTAACCTGACTGGACACTTTTTAGGTATATTTTAATATAGGTATACAGTAATGTACAAATTTAAAACCAAATCTATCCTAACTGGAGACTTTATAAGTATATTTAAATATATGTATAAAAATTAAGCCAAAACGTTGTTTCTCAAATATCTACACACGTAAGGTTGCGTGACGTATTGGGACTGATGCGTGCAACCTTATGCGCAGCACTGTGACGTAAAAAAACATGTATCGCTCCACGCCTATTCACAACTTCTACATCCGCACTGAAAATTTTACCCAACTTTAATTTTTTAAAAAATAATGTTTCTAGGCACAGAAAAAAATAATTTCAATGAAAATAGCTTTCTTACATGTTTCATGAAAATATAGGCCCGGTTTATCAAACTAAACAATTACCCAAATATCTAGTTGTTTTAGGAATCTAAACAATTACCAAAGAAAATAAATAGGGGTTGAAATGCAGTAGCTCGGCACCATATATTTTGGGAAATTGTTCAAAACAACCAAATTGGACGATATCCACAAGAATTTTTTTTAAATTGAAGTAGGAAAGTTACTTTTTTTCAATTTAAAGTAGGGTAATAAATTCAGCGCGGATGTAGAAGTTGTGAATAGGCGCGGAGTGATATGTACGTCACAGTACGGATTGTCCGCGGTACATCATGCAACCTTACGTGTGTAGATATTTGAGAAACAACTTCTCCAGTTAGGATAGATTTGGTTTTAAATTTATATAATACTGTATACCTATATTAAAATATACCGAAAAAGTGTCAAGTCAGGTTAGATTTGGTTTTAATTTTATACATTGAAATTCAGTTGTAAAATCACGAATCATTTGTATAACTCTGCGCCTATTCACAACTTCGCCTAATTTTTATACATATATTTAAATAAACTTATAAAGTCTCCAGTTAGGATAGATTTGGTTTTAAATTTATACAATACTGTATACCTATATTAAAATATACCTAAAAAGTGTCAAGTCAGGTTAGATTTGATTTTAATTTTATACATTGAAATAAAGTTGTAACATCACGAAGCATTTGTTAAACCATTTCCCATAATATCGTATGGCGCCAAGCTTCTGCATTTTTACCTAAATAGGCTCTACCAAAATTATTTAGCATTTTTCCATCTGCCAATCAAAAGTCTAATTTCTTCACAAGTTACAAGATACATTACCTAATGAGACAAGCGATCTGTATTTTAACATCAGGTTCAAACCAGAATGGTTTAGTTAACTGAAATATCCAGTTACTAAATTATCATTAAAGGCAAACTTTATTCTAAGAACATACTAAATTCCAAGAATAGTATTTTCTACTGACTACATTCAATATTTAGACCTACCAATATCTTAGAGGATATTACTATACAAAATTGTTTTGGAGTAACGTCAAATCTTCTGAATCAGCAGTTAAACATTATTCTGAAATATCGAAATCAATATACTTAATCATGCTTCATCACGCCTAATTCATATCCTTTGAATTATTCCTGCACTCGGGTCAATTCCAGCATTCAGTATAAAAATGAACTGTTTTTTTAAACTTACAAAAGACCTTATATAAGCCAAAACACTTACGTTTCTTAAATTTTGGTGAACAGAATTAACTACTCTGTATTGAAATAGTGTTCACAGACCAGAAACTTTCAACACAAAAAAGTAAATGAAATACCAAATGTACAATGCAGCTGTTGTTACACTGCTCGTTCTGTTCCAATACGGTAACGGATTTTCCGTGTAAACCAATCAGTTGCAACAAAATTTTAAAATTTTGAATCCTACAAGCGCATTGGACAATTGATTCTATGGTACTTTTATCATAAGTTGATAAACTTCGACTATTTTTGAAAGAGATTACAATTATAAATGACTTTCTATTTATAAAAATATTTTTAAAATATGAAATTACATTTCAATCTCAATTTTTTAATATTATTTCCTTTTCTTTTACATATTGAAATATGGTGTTGTCGATCGATGCCCATCAGTATAAAAAAATAATTTTATTTTTAGGGAATTTTGTGCAGCACATATAAAAATATACTCGTTACACCCATGGAGAAAACTATTTTTATTTATAAAATAATAAGATATAAGTTGTTTTAAGTACTATATTGTAACTATATAATTTTAAATTGTTTAAGTCATATATATAATGTTATATAATTCTCATGTAATATTTCACACATAACACAACATTTACTATCTTTTTTCCACATTTTACTAGATCCAATATTAAAAAAAACGATTTGGAAATAATTAATTAGACACATTTAATTCGAACATTTGTGAAATCATATTTTCCTGAATATTTTTTATTAATATAAACTGACTTTCGTTACCATAAGTAATATATTTCATCAGATGTATATTCGCTGTAGATATATAACATATAGTAATTATTAATATTTGATAATTTCTTAAATTATACGGAGCTACTGATAATAAATGAATTAACATAACAAAATGTTACATACCAATCAAGATATGTAACGAAACTTATACGAGAGAACCCATTTAAAAATTGTGTATAATACAAGACTAATTATTATTTATAAAATAAATACTCTGTATTATTTGTATAGAGTATACTTACTATGTAAACGAAAATTATGTATACAGTTTGGTATGTATTTGTTCAACAGTACAAAATTCTAGCTGGTATTTGATAAGTAGTAATATTTTTCACCAATATTCTGAATAATCTACTGTGGTATAATAATAATAAGTAATGCATAAAAAACTCTAACCACAAACGTGTGTGTATTATTTTGTTAATAATAAATTCAAACTGCCCCTGAAGTTGTTAGTTTGAATACTCTAATTGAAAATATGGTAAAAACACAGATAGCCCACCCCCAATGCAATGCCTATAAAATGAATTAAAAACATGTCTTAAAGCTATATGGGTAATTATTAATTTTGTTATTCCCACAGAAGGTTAATTTTATATACCTATATTGAAATATACCTGTGAAGTATCCAGTTAGGGGATACATTTGGTTGTAATATTATACATTTAACCAAACAAATGTACCCATGTAAGACTAGAATAGAGATCATGTGCTGTCACTTCAATATTTGTAACTTTTTTTAAATTTTGAATTAACGTAATATTTTCATAATAAATTATTTAAATATCCAATAACTTATTTGGGTTTTAGTCAATGGGTGATTATGACTTAAATAGTGCTGATTTTGTTGGGTTCTGGTATAGGAAAATGTTTCCTGATAGAACTAGTCATAGTGTCTGCAGTTAATGTTAAAAAAAAATTATTAAATTATTTTAAAGTAAAATACAGTTTATAATAACATAACAAAGAACCTGACTGATTGAAAATATTTTTGAAAATGCAAATTCAGTAGAATATTTTTATAAATCTTGGCGCAGAGTATAAGACTTTTTAAAAATCAAAAGAACTTGGCACAAGATTTACATTTATTTTCCATTAATCACTTAAACATTAGTCTATGACTACCTGAACTTTTAAATTTTGTAAATTTGTAAAATGTATCAGTAAGTATTTACAAAATTTAAAGTTTGGATAGTCATAAACTAATGTTTAAGTGATTAATGAAGATTCACCGAACCTAATGGTCTACAAAATTCAAGAGTTTATTTTCCATAACATTACCTGGAGCTAGATCTATAACCCCTATATAACAAATAACCAATTTCTCTCCATACACATTCACCCTTAGTTTCAATCACATACATTCATATTATTATTCAGGCAGATCTATTCTTGTGTGTAGCTCTTATAAGCAGTATATAGTCGGTTTACTTCTGGTATTTTACCCAGCAGTTATTTTTTATTCTTAAAGAGTCAGTCAACCTTATAATTAATGTTGGTTATAGTTATGTTATTACTTTAGGTTACTTGACAAATACTGTATGTACAAAAAATGAACTGTAGGCCTACTTCATTTTATTTAGATTTAAACATTTGAAGCATAGATTTTTAAATAAAATGGAAACTTTATTAAGTAAAGATTTTTTTTTAATAATTAAATCCATCTACTTATTACACTTTTGCTATTACTGTGACCAGACATTTTGTTAACTAAAGGTTGTTAAATTGTTAACTTACACTTGGAGGAAACGTTTTTGTCTTACGACTTCTTCAACCACCTTCAGAGGCTGAAGAAGTCGTAACACGAAAACGTTTCCTCTAAGTGTAAGTTAACAATTTAACAACCTTTAGTTAACAAAAAGTCTGGTCGCAAGTAATAGCAAAAGTGTAATAAATAATTAACAACCAGCTCGTCATGAACAGCAACAAGATTTCGATAACTAAATCCATATTAATAAATAATTTTTAGCTATATTGTAATGAATTATAATATACTACTATGTTATATCAAATTTTTTATTTTATAACGTTTTGATTTTGTTGTAAAGTGAGGTCGGTTATATCTTTTTTAAAATTTTTTGACACCAGCTCTTCATTTTATTATTTTTTTTATGTTGCTAAGGACTTACAGGGTTACCAGCTATAATTTTATTTTCAAAAATTGATAGTGGCTGAATATCAGATAATTTCCAACAAAACAAAGTTTGCCAATACATTTCATCTAAATGGTTTGTGAAAGAAACCACCTTCATTACTGTGAGCATAGTATTTAAGTGCCAACTTATCTTATGTTCTGCAAAGTTACAGAAAATTCACAAAATCTACAGAAACCCTAAATTTTTTATATGAATATATAAATAGTTTTTATACAACTAAATTGCAATTACATGTTGTAATTGACGAGGTTTGGTGAGAAAAAAATAATTGTTACTCAAGTTGAAAGGTTGTACAATTAGATGTTAAGCTGTGACCACGCCCGACCGACAAGGCTAATGTTGTATGGGATGGTCGGCTCTTTGCCCTGTCCACATTACTCAGTGGACATATCTAGTGGCACAGTTGAATGTTTATTAGAGTCTAGTTTTAAAAAAATGTTTGTTTCATATTTATATTAATTAAAAAATTATTTCCATTGCAGTTACTGGAAGTCGGCAACATCGTTGTCGTCACCACCTAAGAGTTTTGGGTTTGGCCCAGTCTTGTACGAGGCAGAAAAAAGTATAGCACGGAGGAATTGTCTTCGAATCTTTCTCCTTCCTGCGCTCTCTGCTAAAATGGTTTTGTGAATTTTTGATGTTTTTCATTTTTAGGTTTGTCAGTAACAAACAAAACTGCTGTTTCCATTAGGCCATCATGTCATTTATTTCGAATTTAATACTCAGGATTTGTAGGATTCTACAGTATATTACGGTCGCGGTATATATCAATGAATGAAATTGTTTCTTCATCACTCGAATTCATGGCGTATAATAATAATAATAAATAAGGACTGCTGACACTTTCACACTGCAGTTGGCCTCAGTAGGTCGGTTCGGTTTCTTTTGACTCATTTCGGTTTGCGTTTGGTTCTGCCCAGTATTATTCATGTCCATACTGGTTTGAAACGTACAATGTTAATCGAGACCATTCGGTATATAACTTTTCATTTTAGAATGTATTTTTAAAAGTTACATGTGTAAAAACTAAAAATAATATTAGTTCAGTTTTGTTCCAGTATTTATGCTGTATCTTAACTTACATAACAAAATCAATATCACTGTGAATGGTACATAAAAGATTGGCAGAAAAAAATCACTGGCAGTGTTATTAAATGTCTCTGATTGTTTATGACTAATGTCATATGATTGTAAGATAACAATCAGGACTTACAAGTTTTTCACCCCTGTGTTTGCAGAGGTGCGGCATAACTATCACAAACTGAAAATTTGTGAGTATTCATTTTATCTTGGTTCAACACTTGAGACAGACACAAATTGAAAGTTTGTTTATGTGATTAAGCATAATTTGGTAGAAGAACTTGTAAATTTCAATTAAGATGAGTCTCGAAAGACTTACATTACTCCTCTTGGGACCTTTTCGGTTATGTGTCAGTAAACATAAATTTTCCACTACAGAGCAATAATAAAATAAAAACTTGTTACAATTTATTCTAAAGGCCAGTTGTGTTTATGAACAAACTCAATGTTGTTGGTTTTCCTGATACAATTCCATCTCATGTACAATTGCCCATTTACGCGGGTTATGTAACATTCCTTTTTCTTGAAAAATGTTAACAACATTTTCTTCAATTCAAACACTTTCCACCAACTTTATAAAATTCGTATGGATATAAACTAACAAGACTAACAGGAAAGACATGCACCACACACAATCAGGAACTAACTGACGGAATTACCGCTTGGCGCTTATCAATCCATTTCATTTTTTTTCAGCCAAGAAGAAAATCTAATTGTTAAACTATAATTAAAAATTACTTAATTCAGTGAATACATAGGGCTTACTTGCTGACATGTTTCGAAGAGTAGAGGCTTTCCTTCGTAAATGGATTGTTTCGAAATGCGTCAGCAAGTAGGCCCTATGTATTGACTTAGTTAAGTAATTTTTAATATAGTTTAATCAGTGAATTCAAGATGATTAAATCAAGCAACTTTATTATAAACTGTTTTAGGAGTTTTAGTAATGTTTAATGTTTCTTTTCATTAGAAAATATATGTTACTTTATTTTCCAACAATACAACATCTTTTAATATTGCTGACATATAACCAAAAAGATCCCACCTGTCTTAGGAGAATTGAATATTAGATCTTGGAAAAAAGAATTGAATAAAATCTCTCAAAGGAGAGTTGTAATCATAAAGATATCAAAATGATACCTTCTAATGAAATAATCATAGAATTAACAAGAATAACAAACTTAAAAAAATCAAGCTAAAATTGAGACTGAGGTTAGATTAAGAATAAGATTGAGAATGAAGCCAAAGGTCAGACACATTTGTTAAAATTATATTAATTCTGCTTTAGACTGTTAATGTTGCTGTGTACTGTTAACTTCATCACTGCACACTTCAGTGATTTTGACAGAACATTTATATCTGGACAAAGATGAAATGAGGGAATTCCTAATGCTTATTTCCCATGTCTGCTAAAATAATCAGACAGTATTTTTCTTAATAATGGGGTTTTCATCCTTCAGAGAGATGTTAACTTTTTTAACAAATTCTCTAAATCTAAAAATTTCCTCAATGCAATTCTAAAAACTCACTACAGGAATTAAAAAAATGTGTACACTATTAAATTATCAAAGTTGTCAAAACAAATACCAAACCTACTTTTAAAAACAAGCATGATTGTAGAAAATGTGCAATGTATGGATTTACAATCAAATATAAAAAAAACTCCAGCATTCAATTTGTTTTTTGACACCAGAATTGTATTGTTGATGAGAGATGTCATGAATTCCATATCTGTTTTTAACTTAATAGATTGAATAAATAGTAAATTTCTAAATAAAAACATTAGTGGAATCCAAGTAGCATAAATCAAATTCATCCAAAGATCAGGAAATATAAAATAAAATAAATTATATGAGTTGTGATAAATTGGTACAGACTTCAATGGTATGGTCACATAATGACAGTTAATCTAGGACAGAGAAAAACATGCTTGCTTAGGGAAATGGAAAAAAGAATATAGAGAATAGATTGAAACTGCAATATCAGAGAGATGACAAGAGGAAATAGAAAAAAAATAGATTAAAAGGTTTTGTTAGTGGTATTTTAAACCTTAATTAAAGTGATTTATTATCTATCAAATAAAGTGCTGGTTCTTAATATTATCAATGATGTAGAGGAGCATTTTTGGTTATAGAAATAGTTATTAAAAGTCCAGTTACTAATATTGTAACTAAAACGCTTGTACAGATGTTAGTATGTTATACTTGAATATAGTATTCTTGAATTTTGTAGTCCATTATGTTCGATGAATCTTATTAATCACATAAACAATAGTTTATGACTATCCGAACTTTAAATTTAGTAAATTTGTTAAAACTTATTGAGACAGAACGTTTTTAATCACTATGTGGCGATCTTCATCAGTGTCTTCTGCTTGGAGATGTTGACGGTGACGGTTTTAAAGGCAGGTTTTCGATAGTATCAAAGAGTATGTGTGATTTGTATTGTGTTTGTTCGTTTAATATGTTTGTACTTTGTGTGTCTGTAAATTTCGTATTGTTCTAGGTGTTGAGATGGGGTCCTTTTTGTTGATGTGTAGGATTTCTAGGTTATGGTAAATGTCTGTGTATTTGTGTCTTGTTTCTTTTATGTGATTTTAAAATGTTGAGTTGGTGTTCTGTTTGTGTTCCTCGACTCTTTGTTTAAAGCTGCGACCTGTTTGTCCAATGTAGAATTCGTTACATTCGTCGCAGTTCAGTTTGTATATGCCTGGTGCTTGTAGTTTATCTTTGTTGTTGGTGTCGTGTTGTATTTTGTATTGTAACTTGTTATTAGCCTTTAAAACTGTCACTGCTTGACTCGACATCTCCAAACAGAAGACACTGATGAAGATCGCCACATAGCGATCGAAAACGTTCTAAGTAAGTTTTAACAAATTTACAATATTTAAAGTTCGGATAGTCATAAACTATTGTTTAAGTGATTAAAAGTGAATATAGTAGCAATTACATTTGATTGTTGCAGCTCAACAATCATAAAAGTAAGTAATAATATAGGTGAATGTTATGTACAAGTGGTTTCAGTAAAAAGAAACTAGTATCTCACATGAAAATGGGTTCGAATAATTGTAATTACGTATTTAAAATTACCGTAACAATTTTAAAAAAATAAGTGATAAATTCTGATCTATATTTAGTAAGACTTAATAGATAAATCATTTTGTATAACTAATTACCATTTTAAATTGTAGGCTCTAGTGTAATAAAAACTATTTAAAATGACGTTGGTGAAAAGATTAATGAATAATTTGATAAGACTAAACAAAACTCAAACATTTTGTTATTGGATCAGATATATATCTCACCAAGTGGAAAATAGCATGGTTAGTATGAACCATATTTTGATATTGTTTTTTTTAAAGTTACACTTAATTTTTTCAAGTGAAATTAATAATACATTTAAAATTCAGTCAGACAACAATGACATTCCACGGCGAGCATTAATGTACTGTCCTGGAGATGATTTGAGGAAAATAAATAAAGCTTTGACTTGTGAAGCCGATTGCATAGTGTTGGACTGCGAAGATGGTGTTGCAATTAATAAAAAGGTAATGAATTTGTTGTTTAACTGAAAAAGTACAATTTTCACTGTTTTTATGATCTAAATACTTTACTAAAGCTTTTAAATACTTGATGCTATTTTTCAGCAGATAAGTTTCTCACTTTGTTTATTCTATTTTTTAATGCTATAAGATGAAAAGATGGCAGCATTCAATGTTTTGCACTAAACAACCTAATTGCTCTTGGTAGTTGGGTTATTGCATAACTGTGGTCATCTTATGAATTATTGGTTAAAATCATAGATTGTTTGTATAGAGTTTGGCTTTTTATTATGTAAAAAAATGAGTTAGATTAATCATTTTTACATTAGTTTATGACTATCCAAACTTGAATTAAAGTTCAGATAGTCATAAACTAATGTAAAAGTGATTAATTAAGTTCCACTGAACTTAATGGACTACAAAATTCAAATATTTAAAATATGTTGTGACCGCAACATAATTAAAATAAGTTTGAATTTTGTGGTGTTTATAAATTTCAATCCTTTTTTTGTTTTGAGTTTTTTGTTTTTATTTATCATGGGTAGTATTTGTAGCAATACTGTGTTGGTTTGTATTAATGTTGGTGTGTATGTAAGTAGAATGTCTTACATGTGTGTAGCAAAGTTAAAAGATGAAATTATAAGTAAAATTGTCATTCTTTGAAGGAATATAAAAATTCCCACAAGAGAAATGTTGCTTTCAGGTGTTAATATAAAGGATGTCTTATAATAATGTTAGGACTTACAAAAATTAATTACAAAAAATATATTTCATTAATAAGAATGAAACAAGTGCTCTATGAAATAGTACCTTAAACAGTTTTATGTGCTGCTCTGCTTATACTGCACACATCAACACAAAAATCTAGCTCTTGCCAAACACATTAAAACAGATCACTTTGATAGAGTATATTATATTGAGAATACGATCTTTTATCTCACATACCCTTTTGACATAACCCTTAAAACTCTAAACAATCACCTAGTATCCCTATTGTAACCTATACCCAAGTTTTCCTCACCAGCGCCTTACCTAAAAGAACCAAGAGGTCAATCAATTATGGCCACTGTTTCACAATGGATTAGATCTCCCAAAATCGCTAACCTCATTAAACAAACAAAGAAAGTTCTAATGTAGGCAAGTGTAACATGTTTAAGTGTTAAACTGTCACTTTGTAGGTCCATAATAAAATTCTCATGAAACTCATTTTGCACACTAATTACTGACAATGACATGTGAAATTCTAACACATGAAACAACTTCTTGCTTCTTATGAGAGCGTTTTTCTCTACTATATAGTGGGCAAACTGTTAACTAACTGCCAAATAACACATATAAAAACCACTAACATATAACATACTATACTAGTTACATTCTTATTAATGAAACAGATTTTTTTCTGTTTTTACAAATACAAAATGTTTATATACTAGCAGAGTGTTATTGTATGAACTGAGGAAAAGTACCAAAAGTAAAGCCACATGGAACAGCTGAAAAACATGTAATTATATTACAAATTTACTAAAAACTTAATGTTCAAGAAAAATAATTGTAGACCAAAAGCAAAATATGTATTTATATACAATAACTGAGAGAAAACCTTTTTGATTGTACTTCATCTTCAAAAGACATCATTGTACAATGAAGATAGAGAAAGGTTATAATAATTATTGTGTTGTGAACTATGTATTATTTGATAAATGTGAGTGTATTTTCACAATCTTTAAAACTGTCTTCTTATATTCTGAAACAATTAAATGTTTTGTTCAATTAAATTAATGAATTTTATTGTGTTGGCAAAACTTTAATTAATATCTTTATTAAACTAATTGATGACTTGACGAACTTATTCAAGTAAATTTATAAAAAAGATACTGAGACAAAATGTTTATTGCTCATATTAGGTTAGTGCCTCAATAAAACTTCATGCTTAGATGCAGAATAGGTATAACTTAAAGAAGGCTTTTGAACTCATTATATATGTCCTCTATTTCCCAAAAGGAATGACTAAGGTCTAAATGTTATTTCTGGTTTTGTTTAAATCAATCACATAGAAGTCAGTTATAAATATAATGTAATCTTTGTCTTGAAATAAACAAACAAAACTGAATTTCAAATTTAAAGGCAATTTGAGGAGATAAGATAAAGACTTATTTGACAATTGATTAAGGTTCTTTCCCTAAGATACAAAGGATGGATCCTGCAATATTGATGGCCACTGATGTTATGATCTGAAATATCTTTTTAATGAGAATATGTCACAGGGGATGGAGATGTTGGTTGCAGGTCAAGGACCATTCTGGTCTGCAATTTCAATCAGTAGAACAATTGAAATTTTAACACAATAATTATGATTTTTTTGAAATGTATTTAATTGCTCAATAAGAATTCACACTTTTCCCTAAGAAATTATACATTGTAGATCAAATTCTAATTAAGCGTAGGAAAGAGATGCTTATTTCTTCATTATTTTATGTAGTGAAGAAATAATGTATGGATTTTGTACTCCATGGCAGTCAGTGAAATTTTATTTTTGAACACAATAAAATAATGACTTACTAAATCTATTTAAAGAAAATAGTTTACTAAACCTATTTCAATAGTAAACTATTTAAACATTTAATATAAAGTACTTTCTGAAGAGTTTTTAAATATTAATATAAATAATTTAATTGCAAGTTAAAAATAGGTCCTAAAGGGTTATAATCACAAACATTTTAGAAATTACAGTAGAACCTTGATAGTTCAACACTTTTTTGATTTAGAGGGTGTTGAACTATCAAAATGTCGAACTATTGGGAGAATATACTGTTAACAGCAGTTTAACACAGGGAATGCAGTAAAAACACATGTGAAGTCAGCATTGTCTCTATTGGGAGACTAGGAGGAGAATGGCAGAAATGACAAGATCTGGCATTGGATAAAGTAGAGTACATTAAATTTAAAAATACAATTATAATGTAAATGTAAAACTGATAAATGAAACTGACATGTTTACTCACTTTATAAATATACTGTGAAAAAAAGGATGTGATTTATGATTGTTTTGCATTTTGGGGTCTTTGCTGTGTCGCTTCATCTTGTAGTTGTCGAAGAAAAAGAATGTCCATTGCAGAAGCCCCATGCTCTTGAAGGTATTTTAGGGTTCCTTCAATAAACTTTACCCCTTTGCTCTGGGCTGTGGGGTGTTCTCTTCATCATCTTCTATTTTGTTCTCTTTTTGATATTAAAGCTGTGATAATTTATTGTTATGAGCTCGGTCCAGTTTCTTCGTCTTGGTTTATCCAGCCTTTCAGATCATCAGCTGAAACTCCTCCATAACCTGGAATCTTCTCCATCAAAGTCATGAGCTTATTTTTTTATTCTTCTTTAAATTAATTTCCCTCATGATTCAAGAGCTTCTTCCAAGAACCAGAGTTAGGAGATTGAGTTCATCCCATAACTGGGAAATCCATCTAATAACATCCATCATGTAAATTTGTTTCAATTTATCCACTAATAAGTGAAATCCACTGTATAAGAAATGACAGAAGCTTTTTCTGCTATTACTTATCAAATGTCACCAAAACTCTTTGGTCCATAGGCTGGTAGAGATAGGTAACATTAGGGGGTAATAACATTGTTTTTATTTCTCCGTCTTCAATGATATCAACACTTGGATAAGTTCTTGCGTTTCCTCATTTCAAAAGGGGTTTTCTTGGTAGGTTATTGGATTTTAGGCGTTTCTTAACTTCAGACACAAAATGTTAGTAAAATCAGTCATTAAAAAATTTTTCTGACATCCAAGCATTTGATTGGTTTCTGTAGCATACAGGAGATAAAAATTATCACCTGCCATTTTAACATTTTTGAATGCTCTAGGTTTTATTGATTTTTCATATTATTTTTAGCTTGTTTGTCCTCGCTGCAAGCCAAAAAATTTATTCTTTCTTTACTTTTTTTAATAACCAGCTGCAGCTTTTTCTTATATAAGCACTAAGCTTTTAGTAGGTAGCATTCTGAAATTCAAACCTGTTCCATCACAGTCGTAGATTTGCTCTCCACTAAGTCCTCCTTCTTCAATCAAAGATCGAAATTTTGGCTCACTGTAACTACTGAGTTTGCTGATTGTTTTTCTTCACAAATACCTAGTTGTTTAATTCCGTACCTCTCTTTCAATCTGTCCATTCACCAAATGCTTGATGAGAATTCAGGCCCTCTCTCTTCTTTAAAGTTCTGATAAAACCTCAATGCTTTTTCTTGTAGAATCGGTCCCGTGATTGATGAATTCATTTTTCTCAATGAATTCTAAACCTTTGGTAAGTGCCTCACTACCATTTTTTTACTCAGACCTCTTCATACGCTTTCTCTCCTATTGATTCCGAACATTGTCTTTTCACACACCACAACTCAACTTCAGTTCTTATGTTCTTCCTCCCAAACATTGTTGATCTACCAACATTTAATTCATTCACCACTTTATTCACACTTTCACCTTTGACAGTTCTTTTAAAACATCTAATTTCATATCCATTGTTACAAAACATCTTTTCTGCTTTTTATCCAACATTATTAGAAAGAAATAACTACAACAGATTTCAGTAAAACTGATTACTGTACGACTCGCAAGCAAAAACCAAGTGCGTATCACAATAGCAACTTAACCCCGCAGCGTTTCAAGCTAACTAACTTGACCTTGGTAGGAAGAGTGGGGGTGGATAGAAGCAATGAGCTGAAAGTAGAAAGTAGAGTATTGACATTCTCAAATATCAATAATTTGCTTCGGTTAATGACCAATACATCTAACAAGAACACTACAATTTACCGGATCAATCGCTACTGATACACACAGTGTGGCCGTGACGCTTGTGTACTCACGGCCTGTGTCAAAGTATACAGACTATCAAACTATCGACAGGCTTACTGTATCTTGTAGCTCATATAACTAAGAGGGCTTGGACAGTTGAAAAAAACGACTTTTTATGTTTATTGGATTACTTTCAAGAGCATTTTAAGATAATTGGATAAATGTTAGAATCATAAAGCTATTTGGGTAACATTTAAGACCATTAACCTTAATCAGTACTCATTGATTCAGACATATAACACACTGTTGGCATTTTTTATATGTACTAACTAAGATTATGTTTTTTATTTATTCCTCAGAAAGAAGCTAGAGAAATAATAAGGAACATTTTGAAAGGAGGCAATCTTCCCAAACACCCTGAAGTATCAGTTCGAGTAAATTCTGTTGACAGTGGTTTATGTGAAGATGATTTAGCTGCAGTTCTTACTGCAGGCAACCTACCAAAGACATTATTGCTACCGAAAGTAGAGAGTGAAGACCATTTGACATGGGTAATACAATCTATTATAAAAATTGTAAATTTTGTTATTCTACACATTAAAAAAATACAATAAGGCACCCCAGAAGTCCTATAACACAATACACAAAAAGAAGACAACATAATACACCAAATGGATAGAATGTAAAAACCAATAGTAAACTTAGAAAGCATAAACAGATAGAATGTAAAAACCAATAGTAAACTTAGAAAGCATAAACACAATAAAATACAAAAAATTGTATAAAAGTAATAATAAAATGTACACAACGTATCCCAAAATTAAAAATAATCCATTTGAAAACATTCACACACACAAATTAAAAGTTTTAACATTCACAAGTTAAAACTAATTACTCTACAATGTAATTAATTAGTAAATAGTGAAAAAATAATGTTCTCATTTTGTCAGAAAGTAGAACAATTGTTTTTTAACTTTACAATTTAAACGATTTGTTAAATATCAGAAATTATTATTTATAAAATATATTTACAAACTTTTCATTTTTTTTTATTACCCTAAACTATTACTATATTATGCTACATCCAACAATATTTTAATTTCTAGTAGACTTCTTTTTGGTTGTCATTTGTTATAAATTTATTTTAAAACTTTAATAAGAAACTACTTTACATGAAAAGTAGTTATAAACAAATACATAAGGTCTTTATATGTTTGGAGCTATTTAGTTTAAAGTTGCTTTAAATTAAATACTGGAGTAAACCTTTCTAGGCATGTAAATAAAGATGTTGGATAAGGTATAGTTGAACACTTCAACCTCGAAATGTTTCTCTTAGTATATGATAGATTGTTCAGCTTTATCTTCTGTTATTCTTAAGAAGGAAAGTGGGGTGAAATCTTCTATCTGATTAAAGTTGAGTTGCATCATTTTTGACTATCTTTTCTAAGTTGAAAGGTTCTAATTTTAAGATCCAATCGCATTGTGGTTACATGTTCCAAGTCCTTTCAGTACTTTGTAACTTCTTTTGAATTATGTGAATAGACTCAAGTAAACACTTTCACTAAAATTAAAATCATGGTTGGCAGTTGCTCAAAATCTGTTTAAGGCTGTGGTCATACAGAAAGCAACTGGTGATCTCAATGCAACGTTAACTTGAGTTCCTAGTTTAGTTGTCAGTTATCTCGTCATCAGAGGAAGATTGTCTATATTTTAAGAAAGGAACTAAAAAACGTTACAAATAAAGACAATTCAGTGTAGACCTACACTTCTATAACGTTATTTATGCAAGACAAAATCAATATATTGCTTTGCAAAATTCACAAAATTACCCAGACCAATTTTTTAATTATTATCGTATGAGAATTAGCAGTTACGACTGCATTTTAAGTAATGTATTTTAGAACATCAAGAAAACAAATAATTGGCGAGAAAGATGGAGAAATAAATTTCAGTTGGAGAAAGATTAACAATAACACTCAGCTAAGGTTAATTGCTCATTTATGTATTTATTTTTATGTATAACTGCAAAACTTCAAATAGCGTTACATTACAATGAAATAAAAATTAGTTTTTAAACAAATGAAATGTTATAGTTCAAGTACCGATAGTACTTGAACTATATATTTTGAACAAATTGTTGGTAATCATTCGTATCGTCTTGAAGTTGTTGGATACACAAATCATGACCAGAACCTGCTATACTTTGTTTTTCTGACATGATATACCACTATAATAAGATACTATTCAAAGAAACAGAAACACATAAAGTACAAATAAAAATTATTATAATTTAAATACAGTATCACTCTTGAGAAACTCATACACAACACAAATACTGTTGGCAAATGAGAAACTGAGCAACGAGTTTACAACATGTCGTGACCAGAGCAATTCTAGTTTCTGTGTCACTCGCTAGTCACGTTGCCATCACTGCACTATAAATATGTGCATTCATCTATATATGCTGTGAAAAAGCAACTCAAGTTTGCATTATGTTGCCGTCACCAGTTGCCTTTTGTATGTCCGCAGCCTAAAGTGATGTGTCTGGCCTACCTCGTCTGGCTTTATACTGTACAAACTCAGGAGAATCAGGGTTTGAATTAACTAGTTCAAAGAGCATCTATGGCTTGATGACCACCTGGTAGTGGACAGCTTTTTTTAGTGTTTTTACATCACATCTGATTTGTTCAATAATACCTATCTAGATATGGATTTTATAAAACATGTAGAACATCTGGAAATACTTTGTACGCAGTACATTTAGATTTCTGGTTTTCTACTTAAGTGAAGTCACAAAAAGCTTCTTCTATCAACTCCAATGCCTTCTCATCATCATGTCGAAACAGTGTAGGATACTGATCAATTTTCACTATGTCGTGAGTTGTGTTAAAAATTAATGTCTTTACTAAAGGATATTCCTGAATTTCATGTATTTTTTGTCTCCTTATTTTATTGGCAATTAAGTGAATAATTCCACTTTGAATTTGGGAACTCGGGCGTGAAGGTCTAGGTAATTTAATTAAGCCTGTTAGGCTATAATGGATATCTTGCATAGTTTTCTTGTATTATCTTTAAAAATTTCTCTTGAACATGGTTTTGTCATCTGACACCCTATATCCTCTTATTGACAAGTCATAACTGCATCTAAAGTTTGTTGAAAATCTTGCCTTCAGTAGTTTTTAGCTTTCGTTTATCTAGTCGAAGGTTTTCACAGTCAACAGTTAGACCTATTTGCTAATGTAAACAAGTCATATAAACAATTAAAAAAAAAAGTAAATTCCTAATGGGGTCAAGAAAGAAAAATTTTATCATTGTTTGCTTATTTCCAGTTTGTTTGTTTATTTTATTCGTTTCATTCATTTTAACATTACAGCACTATTTATGATATTTTGTGGTAACCATGGCACCAGTTTAAGGTTGTACAATGGAGGTTTTGACACCAACCAGATGGAGGAAAAATTCATATACTTATTTGAGAAATTCATTTCTTGGTGTTGAAAAGTTGGCACAGTGACAAAGCTAGCTAGACTTTGAACATGAAGATTCAAATTTTGAATCCGGATAGATCTCCAAATTTTTGTAATTTAATTATTGAATAAATATTTGGAAAAAACTTTATTATCATCAACTGTCATCCACTTCAGGTTTGAAAAAATGTATTTGAACTTGATTGAATGAATAAAAATGCAATTTATTAACGATTGAAAATGTGTACAAGGTATATGTCACTAGAGTGAGAACTAATAGAAGGAATTTAATAAATTTTAATTAAGTAGTGTGACTTTGTGATTACTCATGGTTTTACATGTTTTGTCCTAAATGTGCCCAATCAGACGTACCTTTAGTAAACTCATCATTACATGACGTGTAAAATAGCCAACAAGGCTGGCAGTAGCAAGTATTTAACATGTATAAGTTGTATAGCCAATTACGTTGTATTTTTAATTGGTTGTCTTTATTCTTTTCAAAGTACTTTTTCTCATTAAAACATATTTTTGTTTTACTGGCAGTCCCCTTCAGGAATAGCCCTTTATGTTGATGGGGGCGTAATTTTATTATCAGTTCTATTAGATCAGCTGAGAGAGCACATTAACCCTTGCGCTCGGATTATTTTAACATGCTTTGCTTCCCCACTTGTAATTAAATTGAGACCAATTCCTCACCTGCAAGTTGCATTATTGTTTATAGAAAACTTTGTTTTCTCTTACATCATTTTAGTAAACTAAGCTATTTTTATTCACTAATACTGTATGTACATGATTTTATTATCTTATTTGTAGTTTTGCAGAGTATGATATCTTTGAAAACAGTCTTCCGGATAAAGTACTGGTTTTCTGCTGCGTGTTTTGTAGTGAAAAACTGTTTCTGTTCTACCTCCTTTTATCTTCCTGTTACTGCAAACTACACAATCCTTAGAACTACTTTTATCATTGGAAAAGAATGTAATTTCCCATTCAGTCTTTCTTCTTTGTCAGTAGTTGATGGCCGACCCCTCTCACTATACGGGTTATTCCTGATATCACCAATGCGTTCCCTCACCAAGTTTTGGCGAAACTATTTTTGTTTAACAGGATTTTCTCTCATTTCATTTTTTTTTGGTTATAGATAATAAAACAGTTTACTACAGCTACATCTAATAGCCAGAAAAACATTTTCCTCCACTATTTACACCACCCATAAACTGGTTATATTTACAAATAACTGTTGGTTTAGTTATTTTGTTTATGAAACTGAACTACATTCTAATAAATCAGGATCAAGTAAAAGATCAGGAATTTCAGAATCACAAATTGCACGTGAAGCCATGGCAAACTACGAGTAAACAAATAATCTGCAAAACTTTAACCTACTTGCAGCTTACAACGTAGTGGCAAACTAGATTTTGTGATGACTCACATATTCCTAAACATTTTTAACTTAGTTCACATTATTGTCAATAGAATGCAGCACAAAGCTGTTAAAGATTGAATGTCGTGGGCTTCGCCGCAGACGAGTTATAGGCATTTGAAAATCGTGTCGGGTGACCCCCGACATATGAGTAAACTGCAATATACGCTTGGCGGGGCTCCCCCGACAGTCGAGTGCTAAGGGTTAAAACTACCCCTATCAGAGAAAATAGTTTAAGATTCTTTTGGCAAAAGTTGTTGTCCATGAGTCTGAATTAGGCCTATTATTTGTTTTATCTAAAGAACTAATGTCTATGTCTTTGTAGTTCATTAGGCAAAGGTTATTGTCCAGGTATCTTACTTTTGTTACCTAATGGTGTCAATAAATAACTATCTTGTTTCAACTATTTAACCTTTTCCCTTTGTAGTTTTCCGCATCACTACACTTTTCAACATTATAAATAAAAAATAGAAAATAATTGTAATTAGTGTAGTACACAATCCCACTAAATATGCCACTCTTTGAAACCCATTTATAAGTTAAAAAACACAGTGGAACACAAAATACATTCAGAGCAATGAAACACCATAACAAAAATTAACATTTACAAAAACCACATATTCTTGATTTGGATCGCAATAGCTGATGCAACATCCAACTGAGAACTGGTTAAGAATAAGTAAGTAAACATACAGCATATATGAAGAGATAAGATTAGGTAGGAAAATAGGGGGAAGGGCTAGGAGAACGAGTAATCTATTTTTAGTTTTCTAGGAATTCGCAAACCGAGTTTCACCAAGTATTCAACTAGAACTGACCATCTCATGTAATTAAGCACTGGCTTTAGTCACTTGCCACACATCAAATAACACTCACTTATCGAAGTATTATTTGCAGTTTTTGTGTTGTACATCTTGAGGCTTTTATAAAAATTACACTTGTTTGTATTATCTTGGCAACCACTAATTACTGATTTATTCAGCAGACGTGTTTCGCACTAGGTCAGCGTATTTTTCAATGCTGTGAATTACTGACTGAATGCTAATATAAACACCATAAATACTATCCACAACACATTCTAAATGACAAAACACACTCCCAATCAAACACTATATTTGAGCACATAATTACAACTACTCTATGAACAATAACACACCACAGAACAGAAATACACCACAAACTCACACCAACATAACACACCTGAGCAACAGTCTTGTTAGTAATTCACAGAATTGAAAAATGTGCTGTCCCAGCGCGAAACGCACCTGCTGAATAAATCAGGAAGTATTATTATTTTTTTAAGTTGTAGGACAGTATTAAAGCTTATAATTATGCAGAATGGCATAATAAATTTTATTTTAGATTGTAAAAACCTCCTATTATAAGATTTGTAATAAAAGGTTTTTTATAATCTAAAATAAAATGTCAAATATAGTTTTTAGGGATCTGAATTTTTTGAGTGTTGCCTTCTGACATAACTACACCATATCCACAAAGTACCTGGTGTCATTACAATACATTGAATAACAATAACTTTTACTACAATTATTATAGTTGTTTTTTAGTTAAATTTTTATTACTGAAGAGTGAAAGCTATATTCAGTATATTCCTTGTTTTAGAGACATGTTATTTTAAAACTATTCTCAACTTATATTTTTAGTCACTCGAAATAAACATATTTTAGTCTCCGGAAGTAAACATATTTTAGTATTGAGTATCTAAATATTTCAACACAACCACTCGCTGAATAATTTATATAATTTTCTGAAGTACAATAAAATAAATGTTGGTTTTAATTGTACAGCAGAACTTGGATAATTCGAAGCTGAAGTGACCAATGAAAAAATTTGAATCAGCACTTAATATTATATTTTTTATACGGATGTAATTTTTTAATTCATAAGTTTTTACCTGAGTTAGTTTAATACTTGATAATTGATTATTTTGTGTAATTATAAATAGTAAAAACAAATTAAAAGTTATTTACGGTTTGAAGTTTGCTTTAGATTCTAGGCTCCCACCATTATTGTTCATTTTGTATGTACACAAGAATAATCTAATTATAAGAAATATATTTACACTACTGACCAACAGCGAGTAAAATCTATACTGAGCTTCTCACTCCAGCTGACATAAAAACTGCTGAAGGAATCTATTATTTATAAACATCTGACAGAAGGTCAATGGGGCATAAATATCTTTCTTTATTTGTGATATAAGTATTAAAAGTTGATAAATATCTCTTACATAGCACAGACGTCTTATCTGTGTGAGACAAATCAGAAAATAAACTCTCTTACCAATAACAACAAACTGATGACTGAGCAGAGCCTCGACCAATAACTGATTCTTCCGATACCGCTTACGAACCAAATCCCGTGATCACGATCTAAATGCAGAGAATTCTTGAAAGGCAATCACTAGTGCCAGTGGAATTCTAGCCCATATGCAAACTAAAATGTTTGAATTAAAAAAGTTGAACTTTGAATTATCCATATTTTATTTTTTCATTGATAGCATATAAAGTTTAGGGGATCAACCCAAAACTTTTAATTATCTGCAATTTTGAATTAAACAAATTCTAACTATAAAAGTTCTACTATATTAAAATGTTGTACCCAATTTTGTTATAATTATTATACAATTAAAGTTTTATATTTTGGAAACAAATATGGTCATATGTTTTGAAACCGGGAATGTTCACTTAACATTAATTCACAAAACATTAAAATAAATGCTTTCAGACTATTTTACAAGGGCAATGTACTATGAATTTTGTAAAAATAAATGTTATGATAAATATTTATAAACAATGAATTCACATGGTTATAAACTAATTACAATAAAAAACAATTATAGTTGGCCAGTGGTTAGAAAAGTAAATCATCATATTTCCTACATTGTTATTAATGAATGTGGGAAGTAGTTTATATAGTTCTTAACATAATACAAACCAATTAATTGTAAGGAATGTGTCTTGAAAACAGCTGTGCTAATTTCAAATAGAAAGTTCTTTACATATAAAACACATTTGAACAAAACTTGGTTCTTATGTGATTTAAGAAACATTGATTTATTAAAAATTTAGCTACCTTTCGATGACTAAATTGTTGTCCTCATTGTGTTTTGTGAGTGTACACCTCATCATAAAACACATTTGTTTTACAAGACTACATATAATACCAAAAACTTACTCTTGTCACTTGAGGACTCTTATTTTCTTATGTAGTAACAAATTGATTTATTTCAGTTTACTACAATAAGGATTGAACTGCCTCAGAATTGTTTTATTTATTTATTTGTGATTTTAAAAGTCAATTTAAATACGCGAGGAGTTCTTGTTCTTGACCAAAGTCCAAAGTCCATAAATTATTTTACCTTACCTCTTAGCGGCAGCAACATCCAGGCCTTTTCAGTTCTGACATCTTTTTCCATTGACACTCCTGTTACATTGAGAACTTGTTGCCAAGCAGACTATGGCTGGTGCTGTAAATTGTTTTGAAATAACTTATGTTTTAAATTAGTTATGTTGTACACCTAATATCAGCACAATGTTTTAACTCACGTAAATTGATTTATTAAGAGGGAATATTGTAAAATTACTTTATTTTGGTTAAAGCATTAAGTTGTTACTGATTTACTTGTACTTTATTGTCAAAAACAGATGATCAAGTAAGTTTCTACACATAAAGTATTTATAGCAGCGTAAATATTTTAATTTTTTATAACAGTCTAACTGAGTTCTAGTCTAGGAAGGAGAGATAAAGTCCAGTTTATATATTATTAATAATTATTTGACTTTTGCATCATATTCATCTAAACTATGATATTCATAGTTTTCTGAATAAGTTTGTATAGCTGAAGGGATCATTAAAAGAGTATTTATTAAAAATATTTGTTATCCATCCTCTTTGGGTTCAAAACCTACCACAAAAGGTCTCCACCAACCATCATTAGGGAAGATGCCCCTTTTTCTTTAAATTTAAACTCACTCTAATGATATAAATCTATACTTTTATATAAAAATCTAATGGTGTCTGTGTATTACTCAATCACTTAAAAACCACTGGACGCATTGAGCTGAAATTTCACGTGGACATTCTTAGGGTCTCTGATTAACACATAAGCCTATTTTTACTAAGAAATTCTACCAGGGCACCATACCACCGGCCTTTAAAACTCCCATAACACTCAATTATCTATACTTATTTATCCTTCAAGATTAGTTATACTTTACAAATGTCATGTTACAAGCAGAAGCTTTTCCTTCTCTTTGATTTTCAAAACAATAAACGGTAAAGTTTATAAATTATAGTTTGATATATTTGTTGGGATTTAATATCAGTAAATAAAATTCAACCCCAATACAAATACAAATTAAATCAATACAAATATTCGTCAACCCCATACGAAGGACAGGTACTCTGCTAGTTCATCATAAATGAGTAACTATGAACAATGTTTAGAATTTCAAGAGAATATATACATCTATAAGTAAAATCTGTAAAGATTGTTTGGTCTGGACCTCATGTCTTCTACTGAAGGTGAATGATTTTTTATTTACACAGTGTATTATGTTTTATTTCAATTTTTTAGTGCCCTACAAAGTACCACCAAACTACTGAGAGAATTCTTTCTACAGAAATCCCTTACTATAATATAATATGTTAACAGCATAATGCTCTAAGCCTTGTTTTCAGTTGTGTGAAAAACTATCAAAATACGTGCCTGGGGAAAGTAAAATAAATCTCATTATGATTGCTGAATCTGCACGATCAATAATGAACCTACCACAGATATGTCAAAAGGCTCAAGATCTTTCAAAAAATTGCAAGTTTACACCAGTAGGCTTGGTTTTTGGAAGCGATGATTTATGTGCTAGTATTGGTAAGGATATTATTTTAAAACTAATCCTAATAATTAAAAATAATTTCTCAAATACAATAAATATTGTTGTTCAGAGTTTACTAATCAATGAAATGTACTATAGTACTAAAAACATACAAAACACTTACCTTAACAACTTTATATTTGTTTCTATACAGTAATACCTCTCATATGCAAAATCTTCGATATCCGAACGTAATATGAAAATAAAGTAAGGGTCTTTATTTCGTAAGGTGCCTTGCCGTTGGGCCTGTTCTCGTGCGCTAGCAGTCGTTTCTTTGTTCTTTCCTGACTCAGCTAGTTGTGTTCGAGTCTCCGTATCATTTAGTTCAACAGTGTTCTACAGATTGGTGTACTGTATATCCATCTTAATCAGTTGTGTTTGAGTGTTGTTCTGTTTACATTTGTTCTACAGGATTTTGTGTAATTAGGAAATTTAGTTGGTTATTTTATCTAGAATTTGTGATCTACATGTATACAGGATGGCGGACAAAACTGTGTATTCTATTGAAGATAAGATTCAGTAATTCATGAGTTTATGACTAGTGATATTATAGACTTAGCACACTGCCAGCACCTGCCGAAAATGAGAAAAGAAAATAAACCATGAAGCATAACGAAGCTTTCTATATATTTGACTAGCTGATTGAGTAAGTCAAACAGGGCAAAGCAACAGCTGTCGATCATCTACTCTTTTGAAGTGGAGGGATATTTCATCACATAGACTTGTTAAACAAAACCAGTAAACCGCCACTACATCGTTATTTAGTAAAACTGATAAATAATGTATGGTACAGTATTAAAGGCATGTAAATAAATTGTAGGTACAGTCCTATACTGCTATTAAAATATAATTACAATCTTCAATAAGTGTAACTTATTTACTTAGAATAATCATTCATCTACTTTCAGTTAGAATTGTTTTCATTATATAGTACCAACAAACATCATTACATAATCCCTCCCATATCAAGATTTTTTATTTTCCTGATTGGATGGTCACCATATTTATCCAGATATGAGGGTTTTTACTGTACTTTCAAACCAAGTTGGTTGTTGATAGTTTTTGTTTTTTAAATGGGAAAATATTATTCAAACATTTTTACCATGTAATCTGAATATAAGATATAATCTATCCATACAATTTCTAAAACATAAATGGTTCAGAAAACCATTGGGAAAACAAATTTTAATTACAAATAGTATCTGTTTATTAGGCTCCCAATATATCTATTTATGCCTATAAAAATTAATATCTTCATTTATTACTACTCCAGGATCAACTATTTCTACTACTGTGAGGGACAGTTCTTGACAATATATTGTAATTTTTAGTGTTTTCATGATTTTCATCTAAGTTTCTACAGGGATTTGTTAATGAATATGATTTTGTTTACTACCAATGGCCTAAAGATGCCATCTACAATTAATGAAATTTGTTGGCATAATTTAATATATTTAAATTTTTTTTCACATACACACTTTAAATACAAGAAGATCCAACTGAATTCAACAATAAAATCAAAGACAACCTCTCAAGACTCATAAAATGCCTGTTACTTCGTTTAGAGATTCACACGGAATTAAATAGATTGAGGAAAACTGAGCCAATTAGAGTTTCTTCACAGCGTCGACCATCCTACCAATCTGATAATCTTACAAAAACATTACAATCACTCTCTTAAAAAACTCACTACTTAGAAAAGTGAAGGAAAATGGCTACAAATACGTGTAGATTGTAGCCATTTTAATTAATTTTAGATTGTAGAATATATACAACAGGACATATAATTTGGTGTATTGTTCAGTATATGTATTTCCCACTGGGGTAGGAACAGGTAAGCCACATGCTATCCAATTTACATAATTTTCAGAAGATAGTGGTGTAAATGGTTTTCCATGTGCTGCAAACAGTTAGTCATCCATGTGAGTAAATATTCATCCAATCTATGTATGAGTAAATTTGAGATTAATGGTAAAAACAATAAACTATAAACTATTAGGATTACTAGTTTACCAGTTCTCCCATACCCATATGCCTAAATCCTTAAATATTCTAAATCCCAACTATCTAGAACAATGGACCATAAACTCCATCACTAAAATCATGGTCATTCTTCAAACCACCACAGTATAATTTTTTTTCACTTTCAACTCCAAATTTTACTCTTGAAGAACATATAGGAAGTCCAAACAATGGCATCATCAGTGAAATATTCATACATCACATTGAAACACACACACATGCACACACACACATACACAGAGATCTCAAAGAAATCCACTGCATGGCTGGACCCAGCGTGAGGATAACTTTCACTACTTCCGTTCTGTCACAATCTCATAAATCACACTTCTTGACACTTGAGGAAACTCACAAGGTAACAATGAAATGGTAAAGCGTCTGTTCTCTTTCATTTTTCCATCAACTTTTTGCAGTAAGTCATCAGTGACGAGTGAAGGTCGTCTACTTTGTTCCTTGACATGTACATTCTTATGGTCATCTTTAAAGGCTCTCACCCATTTCCTCACCCCATCACTAATGACGTTTTCTCTGTACACTACACATATTTCACAATGAATGTCAGCTGCTTTCAAGCCTTTAACATTAAGAAAATGTATCACACTGCGTATTTCACAGTCAGAGGAATTTTAAACACACTTAAACAACGTTTAACAATGACAAATGGATCTGCAATGGCGGCTGTGGCTTGCCAACAGATACCGGTATACAGTACGCTGGACCGATTTCTGACCATAGCGCTATAATAGTGGAATTCCAAAATGGTATTTACTTTAAAAACACGTTTTATATATCTCAGCAAGTTTTTCATAATATTACTGTTAATGCATAGGTCTCTGAGCTGTTAAGATTTAGGGGTTTCTATGTATATAGTGTGAAAATAGATTTTTCCATCATAGTGATGTAAAATGCCTGGGCGTTTATAAGTCGGGGCAAATGCCCAATATAAATGCCCGGGCAAATGCCCAAAACCCATAAATGCCCAGGCATTTTGGGCATTTATCTCTTTTAAAAACATATTCGTAATGCAACGATTATAAATAATGTTTTAGCCATTGTATGCACATAGATGCATTCTATATATTTATCCATACACAAATAGATATGTATACAGGTAAATATATATGTATACATATGTAATATACAAAATTGTTGAATTTATATTGAGAGAATTTATATTAAGTAGAAGGTAGGCCTAGGCCTAATATTTTTCATTGCCTCTAAACTGTATTTTTGACGCACATGAAAGTTGATTGTGAAATCGGGGGGGAAAATCCATTCAACACATCTTTATAATTCTTCAATGAGTTTGATATTTTACTGAAAGATAAGTAATACTGAAACTGGATACATAATGTACGCTATTATATTAACTGTGTAACAAATGAGGTTACATATATTTAAATATGGAATTAAATAATAAATGGCTGTATTGTGTTCTTGGGTGTCTTAAATCACTTTTTTCTGTATCCCCTTCATCACTTTTTTCTGATGAACTTTCAATTAGCTCTGGCTCAGATTCATCTGACAGTTCTGATTCTGAATCTTCCTCTAGGCCTATAATACGTTCTTGACTGGGTGTTGGGGTTTCTTCTCCTTGTTCTGGATTACTCTGATGAGTCTCATTAGTTGTTTTGTCGGGCTTACGCTTAGATGGTCTATTCATCAGCTTCCAATTGTAGGCTATATAAGTCAACTTAGTAGCCCTCTCAGATGTAAGTCTGTTCCTTTTTTTACTATGAATCCAGCCAAAAGTGCTGAAGGTCCGCTGTGGCAGCAGATGTAACAGGTGCCCCAAGAATTTTTACTGCAACTTCTGCCAGTGCACAAGTACCCCTCAAACCTCGCCACCACAATAAAGGAGTTACAAGGTAAACATTGTCTTCTTTAACCCCAACTCCTTCCCACACAAATTGTCTGGACCAAATTCCCTGTTTGTCCCTGTAGTCGGCCAAGTTTTCTCTAACTTGTATAGCATTCAATCCTGTGTTTCTTGCTGTGTCGCAAATAAAGCTTATTGCTTCCAGCATGTCAACAGGCTCGAGATCACTACCTTGCACAGCTGGGTCAAGCAGGTTCGCCGCAAGTTGTAAAGATGATACACCAAATTTCTTTTTCTCTTTGAATTTGGACAAGATTGCCTTTTCTTCTGCTGATTGCAGTGGAGATAACGGTAACTTCTCAATAAGAACTGCCTCCAAGTCATTAAACTTTTTAGCTATTCTATGAACTTGAGGTTCATTGGACTCGAAAGCTGTGATCAAGTGAACGATTGGGTTCATCAACTCCACAACTGTGTCAATCCTGACCCAGAAAACATCATCGTCCAGGACTCTCTTCTTCATTTCTGGCTTTAGATATGGTTGAGCATTTTCATTAACAGCTAATGTTTGTAGGACAAATTTGTTTGACTGCAAACTTTGAAGGCAGAACAAATGGCTCCCCCACCTAGTCTTTCCTGGTAACTTCAGTGAAACCCTATCCTTGAATGCCTTATTTTCAGCTGATATTTCATTGAACAATGCTAATAAAACATGGCTGTGTTTTACTGTTTTGACAACATCAACTGCGATTGCTGTGAAAGTTTTCATTGTTTGGCAGCTTAAAATGTCTGAGCACAATAAGTGTAGCAGGTGTGCTAGACATCCAAGAGGAACAACATGGGGAAATCTATCTTTCACCAAGTTCAGTGCAGCTTTCATATTTGCAGCATTATCACCAATCACCACCAGAAATTTTTCTGGTCCATGTTTCTCCATTACATTTATGATAAGCTGAGAAAGGTACTCGCCAGTGTGACTGTTGCATTTAGTCATTACAAACTCCACAAACATTGGTTGTGGTTTAGAAATTATGAAGTTGATAATTGATTCATTTCTAAGGTTGCTCCAGCCATCACACTGCAGGTGGAGGTGCTTCGTTTCATGTAGTTGCTTATTTATGTTACCTTGCACTTCTGTGTACTGCGCATCCAAAAGAGTAGAAGATAGCCGATATCTTGACGGTAACTTGAAGGAATGCCTGATTTTGTTTTATACTATGTTTTAGAAGCACAAGTAACAATCAAAAATAGTAAAAAGTAAAAAAACACACTTTTTCATAAATGCCCAGATATTGGGCGCTTGAAACTGCTTTGGGCAAATGCCCATTTATAAATGTCCTGCCCACTGGGCATTTGCCTGGCCCACATCTATATTCCATCATAAGATGAACATCTGTGAAAACAACCAGCTGAAAGTACAGGTCACAATCAATTCACTTTACATTCTGACCAGCTCAACTCCAAAACAACCAAATAGACCGGGTCAAAATATGACCCTACCCTAACATAGTAAAACAAAAAAAAAACCTTGAAACAGTTTGATCGGCCATGCCTAATGAAGGTTAAAGAACATTATTCATAAAAATAACAAGAATTGTTAGGTCCTATTTAGAGTTTTATATGTATGTATGTATACACACACACACATACATTAATGCATGTATAACTTTTTATCTTTATATAATAATAAAGATATAATTAAATTGTATAATAAATATTGTAATTTTTCTTTTTAAATAATTTTATATAGTGTTATGTATTTTGTTTGTGGAATTATTTTTTTACCACCTGTTTTATTACTACACCATCTTTACATTACTTAAATTTGGACTCTAATTTAGCTAAGTTTTATGTATATAAAAGTTGTGTAAAATAATGTTTGTTAGATTCATGTTTACTGGTTTAATGTGTGTTTTAGGAATAGCAAGAAGTGTGGATGGAGCAGAGCTAATGTATGCAAGGCAGAGATTAGTTCTTGTAGCTAAAGCATTCCATTTACAGGCAATTGATATGGTTCATATACAATTTAAAGGTAACATGTTTTTAAACAAAATTCAAATAATAACATTTGGGTTATCTTTGATTTTGATTGAAGAGCTTTAACAAATGTAGAAATGATATTAAAGTATAACATAGAAATAATTTAACATACTATCCTTAACACCGAGGTTAAAGAGTTTTAATCATGACTAAAACAAACTGAAGCATGAGAAAAATAATTATGTACTTGATGGCAGGATATCAGCAAACATAGAATTTCAGTGTTTTGTTCTAACCATAACTTTAGTTACATATACTGAAAATTTTTCAAGTTAGTTTAACATCGGCTATCATTTTAACAATAGAGAGTAAATTTATAAATTTTATTGTCCATAATTGTGAAATTTTTATATTTAAACTCAAACTTATTTACATATATGTTAACTTATGTATAGACAACTTTAACCTGGCATGCATGAACAGTTGTGTTTTGTTTAGGTGTATCATTTGCAAAATAATTCATTAGGAAGCCTGAACATGGCTAGTGGATATTTTTGCATGCCAAAGTGGCAGCTAACAGTTGAAGTCCTTTGCTTATTCATTTACGTATTTATTTTATGTTATGTATAGTTTCTATGATTACCTTTTTATGTTCTTCAAGCCTTTGGTGTTAGCTGTGACCTGTTTGCGTAATGTAGTATGTTAGTTTCAAATGCTACCATAAGCCTTGTATTTTGGGATCTTTGAGCGAGTTTATTTGAGGGGTTTTTAATGAATGCGAAAGTGATGAATTTTTTTTGGGTTGTAATTTTTTTTTTTTGCCACAGATTATCATATCGGTTATTTTATTTTTTGGCACAGATTATCATATTAGTTATTTTATTTTTTGCCACATATTATCATATCGGTTATTTTATTTTCTGCCACAGATTATTATATTAGTTATTGTGTGCTTGGATATTGAATTATGTTGATTTCTTTGGTGTTTCAAGTGAACACTAATAATAATTCTTTTAGGCTAATGCAGTATGTTTATGTTGGAATGATTGGTTTCACGTGTTGTGAATAAGTGTGCCTGTCTTTCTTGATTTTCTAAAGTTTTTTTGTAGTGTGCTTTAGAAATATTTTATTGAAGATGCTGTCATTGTGCTTTCTATGGGAAGGTGAGGGTATGTAGTTAAAAATAGAATTTGGAATTGAAAATGAAATAATTTTGCTCTGTATTAATTGTTTGAAGGATGTCTAGGATTCACTAATACATAATAGGATGTATTATGGTACATTATTCTGCATTAAAATTAGTTTTGGATGTTTAGAGTTTCATTTATAAGATATTGGTACATGGCTTTGTTATGTAAAAAGAAAGTAGTGAAGAATAATTGCCTTTTACTTTGTTTATGAGGTCGGCCCTCATTTTATGAATGTTTCTATGCTGAGATTATTGAGGACTTTGTTTATATATTTTTACTAGTTTACAAATTGGCAATTATTTATTTCAAGTCTAAAATTAACACTACATCATTCAAAAATGATGTACTTTTCAGTAGTTTAAAACTTTTCCTAGTTTTATAAAATGTCTATATAAATTACAGATTTAGAAAGCTTGCGTGTGCAGAGTGAAGCTGGTGCAAGGTTAGGGTACACAGGAAAACAAGTAATTCATCCATCACAAATAAGTGTGGTTCAGAAAGCTTTCCTCCCGTCACCAGAACAAGTGAAGTGGGCTCAAGATATTGTCAAATCATTTGAAAAGCATCAACAACAAGGAAAAGTAAGTGATAAAAATATTAATGATATGATTAATAAAAAGTGTATTTTATTTTGTCAAAATAAACACTGAAGTTGGCTAAGGAGAAAATTCAATACACGAAATGTTTAAATATGCTGAAAAGAAAATCCGTACCAAAGTGAGGCGGCAGCTATAAATTGTCAAGCTATATTAACAAGTGTTATATATATCACATTGTTGTACATATAGTGAACATTGTATTTTAGTGATACCATACGTACCTAAGTTAGGAGTCTTGCTATTTTGCATTTTATATTATTTACGACCCTCGTTATTAAAACTGTCATGATCAGAACATAATTCTGACTAATGTATGTGAAAAAGACAAATATTTGGGTTACTCAATGTTTATTAAAGTGCATTACACCTTATTTTCAAAACTACTTTTTATATGAACAAAATCATTTCAATCCTTTAGTAGTCTGATTAGCAGGAATCTAGTGTATTTCAAACATCAAAATCTAAAATGTATTTAAACTGTTTTAAGAAATTTTTGTTGAAAACTCAAATTGGACTGGTTTTTTCTTTTTTAATTTTTGGCAAGCCAGGTGTACATGTTTTTAAACTTTTAAATGGTGAGTTTATTAAACTAGTTTTATTATATTTTCAGGGGGCATTTGTTCATTCTGGATCTATGATTGACATGCCATTGCTACGACAAGCTCAGAATATTATTAAGTTAACAAATATGGTAGAAAGAAGTGTATGAAGAAATACAAACATATCAACAAGCGTGTAGTATACTTGTAAATATGCTGTGTTAATCTCATTAAACAAAATTTTAACAAAGTTAAACTACATCCAATCCATACAAAAAGTTTTAAAAATTACAGGCGGACCTCAAGGTACGTAAACCAAAAGTTTAGGTTACTATGGTATACAAAATTTAATTCAGTAAATAAAAAATATATTATACTGTTTTTACGTACTACATGTATACATACTATATGTATATACTACATGTGTGTGTGTGTGTATGTATATATATATATTAAGTTAATATATTACTATTGTAAGTAATTTTATCCACCATTAAGTGCAATGATTTTTACCTTGAGTGATGAGGCGCCTTTCGGTCACTTGACCATTGTCGAATCACTGATTACTTTTTCTCAATTTTTCTGGTGCAGATCTTCGGTCTGTCGTGTTGGTAATTGTTGACGTCATATACGTTTCCTCTTGAGTCTTGTGTATTATGTTTTTGAATAGCATGTCTTCTGTATATGTTGTTTGTAGATTCATTAAATTGTTGTGTATCTTTTTATAAATGTGGTATTTTTCTAGTGAGTTTAGTTCTATTGGTTATTATTTATTTCAAGTAGGGTTAGGTTAATTTTCGTAATTTGTTATTTCATGTTTATGTGATATTAGGTGTGCTGCAACATTTGATACTTTTGTTTTTGAATGCTCTATAATGTTCTTCAAATCTTATTTTAAATGATCTGGTTGTTTTCCCTATGTAAAATGCGTTACAGTTGTTACATGTAATTTTGTAAATTCCTGATAGGTTATGTTTTTTTGAATTTGTTTTGTGGTTTGTGTTATTAAGATATTTTATTATTTTGTTGTTTGGTTTGTATGTTGGAGTGTAGTATTCTTTGTTGTATATATTTGTTATTTTTTCTATTTTGTTATTGGTGTATTTATATTTTAGGTTAGGTTTTTTGTGAATCTATTGTATATATTTTTTATAGGGTGTTTGTTGTATCCATTTTCTATTGCTATTTTTGTAATTTTATCTAATTCTTCATTTAATTTTTGTTTGTTATCCTGTGTGTATTTTGTTGCTTTATTTATCATGTTACTGTAAGTGTTAATTTTGTTTGTCCAGAGGTGGTTAGATTTGTAGTGTATTGTGGTGTTGTTGGAAGTAGGTTTCCTGTATACTGTAGTTTCTATTTTATTATCATTTATATTTAATGTGATGTCGAGATAGTTGATTGTTCTATTTGTTTCTGTTTCGACGGTGAATTGCAAGTTTTCGTTGTATGTATTTAGTTTGTTTAATATTATGATGTGTTCGTTGTGAATGGTAGGTTGGTATATTACAAGTATATCGTCTACATACCTTGTCCATAGTGAAATATTGTGTGTGTTTAGTATAGGTTTAATTATTATTTGTTCAAAGTGTTGTAAATATATTTCTGACATGACTGATGATATGGGTGATCCCATGGGGAATCCAGTTGTTTGTTTATAGTATTTATTGTTAAATTGGAAGTAATTTTGGTTACATATGTGTTTGGTTAGCGTAATGATACTATCTATTGTGTTTCTTTTTTCGTTATTGTGTATTAGTTTGTTTTTTATTATTTCTATGGTTTCTTCTAATGGGATGCTAGGGTACATGTTAGTTGTCATAACTTATTATTTTTGTGTTGCTATTTGTTTTTATGTTTTTTATTTTATTAATTAATTCATATCCATTTTTTATATTGTATGTGTTGTTGATATGTATTTTAGATCTTATTATTTTGTCTAGTATTTTTGCGATTATGTAAGATAGTGCTGTTGTGAAATTTATTAATGGTCTAAATGGTGTGTCGGGTTTGTGGGTTTTAGGTATGCCTGATCATATTGGTGCGCATGGTTTGAATGGGTATAGTCTTGTGTGGTATTTTAATTTATTGTTATAGTTTAGGGTATTTCGGTGGGTGACTATTAAGTTTTTTATTGTAATAAGGTATTTGCTAGTTGGGTCTGGGATTTGTTCGTATTTATTTTCTTTTATGTAGTTAGTCATTGAATCGATGTATTTGGTATTTTCTTAACTTAACGGTGGATAAAATTTCTTACAATAGTAATATATTAACTTCATAAAGTCAGTGCAACGGAGAAACAATGGATAACGTAAAATATCAAGAATATATATATATATATATATATATATATATATATATATATATATATATGAAGTTAATATATTACTATTTTTGAGTAATTTTATCCACCATTAAGTGCAATAATTTTACCTTGAGTGATGAGGCACATTTCGGTCTTTGACCATTGTCGAATCACTGATTGTTCTCTGCTGTGGATGCTACGTCCGTGAAGCCGGTGTTTGTTGAAGTTACGCGCACTATTTCTTGATCTGTGTGTATGAGGTTTCTGTATAGTATGTCTTCTGTATATGTTGTTTGTAAATTCATTAAGTTGTTGTGTATGTTTTTATAAACTTCAACAAACACCGGCTTCACGGACGTAGCATCCACAGCAGAGAACAATCAGTGATTCGACAATGGTCAAAGACCGAAAGGTGCCTCATCACTCAAGGTAAAATTATTGCACTTAATGGTGGATAAAATTACTCAAAAATAGTAATATATTAACTTCATAAAGTCAGTGCAACGGAAAAACAATGGATAATGTTAAATATCAAGAATATATATATATATATATATATATATATATAGGATTACAACTTATATTTATTTTATTTCATTCTCCCATATTACTTTTTGTGTTTTCTCTTCGATTGATAAAGACCACTGTGTGGTTGAAATATATCATTGTTTAAGTGCTTTTATGTGTTTCTATTTCAAGACTACAGTGTGGACTCTTACCAAGGTAAGTCTGTCAGTCTCCTAGTCCAAAAAATCTATATATATATATATATATATATATATATATATATATCACAATATGTATTCTTGTGTATTAATAAAGAACATAAGTCAAAATACAAATACAAGAATTATAATTGAATTTACAATTCAAAACTTTTCGTTGGCTAACAGTACCAACATTATTTTTTGTTGGATGATGTTGGTACTGTTAGCCAACGAAAAGTTTTGAATTGTAAATTCAATTATAATTCTTGTGTTTTGACTTATGTTCTTTATATATATATATATATATATATATATATATATATATATATATATATATATATATATATATTTAAATGCACTATGTAAACAAGTTTTAAACACTGGGGAAAAAATTTTAACTAAGGAAAACACTCCTTCATTTTACTTTGATCTGGTCCACACTGGTCAAGGTCATGCTGGAATACAATTCCATTTTGTAAGACAGTTGTCAGTTTAGAGAATTTATTTGTGTATGCTACATTGGGTTGTTAATGACTGTATTTTGTGTATGCTGTGTCAAGTAGGGGTCAGTTTAACAAATAGATCTGTGTTAGTTAAG
The DNA here is from genome assembly GCA_036971475.1 of Prosapia bicincta. NCBI lineage: Eukaryota > Metazoa > Arthropoda > Insecta > Hemiptera > Cercopidae > Prosapia > Prosapia bicincta. The sequence continues at coordinate 49,142,459 of JBAIZL010000008.1, read as the reverse complement.
TTGAAGCGTGCTTTCGGTCATAATACAGTATTTTAATTCCATAAAGTAAAGCATTTAATAAATTCTAGAGATAAAAAAAAAATATATATACATAAAATCAAGGATTTAATTTAAAAATTAGGCAATAACTTCAAACCATTAGTGTAGGGTACTGAACAATATTATTTACTAGTGGATTTTATTCTCAATTAAACAATCCTTTCAAATTTCATTAACTTCTGTTCAGCGGTTTAGGCTTCCATAAGGTACATACACACATATATACATACATTCACACACACACACACACACATATATATATATATATATATATAGATGACAATCAGCAAAATCTTAAACTGTGATGTTTAAACTAAATGACTTGCTGAACTTATAATTGAAGTAAATTTATGCAAAATTTACTGTTTTTATTCCCACATGAGCAATCTTCAATGGTTTTCTTACTCACATTTTTACCACTGTTTAGTTCAGAATCGAACCTATTCTAGCTATTACCACCATGGCTCAGCTGAAAGCAAAATACAGGTTTGGACAACTGTCAAATTTATTGCACAGTGTCTATGTGCATCTAAGACATACATAATTACAGCACAATTTTTTTTTGATCTGTCTAACAAGATTTTTTCAAGAATTCAAGTGCAAAGGTTAATGTGACTTCAATGTCATTACCCAGATTGCCTTGCACTTTAGCTTTATTTTCCATATCAGTGTTGAATAAGTCACGCACCTAACGTCACTCACTTCTGATTTTCATCTCTTCTTGCTATCTTGACATCTCACACTTACTCAGGTTTATCAGGATTCATCGTATAACTTCTTTGTATAAGTATCAAGATTTTATTAAAATCTAACTTTTGTTCACATACTTAATAATAATGATCGTGTTTAACCACAAACTAGGCCAAATATTTTCTGCATTCACAAAACAAATAACACTATGCACTACATATTTCATTGGATTTTCTATTGGTGCTGTGACTTTTGAATATTCACAGAACACACAGATACAAAAATCTGCTCACACTGACAGGAGGCTGAAGAGATTCTCACTGACAGGAGGCTGAAGAGGCTTTAACTGACAGGAGGCTAAAAGGATCACACTAACAAGAGGCTGAAGAGGTTCACACTGACATGAGGCTGAAAAGGCTCACACTGACAGGAGGCGGAAGAGGCCCTCACTGACAGGAGGCTAAGAAGCTCACACTGACAGGAGGCTGAAGACACTCTCATTGACTAAAGAGGCTCACACTGACATAAGGCTGAAGATACTCTCACTGATAGGAGGCCGAAGAGGCTCACACTGACAGGAGGCTGAAAAGGCTCTCACTGACAGGAGGTGGAAGAGGCTCACACTGGCATAAGGCTGAAGAAGCTAACACTGACATAAGGCTGAAGAGGCTCACACTGACAGGAGGCTGAAGAGGCTCACACTGACATAAGGCTGAAGAGGCTCACACTGATAGGAGTCTGAAGAGACTCTCATTGACCAAAGAGGCTCACACTGACATAAGGCTGAAGAGGCTCACACTGATAGGAGTCTGAAGAGACTCTCATTGACCAAAGAGGCTCACACTGACATAAGGCCGAAGAGGCTCTCACTGATAGGAGGCCGAAGAACCTTTCACTGACAGGAGGCTGAAGAGGCTCACACAAAAATTAGACAGGGGGCCAAGTTACCTGCTGCACATTCAGCACGGTGGTGTGCAGATGTCATTACTTTCAAGACAATCCTTGCTTGATACAATCTGAACTAAAACCAATCTAACATATCGATTTATTATTGTTAACTATGGCTTACCTTAAAGAGACCAATTTACAAAAATATATATTAAAAATATACTGAAATTCATTTTTTACTAGTTTAATAACCAGACTAATTTTAGAGACCAAATACATGATTTCAAAGATAATATATGATGACAACAAGGTTAATAGACTATTTACTATAGTTAATACCATGGTAAATAACTATTTAAATTAATACTACTGTGGTAGTTAATAAACTAGCAATTAGAGTTTTTTTTTACAGAGTCTAGTTTTTTTACTGATATTAATTCTGTAAAACTGTATATAACATTTGTACTTTGTATTGTTGATTTTCGTACATTTTCCTATGGAGCAGCTTCCGACATTAGCTAGCTTGACTATTGTTACTTTGTGTCGAAATAACTAAGAAAAGATTTAGTCACAGTTATATGACACTAAACCATAACACAATTTGCGACATGTTTAAATAAATAGTTTATAGTATTTAACCTAGTTTTTGGTCAAAGAAATGAAGATTTATAATAGTAAAGAAACAATTCTTTTAACTAAATTCTCCTAATAAAGGTAGCAGTCATGAGTTGAACATCTTTCACAGTTTGACCCTAAATGACTTTTAACAGTTACGTAAAATGAAATTGATTGTAGAATTTAATAAAATAATAATTAAAACTTAAGAAAACCTATTTTAATTACCTACTTGTAATAAAAGTTATAACATTTTGTTATGGATATTTTGGTTTAAACACATTCATAACAGTGTTTCAACTTGTGATAATTTAACATTTTAATAGCTTTGTAATACAAAAATATTTTAAAAAAATTAAAATACAGTTTTGTAATAAAACTATTCTCTTGTCCTAGACAAGATGTCTGGATGACGTCCTATACATCAGGGGTTCTCAACCTTTTAGGCTCTGAGCCCCCTTCACACTTTGGTGTGAGGTCACGCCTCCCTTCACGGATTAAGTTAATTTAGACTTATATATGATAAATTTACTTACAATATGTTTAAGTAATAACCAGAAAAATGTTCGCTACTTTTATAGTGCTAGTGTGAGGGCTGGCACTGTTTCTCGTTAACTATTTTTTGTATGTTTGGATGAAATTTTGACAAAGAACACCGCAGGTCACTTTCCACATCTAGTCTGGCTCGATATTTAGATTTTATATTAGCCAGGGCTGAAAATCCTGTCTCGCATAGATAAGTTGATGAAAATTGTACAAGCAACTTGACTGCCTCCATTGTCACTTTTGGGTAAACAGGAAGATATAGTAGCCCGAAATCTTCGAGATCCATGTTTGGGAAATCCAATTTAGCTTTGGAATCACATTGCAAGTCAATTGTTTGTTCTTGAATGTGATCAGGTGGTATATCAATGTTGATTTGAAAGGGGTCTCTTGTTAACTTGAATTCCCAGTTTTCCGAGCTTATATCTGAGAAATAGGCTCCGATTTTGTTCTTCAGAGACAACAAATGCTCAGATATTAGGCCCTTCATTTCATTTACTAGGTCTTTTGGAAGACTTTGGGTATCATCGACGAGATTTTGGAAAGGAAGAAAAGTTCGTTGAGTAAAGAAATAGAGCTTTATAGCTCTATTAAGCTATAAAAAAAATTTCAATAATTGTGTGTTTGTGTCCAACATCAAATTCAATTTTTTAAAAAATTTGTTGACGCCTCCCCTGGAATTCTTGTACGCCCCCCCCAGGGGGGCGCGCCCCCCAGGTTGAGAACCGCTGCTATACATGATCATCAAGGAAATGTTTTGATATTTTGTGAGGATCACAATGAGGACCAATGAAATAGAAAGATTAATTTCAAGATTGTTTTTATTTTAAAAATATATTATATACATTAATGGTTTTTAAATATAATAACAAAATTACCATAGTTGTAATACAAAAATAACAATAGTTCTATTTATAATTATTGTCTTATAAAAACACAAGATGGAAGGAAAAGTATGATTGGTGTAACTACTTGAAATATCTTAGGGAAATATAGTGAAAGAAGGTGACATTATTATTATTGCAACTAACACTGAAACTCAAACTGCCAAAAAAGGTCCTAATTTATAACTCAATCTACAAGGCGTACCTGGAAAGTAAGTATACTGAGGCTCTCACAGCCGGAGGAATTATATTTTTGACATGTTGGCTACACTTCCGTTAGTGTAGCCTGACTTCGCCCCTTCCCAATAAGACGGGTTTGAGGTAAGTAAGTTAAGAAATGTCAATGCGACGTGTTTTGTGAAAAATGTCAATCCAATCTCCAACCAAGTGCAAAATCAGTAATGAGGTGAAAACTGCATATGGTGGTCAAGCTAAGAATCGTTCGAGTGCGTAAAAGTGGTGTCATTAGTTTTAAAATGGTCGTACATCAGTGCATGGTGATCAGAGAAGCGGAAGACCTCCAGTTGAAGAAACAAATTGGATTTCCAGATTGACTGTGGATTAACTTTCCGAGATATTTCCACAAATTTCCATACCTCTACTACACAAAACCATCGCAGAAACCTTCGGATGTCGGAACTATCCCCAAGGTGGGTCCCAAAACAGCTGAAAGACCAATATAAGCTGATTCGAGTGGAAGCAAGGCAAAAGTTGAGGCTCTACAAACTCCATGAAGATGAATTTCTCTGCTCTATCGGTACTAGAGATGAAACTTGGGTTGCACACTACATGCCTCATGGAGGTTTTCCCTTCCAAACGAGATAACGGGTGAGATGGTGTATTTTGCACTTGGCAGGAGATTAGATTGACATTTTTTACAAAAACATGTTGACAGTTCTCAACATACTGACCTGGAACCGATCTCGTTATGAAGGGGAGGAGTAAACTTCCATGTAGTCAACTTTGCCAAAAACTAAATCTCTCTAGCTTATACTACTAATTCTACTTTTGGTATTGCTTGGCAAAAAATCACTACTTACTGATATCTTTCAGCAGACGGGTTTCACATTAGGACATTGTTCAATGCTGTGAACCATGGACAAAACAAGTGATATCAGAAATAGTCATTAAAAAAAAAATAAATTAAAATAAACAACACAAAACTGCAAGAAACAAAAACGTGTTTACCTGGAAAATTTGACAAACTACCACAAAGTTCATGTTAAAGGATGCAAAAGGAAAAACCTTTAATCTCATTGTCAGATCCATGCCACTATAGTTGGAGACAAAAATAATTACCTTAAGATATATCTGTTAACCAACTAAATAATTACATTCTTAGCCAACGGCCAGACAGTATTACGAAGTAACCCTTGGAGTGGAATCTTCAGGGTTAGAACAAGGAGAATGACATAGAGGACAATGAAGATAAACAAAGAAGAGACTATTATTGCTGGAACTGAGGAAATAAAATAAGTTCCTTAAATTTAATTTTGAGTATCAACACTCCTTAGGACATCTCATAGAGCAAAGTGTTATCTATGACTTTGTGTCTGTTGTCTATAATAGAACATTTTCTTACCTAATCTTATTCATAAAAAAAATAATTTGTTTAAAACTGCTAATGAAAGTTGGATGGTAGGAAGTTATTCATATTCTTGTCAAGAAAAATAAGTTTATACACACAATGTAGATTAAACTCAGGGCCACAAAAAAAAAAAAAAAAATTCATGGGCATAATTAGAAACACCTTCTTGAAGAGATTTGATTGCCGTAAAATAGTGCAAACTGAAGAAATTTGAGAGGCCAATGATTTAACAATGAACGCCAGCAGAAATTGCTGGACCGGGGATTACTTTTTGTTTCTCATAAACTTTTGATTTCATTATGGTTTTTTAAAACGTTAAAAAAATATAACATTAAAAAAAACATAAAAGTTATTTTTAACATTTATCAGTTAATAAAAAATGATTTTTTGTGTGCAGTGTTTCACTTGTTTTAAATGAACAAGATGAAAACTAATTTTAAGGCACTAACAGCATATAAAAATATTTGACTTTTATGCACGTAAATACGTTAAACATCCAATCATTAAACACTAGTATGTTTTCTACAATTACAACATGAAATATCACACAAAATTTTCAACTGCAATTACTTTTTTCATCTCTAGTCTAATTTAAATAATACTAAGACACACCCCTTCCAACACACACAGTAAATAGTTACCTTTAACATAAAGTATATGAAATTTATTTTTATGTCTTTCCGTAAAAGTATAATATTCATCGATTGCTGCTAAATATTAATTGCACCTGTTTTGTTAAAAAGTATCACTTAAGAAATAGAAATAAAGAACGGTAAAAAATAAATTTTATTGTTGGTCTAGAATTGTATTGTCAATAAAAAACAGTAACATATGATTTTTTGGAGTTAAAAGTGTGAATAAAAAGTATTTGACATTTTAAATCACAGTAACGTTTTCTCCATTTCTTATTGAAATCCTTAAAAAATTGACTCCTTTGGGAAAAACTTTTAATAACTATGTAAAATAACGGATTATTAAGCGAGGCTATTACTGTCTATTGGTGTAAGATAACTAAGTTTAATAATTTAGAAAAATAAAGGGGATAAAAGTTACCTAGTACTTTACAAATTTTTTTGACAGACAAATCAGAACATTTGTAGAGTTTATTTATATCAGAATTCTTATCGCATTAAGATTGAACTGCTATACATATCAGGTTTGCAAAGTTTAGTCGTAGACAAATTCACTATTTTATTGAAGCATAATTTTCTTATATTCAGTATGTATGAGTATAATGATATTTTATTACTTTACAATAGATCCTTTAGTTCACAATAAATAGTAAATACCATCTCTATTACTGTGTTCCGTTTTGCTCAGAAGGAAAAGAACAATTTACACGTTCAGCACGGCTAGCGTACCGGCAAGCTCTGGGTTCCCGTGTGAGGCACTGAGAGCGTGTCGGTGCACTCCCCTCTTTCCTTCTGAGAGACGGCGAGCGCACCAGCAAATTCACTCTCAGTCTAATTAAAACTTCTCTAATGTCAATAAGTGTTTGTATAAAGGTTTGATTTTTACATCAGTGCTGATGTACATAGAGATGTACTGAGAGAACATAGTGCCCGAGTCGTTTTAAAAATCCGACCATCCCAAGTTAACTTTTTGATGCTTCAACTGAAACAATGCTTCAGCGAGTTTTAATTTGGTTTAACTTTTATATTTTAATGGTTTTTTAGTTTTAACCACTTATCGCGGCAAAATATCTGGTAAAAAAAACGACCATAAAAATAAACTAAGCTTTCTGAACTAACGCAAGAATAAACGAAAACTGTCCTATTTGAGTGAATGAACGTACTTGAGGTGGGAACAGACTACTGTACATATGAGTCATTGACAAAATGCTTGGACTCCAGAAAACCTAATGTGTCATCATAAGATTGTAGTATACAAATGTCAGCTAATCTCGGCTATAAATAGTTTCACATGACACAAGCAGAAACAAACATCCTGAGTTAAACGTTAAGTGGTTAATTATAGTATGTAGTACATTTTAGTAGTAGGTACTTTAAAATTTTATGTAATTTTTTTTTCTCTGTCTTTTTTATTGAGTTTTATTATTTGTCATACAGTATTTTATCATTTGTATTTCTTTTTTTAATTGTGACCCAATAAATAAAACAATATTTTAATGTCTAATATACTGTTTTGATGTCCCCAATAAACATATATAAGGTAGAAATAAAATTATTGAGATGAAAACAACAGGCACGAAAATTAGATGCAACGACAAGCTATGTAACCCGCATAGCATTTCAATAATTCCACTGCCGTCATATGTAGAAGTTTAACGAAAAAAACAGACAGTAGTTGAATGAGATCTCCAATATCGCCGCCATGCTGAATATGTTGACTTGTTGAATATTTTTTTAAAAATACCAATCCCGGTCTATTCTAAATACTGTGACCATAAAATGTATTTAATACCATCAAGTACTTCTTGAATAACTAAAAAGTTGAACTTTTGTTACAATAAAACTAATAAAAAGAATCAGGCTAGTTCTTGACTGACTTGCATGTCACAACAAAAGGATGACCTTTGACTAACTAAACTAAAGCTTAGAACTAACTAAAGAAATGAGGTACATTTGTTAAAAAAACACAAACGGATGATAGCTATCATATAGTAAAGTGCATTAGATATTACACAGGTTTATAATCACGTCTTTTAATAGTTAAGGCGATTTGCAATAAATAATCCTAAACCAACCAGTACTTTTAATTACCCTTTGAAAACTACTAAAAATGGTTCAAAACTGGATTTATTTTGTTAAGGCAACTTGGTTCTTACAAAAATAAATACCTATAAATTATTTTCTGTCTTTGGCTATAATTTTTAGTAATAATTTAATTATGTGTAAATAACATGTATTATCCATTTAAAAATATTCATTCTATTGTAAATAATATAATGTAATATATAAACTAAGAGTATTTTATACAATTGATGAATTAAATTATGTATAATATTTATTCTATTTGGAACACAAGGTACAAATTTCATGCTATCTAAACAATTTAAACATCAACTTTAACACCTAAATAACTTTCCAAAAACAATTCCCTTACAAATATGTTTTTTAAGTAACCTTATAAATTTATTACCATTGAATTTTTAATATATTCTTACACTAGTATAATAATTTAACTAATATTTTATGCACACATTCATATATACAAACAACTTTAATAATTATCTTTTATTAAAGCTTAATTGGTTAACTAATTTTATTTATGAAAACAGTCTTGTTAAGATAGTCAAATATAAAAACATATTTAGTAAAAAAACGTAATGTTTTAAAGCTGTCAGCTCAATTCTTTAAATATAAAATGCAGGAAACTTTATTTAAAATAGAAAAATAGATTTTTAATATCAAATACAATTTTAATAAAATTATCTTTTAAATTGGAAGACACAAAGTATGGTTTGAAAACTTTAAGTTTGTGCAAATACCGACTAAAAAATTATGGGTAAATAAGGCATTTAAGGTACCTCAGATCTAAATGTCACTGCCGGTCAGTTCGACTTATGCAATACATGTGGTTACGGTTTTCTTAACAGCATCTCTTGCGTAAGGAATGTAGGACAGAGAGTACCATGTCATAGCCAACCACTGTATAATTATACAAAGGAAAGCTAATCCAGCTTTCTTAGCCTGTCATTTAAAACATAAATATTAAAACATTTATATCATGAAATACTAAAACAAATTACTAAAAACTCATTATTTAACATTACAACCTTCTAGCCAGGATTTTTTTCAAGTTTTAAAATAATTGTAACTGTAAACTAGATACAGGAATAGAATAATAACACCATTAATCAAGCAACTTATTAAAAATTCCAATTTAAATGTACATACTAATAAAGTAAAACCACCAAACAGCGGATATGTTCATATTTCACCAAATGGTTATTGTTTGGAGGTGTTCGCTATTCAGAGAGGACAATAAATAATGGTAAAAAAATAATAAGACTGAATGAACCATTAATTGAAATTAAAAGACATTTATATTTAAGTAAAAAACATGCAAAATTTATCAGTTTGAAATTTATAAGCTTATTAACTATTTATGTAAACTTTGAGTGTTAATGTAGTTAGTTAATTGACTTCAGCATTGTATTTTAGTGGTGTAAGTTTCTTTTTGTAAATGTATAAGTAAATTACCTTCTAAAGTGGATCCCATTTCGTCTTAACTTCATGAAAGAAATTCTTTCACTTCACTGATTCTTTTAACCGTGTTGCTAAAATTACTCATGTGTCAGGTTTATAACCGGTAGGCATCTCATTATCACTGAATTCATCATCTTCATCAGTTATTATACGTTATTAATCACTTTTACATTAGTTTATGACCATCCACCACGGACTGATGAAGATCGCCACGGAGCGATTGAAAACTTTCTATCTTAGTAAGTTTTTATAAATTTACAACATTTAAAGTTCGGATAGTCATAAATTAATGGAAAAGTGATGATTATGTTTCACCAAACGTATTGGACTACAGAATTCATGAATTGTTATAAATGTCATAATATCATCATGTACGTAGATGATATTTTCACTTCGTCATTTCTTCCATACATATATTTTTATAAGTGTTATCTCCAACAGTTACTTCACCAGAAATATTATTTAATCTTGGCTCAACTAATAATATATTTAAAAAAATAAAAGACTTACACAAGACTCACAAATTAATCATTTATTTACTCCAACACATTTCAATGACAAAGTCATCATCATCAGTGAGTGTTGATACTATAAACTCTAACTTACAACACTTTAACTTAACACATATGAGTAAATAAATGATTAATCTGTGAGTCTTGTGTATGTCTTTTATTTGTTTTAACATAACCTCACAAGCTAAGCTCAAAGAACAGTTGTAATAACATTATTGAGATCCTATATTTTCTTTCACAGTGTAATTGTTATTCTTAGATTAAGTTATAAAGGTTTTCTAATATTTTCCATGAAAATGAATATTTCTAAACTATAAAGTAATATTATTGTTAACTTTGTATGTTGGAAGAATTGCAACTGCAGTTACAAAATGAATTGGAAATTAGTAACTTGTTATAAATAAATAAATAAACATAAAGTAATTTGAAAAGGAGATAAAGATTGCAGTCTAATTTATATATTTTCTAATAAGTTAATTTGAACTAAAAAGGGATTTTTAATTTTTATTTTGAAGTTATCAATACTCTCTCCTCCTTCAACTTTGATTTTAAAAAAATACTTTTTAATTTTAAAGCACATACATTACCATCAAATTAAATCTTTGACATTTTCATTTGTGTTGAAGGTAATAGTATTTTTAGCATGCACTTCTTGTAATTAAAAATGTTGTCATTTACCTCTAGTAGAATTTCAATCCCCTTTTATTTTCCCATAACCTACATTTCATTATAAATCAACAGATTCTGAGTCTAGGGATATTATTATTGTCTCCTGTAAATAACTACTTGTAGTAACAATCATTTGAAGCAGTTGTTGGTACAGGTTTGGTATTTTACCAGCAGCAGATGTCTTAATCATAGATTTTGCCACAAAGCAATACTCACAGTAAAATAACTTTTTCTTATAATTTTTAAGGCATTATATTTGGCTGAGTTGGTATCATAAGGGTTGACCGCCAGGAAAGATTTACTGCCTCAAGACTTGTAACAACCAATTCTGTGCAACTCAAAAACAGGACCTCTCTAGATGGGCAGTATTCCCGATTTCCTTCAGAAAATTAAATGCCATAACCCATAATAGACAGATAAGTAGGATATAATAGTATGAAGTGATCAAGATAGTATAAAGATATCATAACTATACTGAATAATTACTATTAAATGCTCACAATGACATGATAGAATTGAAAAGAATGCGAAGAAAAAATCTGTAAGAAGAAAATCTACACTAAATATTTCTTGGAACCCACTAAACATACGTTATGTAATTTACACAAGTTGATTCCTTGATTAACACAAATCAATTGCCTAGATGCAGAGACAGAATGCAGTTCTTTTATTACATCCTGACTACAAATAAATAAATACTTGTGTTGACTTTCACTGTCTATGGTGTTGACTGTTTATGTCCCAGTTATGTATTGTGATAACCTAAAATGAGTAACCCTTATTGATCTGGTAATATTTGACAAGGGTATTAGAAACACTGATGACGTTACAAAAAGGATATTTTAATATAGATGTCAAAAATGATTTATTAATCTCAGAAGATAAGGTAATAGCAAGCAAAAGTGGCATGTAGGCTAATAAATAGATAAAATAAGTTGGAAAGTAAAGGAAGTTCATGATAGTGGCTAAGAAAATCGTCTGCAATTTGTATGTAGTTTTGAGTATTTCATATTAATTTTTAGTTTAGGGTTTGATAGATCCTTAGCACACAAACTCTCCCTCTCAATTAATACCATTCACGACTTTCAAATTGCCATTATTTTTTTGCATCACATCTTCAAATCATAGCAAAATGAAGGATTCATGAAAATCTTCTATTAAATAAAAAACCCTAGAATTTGTTTTGAAACCACAGCTTATCAAGGTAAAGGATAAGCTCTTAGTGTTTCTTACGGCTAAATGCGAAAAAATACCATACACAAATTTTCACCATCTACAGAACAAGCGAAGTTACAAAATTCTTGTAGTGAGAATCCACATATCCAAATCGCTTTCAGATTTTTAGAAAAAAAAACTCATGGAAATGTACTACAACTTCCAAAATATTGATTCTGCCTCCTGTCTGGTCCGACAACTGTCACTATTCGTTCTGATTAGTCTGACAGCATGTCTTTGACCTGCTACTTTGATCTACTCTTTCACATTGGTATGCTGTTTGGTTTGTTAGCATATTTTGTTGCTCACCATAGCTTTTAAAAAAAACGAGTTATCGAAGGCGGATAAACTAACTATAGATCAATATGGTGAAGAAGTTACAGGTAAAACGTTGGCCAAGATATTCGGTGTTGGCCAATCATCAATTTCAGTCATTAAAAGGAGCAAACCTATACTTTTAAACTTTGTGTCAGTGCTTGAAAGTGAAAGTTCTTCAAGAAAATCAATGAAGGCAGCAAAAAACAAAGAAATAAAAGATGTTGTTTCAAGAGCAGTTAACACAAATACTCTAAGCATTAAAATAGATTATAGTTAATGAAATATCAATAATACGCAGTAGTTTAAAGACTGTTTGAAAATCCGGATGAATCAGTAGTCTGGATGGGCGCCGATCTCAACTGATCCGGATTTTTGACGCTCTACTGTATTGTTAAGAAATATGGTATAATATTTGCTAGTGTTGCTGACACATACAGTAAACTCCCGATTATCCGTGGGCGGATTAACTGGTTTGCGGATTATCCGGGGTCTGCCATTGTTTTACAAATATCCAATTTTTATTCCAATCAGATTCGTGTGTTTAAATTTCCAAACGGTGAATTACGATTTAAATACATATAAGGCTTAATAGAAGTTAAGATGAAGGGAATAGATATGTAAATATGTACGTACTAATTTTATATTGATAGGGAAGCATCCCGACGTGGGCCAGCGAAATTAAAGGGGCGAGCAGAATACTGTATATAAGAGACAATGACAAAATGCTTGGACGCCCGAAAACCTAATGTGTATCATAAGATTGTAAACAAATGTCAGCTAATCTCGGCTATAAATAGTCTAGGACGTGACATATGCATTATCCATGTGTCATATAGATTATCGATGTTTATGGCTTTGTGACACAAGTAGACACTGTGCGACAAAATGGTTCTCAAGAAACTTAGATCGCACATTAAAGCTAAATTAATGCTCACAAAAAACAGACGAAAGTGACAGATTTTTTTGTTAAAAAGTGAAAGTATTATGTATAAAGAAAATTACATATGTACATACATACTTAATTTTGACATATACTTATGTACGTATTGTAAATAGTTAAGACATATAAATGTACATGTTATAATCCATCAAATACATCGACATTTTAAATTATTTTCTGTATTTATTTTGTCCTCTGAAGATTATTTGTGAATTGCATTAACCGGGGTCATTATTTGTGTAACTTATGGTATAATAATCGATTATCGATTGTTTTGCGTATTCTTTGTTCATAGCGGATTATCCGGGGAATTCGTTATCCGGCGTTGCCGGGCCACCCTATTCCAAGGATAATCGGGAGTTTACTGCAGTTGTAAAAATAAACATATCTGGAAAGGCAAGGAATGTGTTGTCAAGTATAATATGTTTTAATGGGTTATTGCAAGCGATAACAAAACTCTCTTAGTACATTTATCTCTGTACTAAGTATGCAGACATGCTGGTAAAAAAACTTCTAAGTCTAGAGTTAAACTGTCCTATCTTTTGAACAGACCCCATATAAGTTTGAAAAAAATGCACTTACCACTATTCCAGTGTACAATGTGAGAACTATCATGACTAAGACCACAACAGTTGCAATGATCCTTGTAGATGCAAACATCTTTTTTATCTGATTCACAGGACCCATTAGGAAACATGTGCTGGAAAAAAAATGTAATTCATCAGTTCCACTTTAATGTACAAAAACAATAATTTAACTTGATACATTTGAGAAGACTTTGGAGAGTTATATTACAGTGCTCTCGAGCATTAGAAGACTGAGGTGTTCTTGAAGTGGCTAGGCGTGAGATTCCATTGTCACGAGGTATAATGGTACCGTTCTATTTTGGGTTTCACTGCTCTTGTATATGTCGGGACTTTTTGTGATTTACGTTTTGGACGCTGTAATTTAGTTAATATTTTAAAATATGATTTATCTATCGTTTTTTTATAAAACTTTTTTTTGATACTTGCGTATTATATGGAGGCCACTATTATATTACGCGCTCCAGTTGTTAGATTAGGTTATCGTAAGTATGTTACTACTAGCATTACCCGGTGCACGTTACTGCGCTTGAAATCATAATTTTTGCAATAAGAAAAGCAAATCAAACATCTAAATAATTATATTTCATTTACTCCAATGCTGGAGGATAGAAAATGTTTTTCTTCATTTAATTAGGAGTATAAACATATAAATTTTAGGTGTCCCAAATGTGAGAACACAACATATAATTGGTAAAAGCTCGAATGTTCAAAATTTGATCCAGCAATGGTCAATGATTATCCTTGAGCCTTGTTTATGGTTATTGCGAATGCAAGTCGCAAAGGAAATTGTAGTCGTTTGAACTCAAAAGGTAGATCTGATAAAATCATCGGTATTCATGGAATTAAAACCAACTCCCCTTTGAACTTGCAACCTCTGATTTCTGCCAGGATTAAGTATGGTGTTAGTTTTTTTGTGGTTATTCTGGTACCATTGCACAGCTTTGGTCGATTCAAATTTTTGCAAGAATATTAACGACAATTCTACTGTTAATATCAATAAGTGTGATGGCAATAATTCTACATAGAATTTAGCAATTATAAGCAGTTTAAAATAATTAATATTGTATTTGTATTCTTAGACAATGTTTATAATTTTTTTAAATTAATTTTAGTAACTCTAGTATAGATATACATTTTACCATTAGACTTATGGAAGGATGTACACTGAACCATCCTAAGTCTCTGGGGCGAAGCCCTGTGGATGAATTTACACGAAACCTCACATGAACCATCCTGGGAATATGTTAAACAATCCCAAGCCTGTGGGGGGATAGCCTTGTGGATGGATCTACATCAAGCTTCACACGAACCATCCTGGGAGTATGTTAAACAAACCCTTTAAATTTCATCCACTTATGTATAGCTGTTTAGGCATTCATAAGATACATACAACACACATACATATATACAACAGTTTTTGAACCATCCTAGGCCTCAGGTATCGTTAATAATTACGTTTAAGATGTTAATTGTATTTGTTGTAACTGTTAAGTCTAAGAAGGTTATTTTATTCTTCATTTCTTCCTATTTAGTAAATTTTATGTTTTGGTGTAGTTTTTAAACTTTTTTGGCTGATATTGTTACCTATTGCTTTATTTTGAGAAATGTATATAATCCATTGTCAACATACCTTATCCAATGGCTGTTAGGGTCATGTGTTTCTATGATTTTTGTATTTTTTTTGTCAAATAAGGTAAAAAACAATTTATAGTTTTTTTTCAGCCCTAATATTAATCTGTGCAAATTACTATTAAAGGTTATTGTTGTTTGATCTCCAACAACAATAATAATTGTTTGTCAGAGCAATACGATTTGATAATGTAAACATACACAAAGATCAAAGTAAGTTTGACCCTCCATAAGAGAGGTTTTTGAACAATTTTTTGAAATGTGTATTGATTCATACACACCAGAAGCATTTTCAACCATTAATAAAATGCGTAAGGCTTTATGTGGAAGATGGAAGTACATATAATATATTGGTAACAAGGCTAACAAATGTGGTATAAAAATTTATGCCCAGGTTGATAGAAGAACCTATTTTACCGTGAATATCAAAATTTACTTCGCACTGCCTAACAGTCAATGAATGTTGTGTTAACTTTAGCTAAACTTAATTTAGTATTTATGAACAATATCTATTGCATTCAAATAATAAGTAAACACACACACAAATTTAATTGATATTTATTATACTAAAATAATTTAGTAAGATTTATTTTATCAATTAATATATTTATTAGCTTGTAAATTAAAAAAGTTTTCAATTCAATAGCATTTTAACTTGATATTATACAGTAATATAACTTATGTGATAAAACAGCTGTTATGCAAACGAACCTAAACACATACACAAATTTTGTATGAAATCTTATTTTCACTTAATTCAACTATCAGCTATAAGTCAATAAATGGCAGTCATTTATTGAATATTAGTTTCATCTATATTAATCATTTTTATAAAATCATCACGAACCTGAACAAACCTTTTTTGCCCAAGGATTTTTGATTTTTTAAAAATGTTTTTGGACACGAGAAATCGATTGATACCGGTCCTCAACCTTGGGAAAATTTGGGATTCCGCCCCAGTGCTCCTAGAGTTCTTATTTTCAAACAAACATTTTTGTATTTTTTTGGGAGTTTTCAGCCACGGGAAATCAATTGGCACTGGTCTCAATCTTGGGGTAATTTGAAATTCTGCTTCGGTGGTTCCTAGAGTCTCTAGTTCCAGACAAACCTTTTTTTCGCCCAAGGAATTTTGATATTCAGAATTTTTGGGGTTTTCGGCCACGGGAAATTGGTTATCACCTGACTCAACCTTGGGATAGTGCCAGATTCCACCCCAGTGGCTCCTAGAGTCCCCATGCTATCCTTATGGAACCAAGTACAAACCCAAACTTTTTTCGCTAAAAGATTCAATTTTTTCGGGATTTTTTGTCACTAGAAAACGAATGGCACTGGTTTCGACTTTACAAAAATTCAGGATTCCACCTGTCGCCTAGAGATCCTATTTACTTTATTAACTTACCATAAAAAGTTCTTTTTAATCCAACCGAAGCTTTTTCTCCCGGTACTAATTCTTCTTGGTTAGAAAAGTAGCCAGTCACATTTTTAATGTTTTTTTCCAACATTTCGACTTAGCCAATCGGGCTACAAATATGTCAGAAAAAGTCAGAACATTCCCAGGAGTGTATTTAATAACTTCTCAAAGTTTCATATTGATCTGATGAACGGGTTAGGAGAGCATAAGAGACATACTGACAAACATTCATTTTTGAATAAATGATAAGACGGTTCAATATAGAGTCAAAATATTCAATTTAAAAGCACAGAATTCAAAAAATATTCATTTTTATTTACATAGATAGTTACCTCATCATTGAAACTATGTTTCCAAGTGTGTAGAAAACAGCAAAATGTGCCCAGCCTTTGTGTAGAAGCAGTGAAAGAGAACCCAAAAATGATATAAAAATTCCAATCAAAAAACAGATGGCAAATCCTTTGATTCTAGTAGACCAGCTTAGACTTGTTGTGTCAAAATTCTATAATACAGAAAAAAAAAGATTAGAACTGGGTTTAAAACAAGCCCTACAAACTTATAAAACAAAATCAATGACAAAACAATACGAATTAATACGACCTTAAATTTGATTTCTGCTCTTTAATATGCATTAAAAACATAATTATCTTCTTTTATAGTAGAGAAGGTTTATTCTTTGAGGTGCAAATTTAGTTATGCAAAAAATATATAAAAGTGCCCTGTATTTATATGAAAATAATACATACATACATTGTAGTGAATGGAACATTTATAACATTCATGTACAACTTTATATAATCTATAATTAAATGATACTTAACTAAATCAATATGTAATGTTTTACTTGCTGACGTGCAAGCAAGTAAGCCGTTACATATTCACTTAGTTAAGTGTCATTTAATTATAGATTATTTTAACTTGTACATGAATGTTACAAATGTACCATTCACTACAATGTATGTATGCATCATCTTCATATAAAAAGCACTTTTATATACCCATGGGGGTAGGTTAAGTTGGTTGTTTATTATGTAAATGAACAGGGTGTTGGCTTTGAAATGTGTGTGGTCTTATAATATGTTACTTTTATCTGCTGTGTAGTGTTTGTATATCTCGTATTTTTCTAAATTTGTTAGTTGTTTACTTTGTTTTAACACGTGGAAAATGTTTAAATTAGTTTGTATGTACATGTGTTTGTATTGCGTAGTTTTTAGGTGTTGCATAGCTTGATTTTGGGTTTGTTTTGTTTCTTTGAGTAATGTGTTCTTCGAAGCATGTGTAGAAAGACCTACCGGTTTGGCCGATTAAATAGCTGGGACACTAGTTACATGTTAATTTGTAAATAAATGTAACAACATAAATCTTCTGCGCAATCTTCATATTTTTTATAGTGAACATTATATTTCAAATGCAAAATGTTTTCTAAAACATATTTACTATGCTTCACAGAATGTATATTTGAAGGAGAGAAAATATGATTATTTTTGTTTGTGTGTGAGATCTTTCATTCACATTTCCTATTTATAGTATGCTGGGAATTGAGGCGGCTGAATTTGTCTGAGGCTGCTCATCTGTCGCTGAGTTTGTATAGCACCATCTGCTTCCTGCGATTTGTTTGATGACTCAATGGTTCTTAGAGTTCGTATTGTGTGTTTGATAATTTATTGTATCAGGTCTTTCTCTCTGTAATACTTAGAAAACAAATCCTGTGTGCGTTTCAAGTAAACCACCATAGGTTTCTTGGCAGTCAGAGTTCTGTCAAGCGGATTGTTTCAAGTTCAATTTATACTGTGGTAAGGAATTAGTTCAAAACGAAAGCAAAGATTTGGTTTTAAGGCCTCGTGTTGTTGGTTCAGTACAAGAGCCCAAAAGCCACAGGATATATTTCGACAATTTCTTTAAAAGGAGAGATTTGCTTGTTCATTTGGCTTTAGAGCTACTGGTACTCTGACGTAGAACCATCTGTCCAAATGACCTTTGAAGGATTTGTCCGAGCCAAGGGGCGCTTTTGATTCTGAAGGTGAACTTCTGATTGTGAAATGGTATCATATCAAGTATGCCACACTTGGGACAAATTTTGGCACTGTTTATTCCTTGCGCCATCACGATGAAGCAGGACGTCAAGGCAGAAGGTGTCTTTTTAACAACCAAATGTCATGAAATCCTACAACAAAAACATGGATGGCCCTGACTACCATGATTTGCTAGTTGGGAAGTACAACTTTTCTATTATGGTAAAAAGTAGCACTAGTGATTTACATGAATGATTGACAGAAGAATTGTAAATGCCCCTAGTTATATTCCGGAAGGTGTCTCGCTCTTCTTGAATTCCGAAGAAATATTGTCACTGCATATTTGAAAATAAAACCTACAAATCAAGGGAGGGCAGCTAATACATCCTCTTCAACATCTATCACAAACATTATATTGATGGAAGTGGTCATTTTATATCAAGACGACCTCTTGATATATATATATATATATATATATATATATATATATATATATATATATTGTAACATTTATAGAATGGGCTATATAATATTATTTAAGAATTGGAAGAATATATTAGAAATAACTCACACAAAATTTAAAAAAAGAAATTCATTAAAAGATTGGTTAGATTAAATTGAAACGAAATTTAGGTAAAAGCCTAGAAAGGTTATAAAACGGTTGTAACATATAAATAAGATATTTGAACTGTAAATACATAAAGAAATTTGTTGTATCAAATAAAATTTAAAACAAGATAATCTAATAATAGTTATGTGTAAACAAAATTGTAAATATTAGTAACATAGGGCATAAGTAATTACTTGAAGGAGAAAGTGAAATACGATTGTAAACAATGAGATTAGAAAGGTTATGTTTCTATGAAGTCCAGTCAAAACACACACATTTCGAAATATTACAAAAGTAAAACACAAAGACACTTCACACACTAATAATAGTAATTAAATAAACACTGGAAGGTTGGTTAAGGATCGGAAAATTGAAACAGTATGTTAACAAAATTAAAACTGGTGAAAATAGTTCGTTGACATTAACAGATGTGAAAGTAAAGAAATAGGTCAAGTTGCAGTCGACTCTAGTGGGAAGGAACGGAACTTCGTTCAATTAGAGCATATGATTTTTTTTTTAAGAAGGAGAAGCCGCCATATTAAAAAAACAAACAATTGTTTAAAATCTAAGGACGCGTAGTTAGAATCTGTCTGGCGTGGGACGCCGAGTAAGGTAGCGAATCTGCCAGGACCAGTCAAAATTCTATTTATTAGAAACTTCGTCAAAATTATACAGATTTGTGAAGATACTTTACAAGATTAAACAGGGATAAGTGAATTGAAAGAGTTAATAAAGTGTAAATATAATTTAAAGGAAATAAAACGAATTTAAGTGTGTAAAATGTCAAATTAAAGAGAACGGAATTCTACGTGTGAGCAAGCAGCCATTCGTCGTTATTTGATAAGTTAAGTACCTAGCGCTATATAAAAAAAAAATAAACTTTAGTGGACTCTTAAGATTATCAGGAAGTTTTATTTTGTACATTAGAATATCTTGTAATTAATAGTAATAAGATCATAATCCAGTTCAAATAGTTTCGCCTTTTTGCTTATTCCAAATTAAAGTTTTTCCATTAGGAAAATATTTATTAAAACTAATTTCAAAATTTAATATTGTTTTTCCAAAATTTATTTAATTAACAAAAGAAGTAAAAATATAGCCCATGCTATAAACCCCGAGATTGTAAGAGATCGTAAAATTAGCCAAGGGTATTAAAATTGTGTAACTATAAAATCAAAAGAAATAAGAGTTAAACCGAGTTTGTTAAAACTTGTTAAGTAATAAATTTTTGATTTGTGTTTATTGTTTAACTGTTAAAATAAAATTGTTCTGTTAACTGTTGAAATAAAATAATTATAATAAAGAATTTTAAATTATTCAGGAGTTTGTGTTTTAACTAGAAATAAAATATCTTCATTTAAATAAAATATTTAATAATATAAACCCCGTTGTATTGCGTCTCAGAAATACATGTTACAATATATATATATATATATATATATAATATATTTATATATATATAAATATAATATATATATATTTGTAGATTATGCAACACTGTTTTCTTGTATACACTTATCACTTTCACTTATGTACTTAAACAAGAATCTTACTTGGTATTTATGCGAGTACTTTCAAAGACTAGTTAGTGTCTCCATCTTCGGGCATACTATGCCCGAAGATGGAGACACTAACTAGTCTTTGAAAGAACTCGCATAAATACCAAGTAAGATTCTTGTTTAAGTACATAAGTGAAAGTGATATATATATATACCACAAGAAGAAAATGCCAAGGAGGCTTCTCATCCTTTCATAAAAAAGTGAAGTGTAACTCTGTGGAAGGACTATTTCATCCCTTATCACATCAAGGAAAGATAAATTCAATTTCAAAGTTTTTCATTTCATTTTGACGAAATTAATTATAGTACAGTAGAATCTTGATAATTCGAGGTGAATGGGACCGAAACCTCGGATATTATAGAAAAAGTTCCTAAGCATTAGAAAAATTGGACTTCTAATGAACCCTAATACAGTAAATCTCATCATATCCCTATCAATGGGGCAACATCCAGAACTGGGTTTATTAATAGCGGGAATAAAGCTAATCATGAATGTCATCATTGTTTGATTGATTTCTTTGCTACAAGAGTTTATTTCATGCTATGTCATGCACAAGACTAGACATTTCTGCAGGGTTATTTGTTGTCTGTCAAAACTTACAGCCTAAATAAAGAGATATTTATGGCTCATTGACCTTCCGTCATCTAAACATAACTGTTAATGATATTCAAACACGACAACAGTGAGCATGAACAACAGTATAATGACAACAACGGAATGGGGAGGAAGAAAAATACCGAGCACGAACGACAGTATAACGACAACAGAATAGGGAGGAAAAAAATACAGTATTTCTTAACATTTCATAAACATTTCTTGAAGCCTGATTCATTTCCTTTGCAAGGTATTAATATAAATATTCCTTGAATGCCTGATTTATTTTCTTTATGGCTATAAACATTTCTTGAATGCCTGATTTATTTCTTTATGGCTATAAACATTTCTTGGATGCTCGACTCATCTTTTCAAATAAATAAAATAGGCTCAAATAGAAATAGGCTCGAATTATACGGAAGCTAGAAATATCGGGATTCGGATTTTCGAGACTCTACTGTACTTTCAAAACAAACGTGATAGATAATAATTGTTTTAATATATCATTTCTGAATATGTTTTCATAATTAGTGTAATGCTACTTGATTGTCTCAACATCTTATATTTAGGACACCTCAGCATTTGTAAGAGGTAAGAGATATTTTTGTATAAAATTATCCTTATGGCTTCTGCACATTAATAACAACAATTTAATATAAAATGTTCAACAAAAAAAGTTTATTTTTAAAATTATGGCGTTAATTGTTTAAAAAACAAAAATAAGTATACATACTTGTAAAAATTAATATCACAGTCTAGGAAACTACTAGAAAACTGTGTACAACCATTTACCCTACAAAACCTAATCAATATTTGTCTGTTGACAATTTTTTTTAATAAATCATGGCATATACAATATTTAAAGTAATTTATATTTTATACAGTACTTAAAACCAGTAAATATATCATTAAAACGTATTGGGTAAATTAATAAGATCTAATTACATTTGGTAACCACAAACTATAGATTAATTATATTTATGATTAATTCAGCTGTCAAAATATAAATCTACACATGGCCTATCACTTAATCTATTTTAAATAACTGAGTTAAATTGATGATTCATCATTGCTTATCATTTGTTTTTGTCTCCTAAAAAAGATGTAATTCAGAATAACTACTATATAAAGTAATAGTCTTTAACCATTACTCTCTTGATAACTGAATTATTAACTTTAGGCTAATAATAAGATGGTCTGTACCACCAGTTATTATTAATTTGTTGTCTAACAGACTACCTTTATGACAATATTGAAAAAATGTTTTTTTCAATGGAAATCTGAATTTATTGTTTTAAACCAATGAATAATAGATCTTTTTTCCTTTTTAACCACGAAGTCGTGGAACATTTACATTATTACTGGAACATTTACATTGAGGATATTTGCAACTATTTTTTTGCAGAACCCTCAACATATTTTGTTTTGTAATACTGCTTATCCAAATTAAGTATCTTCTTTAGAAATTTCTTAGTACTTTGAAGTCTTATGTTTGCTTTTACACATTTTTTTTTCATATATAGTAAATAAGAATTAACCATTTGCAAATTGATGATGTTATAAAAAAATGCTCAATGACCATGTTCTTATCTTGCAACTACATGTGTTGCACATCTGGTAGTGTATCATCAAACAGCAACTTCACTAGTGTTTCTTGCTACAG
Source organism: Prosapia bicincta (assembly GCA_036971475.1). Taxonomy (NCBI): domain Eukaryota; kingdom Metazoa; phylum Arthropoda; class Insecta; order Hemiptera; family Cercopidae; genus Prosapia; species Prosapia bicincta. The sequence goes on along the minus strand of JBAIZL010000008.1, from coordinate 49,119,320 downwards.
TATGTGATATAATTATAGGCTTTTTGTGGGATGTTGACAACAGTACTATAGTCATGTTTCTTTTGTTTTATTAGACACAAGTGTTAGTCCGATCTTAGCAATATAAATTTGTACTAACATCCTTGAATTTTAAATTACCCATAATTTTAACAAGTTCCGGTCAGTTATGTCTTATTTTCTGGTTACAATTCGTTAGTAAAAGGAACTGATGAAAAGAAGTTAGCACTGTGATATTTCGGTTTGTTCCAATAATGATTCTAAATAGTTTTTGTTTGATACAAGTTTTAACTTCAACCACAAGTGTTAGTATGTGGTCAACTAGTAAGTAAGTCTTTTAGGTAGTTTTCAACAACTAAAATGTTCTTTCAGTGAACATTTTAACTTAGCCAATTTAAAGTGTTTTAGAGAACAGTTCTAATAGGAAAGTGGTGTGCACAAGTAGCACATTATCTACACATTTGAAGAACATTTTATTTAAACTGAGCGTTTTTAGTGAGTTTCATTATTCAAACTTTGTTTACAAAGTCTTTGTCAAATTATAAACTCAATGTAACGCAAAGATTTGCTTTTTAAATTTATTTATGTGGTCCTTCAGAGATATTATTTTTTACTGTCTTTTTCTGTCAAGTTCAAGGGCTGAGTGCCAGTTTCATTACAGAATATTCAGTTAAGGATACTATATCACATTACTGAATTAATTTTCCTCAAGACGGGAATATTTTAATAAAGCTTAAACAGTATCATCATTCTGTAGATTGTAGTAGAGGTTGGAATCCGTAGAGTATCTTTCTTCGTGAATTTCCTCTTCCATATAACCTTTAATATTTTTCTTTTAATAAAGATATGTGATCAAGCATCATTGTAATCACTCAAATTTTATTTCACCTTCTACAAATTTTATGTCGTCAATTGTGTATGTAAACTGCCAAGATATATCATTCATATTATATAACACTGAAAAAATAAGTTTTTAAAATACTACTTTCAAAATACATGATTTACAAATGAAATACACAATAACACTAACAAATAAAACACATAGTTACAAAGAGTAGTCTAACAACATACACATGTAGTTACTAAGGTGTAGACTATCTTAGACAACTGTTGAGAGCAGGAAGATACTTTGTTACTAAGGTTTGCTTCAACAAATGACACAAATTAAAACTGATGTTGAAAGAAACTGGGAAAGTGTCAAAAACATACTTGATCACACAATGAAGATATATGGGGAACAAGGTAACTATATAATTGGGAAGACCTGAGATTGAGATTTCAAGAGAGGTGCAGCATTTATCACTTAACACCATAGTGCTCTAAGGTTGATCAATATATTCAACAATTTGTATCGTAATTATAATTTCAACAAATACTAATATATCCCAACATGTAAGGCAACTTTTCTTGACCTACATTAAATGCCAAACCACTCACAGGAAAATCTTCATGTTCGAAGTCTAGCATGCCTTGGCACTAGGACAACTTTCCAATACCTAGAAATATATTTCTCAAAGATGTAGATGAATTCCTCCCCTCCCCCCATCTGGTTATCGCCGAAACCTCCATTGTACAACCTTAAACTGTTGTCATAGTTATAACATATTATCATAAATAGTGCTCTAGGGCAAAACAAATGTTCTTGTTCACCTCAGTAGGAATTTACTTGAAACATTTTTTTTTTATATTACTTGTGTTATGATTATTAATAGATGTTGGCCTATTAATATTATCACTCAGCTCTTTACAGATAATACTAAGCATCCATATATTGAGAGAATTATTTAAGGCAGTTAACCTATATAATTATTATTGCCTATAAAGGGCTAGAAACAATTATGAATATAAAGGTTTAAGACCGCTTCTTTAAGTATGAACATTTCTCACATCAGACAAGTCAGAGGATGGAATTTGTTAAATTTTATTGTCAGGGAACATAGTTTGAATAAGAAACAATGTAAAAAGTTGTATCAAAGTCAATGAAAAGGTATCAACCTCAAAGTTGCATCAAAAGGTATCTACTCTACTTTATGAAAAAGAAAAAAGAATGGTTAGATCCAGAATAAAAGGAGTCCTAGATAGAATTTATAAAGGCATTGTTGTAAAGTAATGTTAAATTCGTTCTGGAGTGGATTTTCTACCTGGGGAAAAAGGTGTTCCTAGTGGGTTGAGCTTTTGCCAATGTCGAGAGGGATCCCAAATTACATGTGATATAAATTCCCTTCTATTATAAAATTTCTACTGGCAAAAAAACAGTAATACTAAAACTCTTAAAATATTAAAAAATAAATTCTTAGTAGGTCTACTGTGTTAAGTATTTTATGAATAAATGGAAAATATTTTTACCCCATTATTATCCCAACTCCGACATGAAATATAAATTATTTTTTTAAACTAAAAGCTGAAGGTTTCAAACTTTAAATTTAAGCTTTTTCACTGCTTTTAAAAGATAAAAAACTAAGATCTATATAAAGAAGTTAAAAATGCTATAGGCTTTTTGGCATTTTTAAGTAGTATTTTTTTAATGTGATGAAGACAACTGGATAGCAGAGTCGTTTAATGAAATCATCTTTGACTACCAAAAACTATTTAAAAAAATGTAAATTTTATAATTACAAAAAAATTGAATTGAATTTTAAAATAAACACCTGGTTGAGAAAATACTCTTCTAAATTTGAAGATTATTTCAAAATGTCAAGATAAAACAAACTCAAAGATCTGACTAATTTTAATGTACTTTGTGAGCAGGGCCTAAATTGATAACTTTTAAAAACTCTTTTTTTATAGCATATAAAATTGTTTTAATAATATTTGATGATAAAATATTAGGTATTGTAAAATACAACCATATTGTAACTAATAATTGTTAAATAAAAATGTCTTATTGGCATATTTATTTGTATTTTCCCAAACCCTGAAAAAATACATAACTCTTGAGATTAATCCTCAGAGATGTATATGCAATAACAAGGTTATTTGTAAATAACTTTGTGTCTAAACAAAAACAGCTGTTCTAATATAATTAGCACTATACAAGAAATTAAATGCAAATAATTTCTCTAGGCTCCGAAATAATCTCATTATTATTAATCACTACTAACAATTTTTAAAAATATTAAAGTGTAGAAACTTTTTTTTTGTTAATTCGTTTAACGGCTTCATTATTGTATGGGAACAATTAACTTGCAGACATTTTAAAATAATATCTCACTTTAAAACAGAGAAATTCTTTTAAAATATAAATTTTAAACTAACCACATCAGCCAGCTTCAATATGTCAGGGTTTGGTTCAGATTTGGAATTGATATCAGCCACTTTGCAGATGATTTCTGAACACAACATTACTTATTGGGCTTTGAAGATTATAATGGACACTGCACATTATTTTTTGTTTGTACAAGTTACTCATAAATACATTCTAAACAAGAAGAAAGTGATTTTAAATGTCATAATAAATAATGGTTAAAACTTAAATGTAATACCCCCTTGTTAAGTAATTTTTGAGGAATAATTACTACACTATTTATACCACATCACAATATATGTATATAAAAATAAATACAGAGTACAAATATCTAGGTAGGATAAATTTGGTTATATAAAGGAAAAAGGTTAAAATGCACAAGCGAGGCCACCTAAGATATTTTCAAAAATTGTTCAAAACCACCAAATAGGACGATATCCACAACAATTTTTTTTATTGACCTAGGAAAGTTACTTTTTTTCAATTCAAAGTAGGGTAAAAAATTCAGTGAGGAGGTATAAGTTGTGAATGGGCGCGGAGTGATAGAAATGTTTCATAACGTTACTAGAGGTAGGCGAACCGATTCATTCAGAAGAATGGTTCAGAATCGGAATGAACCCCTTGCCTGAAACAACTGAACGATCAACACGAGGCTCACCTTCAGCACGCTGACCATAAAATGAGAGAGGCCTTCAACAAAAAACAAGAGTTTTAAACGGTCCTTCTCAGGACCTGGACGCGAGCCTCCGCATTCTGTATTGGAATGCTGGAGGCCTCAACAGCAGTAAATGTGTAGAATTCAAACGAAACGTCATCAATTTCGACGTAGATATATATTTTATAGCCGAAGCCGGAGCAGCAACAGACAATATCCAATGCTACAACATTGCTAACTACATGACTTACACGCTGAATCGATCTCGACAAATAGCATCAGGAATTATTGCCGGAATAAAAAGTGACCTGCATGCCAAGTTTAAGACACTCCATGAGATGCGGGAGGGGGACAAGGCCGAAATTGTTCTCGTCGAAGTCTGGAAGTGTAAAAAATGTTTTAGCATTGTAAGCCTTTACAACCCACCGGGAAATGTACTGCCAACTTTATACGTGGAAGCCACGCTTCAATCAAACAGCATTATAGTTGGAGACTTCAACAGCCCGTCCACAAGATAGGGTACTCCGCGATGACCCGAGCCGGTGAAAGGATAGAAGATATGGTTGACGGCAATTTATTGGAAATGGTTGAAACACCCCCAACATTCTTGTCATACTCTGGCCCCCAACATTCCTGTAATACTCTGGCAGTACTGCTAGACCGGACCTGGTGATCCTGGATCTGCAACTGTCTCAAAAAACTAAAGTTAGGCTTCTGGATGACGCAGCAAGGTGCGGACACCGAGCAATACTGATACATACAAGCCTAGTTAAAACGCTCAAACCTCCATCCAGAGCTCCCCGATGGAATTTTGTGAAGGCAAACTGGAAGGCATATCGCACACTTACGGACGACATCGTAGCAGAAAGCATTGACTGGAGTTCGCTGGAGAAAGCTGTCGAGAGCTTTAATAAAGCAATCCTAGAATGCAGCACGTCCTGCATACCAAGAGGTCAGGTCAAAGCCTACTGGCCCTTCTGGAGTAACAAACTAAATGAACTGAAAAATATAAGGAATGCAGCAAGAAGGGAAGCAGAAAGGACAAATGATATCCTCAACTGTTCGGCCTTAGTTGTGCACAAGCACAACTTCAAAAAGAAATAAACAGTCTAAAAGAGAATCCTTCCGAAAATTTCTAGGCACCCTTGACTTTTGGAGGGATGGGGCAAAAGCACACAAATTTATATCGTGACTCAATAGTGACTCACCGCCTGCAGAGCAAGAACCCTTCATGAAAGAAACAAGATGCTATAGTGAACCACGAGATATCGCTAACCTACTGTGTAAGCACTATGCGAACACCAGTCGTGTAAACCAGCCTAAAAGCTGTTAAAGCAGCCCAAAAGCTCATGCCAAGGGAAGACTAGGGAAGACAGCAGAATATGCTCAGATGATTTCACGTTGGCCGAGTTGGAACAAGCACTCCAGGCAACAAAAACAGGGAAAGCTCCAGGTGTGGATCGCATTTCCTCGGAATTCCTTATTAACTTGGGCCAAAGGGCAAAATTGTTCTTCTTGGAGATAGTGAACCTATCCTGGGCTAGCCATGTACCTCATCAATGGCGAAAAGGTGAAATAGTGCCAATCCATAAGTAGGGCAAATCTATCAGCGAAGCAGGAAGGTACAGACCAGTTGCTCTAACGAGTGCATGCAGTAAAGTAATGGAAAGAATGGTTGCCCGCCGACTGAGCCAATTCTTCGATTTACACAACACCATTGACGATGACCAAGCAGGATTCAGACCGAGACAAAGTACAATGGATCAAGTAGTATACTTCTCACAGTGTGTCAAAGACAGCGTCCAAAGGAAAATGTCCACCCTGTCTGTACTAATAGACCTAAAAAATGCCTACAACACCGTTTGGAGAGAAATGCTCATACACAAGCTAGTCCAAAGTGGAGTTAGGGACAATTTATATAAGTGGATCAAATCCTTTCTGTCGCAATGACTTATTAGAGTAAGATATACAGGAGGAATGTCCAAATATCGTATTCAAAGACAGGGATTGGCACAAGAAGCCGTAATCAGTTGTATACTCTTTAATTTGATGATCAATGACGTACTCACGGCAGTTCGAGCAGTGCCTGGAGTACAAGGCCTACTCTATGCAGATGATCTAATTCTCTGGGCTAGTGGTAGCAACATCAAATCACTAGAAGAAGCAATAAACAAGGCACTGACTAACCTGCTGCTTTGGACGGAGACTAACACGATGTGTATGAATGGGAATAACAATTTACCAACTTTTTACACTCTCAACAAGGCGACCTGAAATCTCTGCGATACGAGAAATGTGAACTCATGGAGAGCGTATCTGCAAATACCTGGGAGTTTCAATAGTTTCCAAAATGACCTGGAAACCACATATCAAAGAAAGCGCCAACAGAGCCATTAAAAGAGCAAGACTGCTGAAACGCCTAACTGTCACAACATGGGGAGCAAATCAGGATGTACTGAACACAGCATACAAAACATATATAAGCCCCATACTCGAGTACGGAGCTGAAGCACCAATCACAGCGTCAAAAACCACATCCCAAATCTTGGATAGAACCCAAAATGCAGTGCTCCGAGTCATCACTGGTGCACCAAAATCGACCCCGATAGCAGCAATGGAGGCACATTTGGAAACAGAGCCAATGCAGTTTAGAAGAGACAAACCCAGCCTCGGGTTTTGGGAGAGAAACAAAAGGATGTACAGCCACCGATGGGCAAACTTTAAAGAAGCCACAACGAGGCTAAAAACACAAAAAACTCCGATAACCACATATAAAGAGTTGATTAAGAAATACGAGATCAACATTGGCACTCATATAACAGATATCGGGACACATGAAGTGTTCAATTCACTGCCCAAGGGAATCCTAAATCTTCTTGACCACAATATCCCAAAGAAAGATTGTAACCCACTAGAAATAAAGGATCCAGCCCTCAGAACCATCAACACAGTCTATCCAGAGACACAGTGGCTACATGTATATACCGATGGATCGTGCCTTCCAGACAAAAGACAGACTGGAGCTGGTTATTACTGTAATCTTTTCGAAGGATCGCTAGCAGTTGGTAACATCCACAGTAACTTTGATGATGAAATAACCGCCATACTAGCTGCATCAAACGAAATGAAGAAAATAAAGACACTGGCACAAGCAGTCTTTCTTGTAGACTCAATGGCTGCAATAATGGTCGTAACAAATAACAAGAAAACCGATTGCAGATCCACTCTAGCCTGTCATCGAAATTTGGAAAAACTAATGAATAGGGGATGGAAAATTGAATTACAATGGATCCCCAGCCACGTGGATATAAGAGGTAATGAATTAGCCGACTCATTGGCAAAAAAAGGAACAACGCTCCCACAGCCGACCGTAGCAACTTCGCTCTCCTCCATAAAAATACAAATAAATGCTGCAATAAAGAGGAGGACTCAAGCCTACTTAAGGGAAGCATCTCTTAATAAATGTTGGGTTACTCTTGTCGAAAACGGGCCAATTAACAACATGTTACCCCGACGGGACGGGGTTGCACTTTTTAGACTCACAACTGGACATGACTACCTAGCTGCACACCTAAACAAAATACACGTCTTCTCGTCTCCCACGTGCACCCTTTGTGACAGCGGGGAGGACATGACAGCTGAGCACCTCCAGTCATGTACAGCTCTGGACTATAGATCCCTGAACGACACGAAGAAAGAAGAGATTTCTTGCCTCTACTGGTCAGCGAGCCACCAAATGGCCCAACAGCCAAGGGTGGGCGTTGGCTAGTAAGTAAGTAAGAATTGGACGGTCCATTAAAATGAAGCGTTTCATTGAACCGGTACATCGGTTCATTTGTTGTGGCGATTCCCATTGTAGCAAACATGCAATGCAGTAGCATTTGTCATTATTGTACAACACTTATAATATACATATTTGTATATTATAAGTAATAGTATACAATTTTTCATTATAATTAATGTGTTGTATAGCCTATATTAAGCTGCTGTTGTTTCAACCAATTTCCATACATACTATTGTTTGAACTTATCTTGTAAGGTTATGTTAATGATAACATTATTGTACCAATATAGATACAATGGTACAAACGGACCATTCTTTTAAAATAAGAAGTGAGTAAACTTGACCAACTAACATTTTCAAAAAATGTGATTCAAGAATACATTATAAACAAAGAACAGATGAATAAAACGTAAATATTGACAAAATGTGGCTTTATAAACATAACCACTCTTATAGTATTATTTAGCAACATAGTACTATAATAAATAGTTCTGAAATAAATATTACATATATCTACATTAAAATATACATACAAACAATCTAGTTAGGATAGATATGGTTATAAATGAAATAAAGCATAGACTTCCTGCATTAAACAGTCCACTGTATTTTTTATTAGGCAAGTCAAAGTATTTAATTGTATACTATTAGAATACACTTTCCCCAGTTTCATTTATTCATATAGGTTGGATCCATCTTCACATGAGCTACTAGTTTTCACTAAAAATCACTTGTAAATATTCACTATTTTCTTATAGTAGCACTTATTTATGTTCGTTGAGGACGGCCGTTTCGTGAGATCTGTCCCATTGTCTACTCGGACCGTAACTCAAGTCTAAGACAGTAAGAGTTACGATCTGAATTGACAAAGAGGCACATCTCCTAAAACGGCAGTCCTCAACAAATATAACTAAGTGCTACTATAGGCAAGTTGTAAAATATTTATAAGTGTTTTTAGTTAAAATTAGTCATAGGTCCCATTGGGACACGAATATCAATAAACATTTTCACTTTACAAAATTTCTTTTGTGAAACTTTAGATGCCACATTTATTGTTTAGAATAGACATTCCTATGCTTGAATAAACACACATTTAATGAAATTAGATAATATTAATATAATAGTTTTTAAATTTAAAAAAAATGTTTAGCAATACCTAAATATAACAAACACAATATTACAAAAAGTAACCATTTTTTTGTAAAACATCAATTTTTATATTTGTTGGTTCCATCTTCACGAGCTACTAGTTTTCACTAAAACACATGTAAATATTTAAAAATTTGCCTATAGTAAACAAATATAAGCAACAAATATAACAAGGGCTACTAAAGGCAAGTTTGTAAATATTTACAAGTGTTTTAGTACCAATTTTTAATAGAAATATCAAACGTTTTTTTTCAAAAGTTTTTGATTATACAATTATTTAAATACATACATGTCTAAAAAAAACCAGCCATAAGTTATAAAGTCAGTTTCTTATCTGTATTAATTTCCAATTACTATCATGTTCAGTTGATGTTAAACTTATAAAATTTTCCGTTTTTGAATTGTATACCAATAATTGATAACTGATTTATTGCTAGGCAGTTTGAAATAAATTTTGTGTTTATTTCGGTACTGTTAATCTATAACTTGTGTGATGTTAATTTATATTCTTGTAATTAATGAGTATGTATGTGATCACACACACTGACAAATTCTAATTTATAAGTTATTATAAAATAATTCTTGAATTTTGTAGTCCATTACGTTTGGTGAATCTTATTAATCACTTAAACAATAGTTTATGACTATCTGAACTTTTTGTAAATTTGTTAAAAATTACTGAGACAGAACGTTTTCAATCTCTCATGGAACATTATATAAAATAATGTCGGTGTTATGATAGTTATAATATTAATTATCATTTTATATTAAATAATGAATCTATATGAGTAAATTTCTTAAGCTCCATCTGTAGAGGATCTTAGTAACAATAGCAAAATCTATTTTGTGTTGAAACAATACAACTTTAATACTTTCTGTTATTAAAATATAGTTATAAATTTTCATCTAAGCCTGATACTATTTAAAAGAAGCACATTGCATATCAAGTTATTAAACCATTTAACATATTACTATACTAAGAATTGCTGTCTAAATTAAAAATTTACAAATTACACCAAATATTTTCTAACATGAGAATTTTTTTTAATATTTAAAAATGAAATTATTAAACCATTTAACATATTACTATACCTAGAATTACTGTCTAAATTTAAAAAATTACAAATTATACCAAATTTTTTCTTGCGTGAGAATTTTTTTTAGAAAAAAATTATTATTTGTTAGTACTTTTGTTAAAGTTTCTTCCAAATAGTAACACTTTAATGAGTTGATTGAAAATAGGCTGAACATAATTTCTCTGAAACCTGGCACTCCAGGTTTAGGGTTGATTGAAAATAAAAAACCACATAGTTTTTATCTTTAATAAATCCTGAGGATTTTTTAAAACGTTTTAGCTACCTATATATATATATATATATATATATATATATATATATATGAAGTTAATATATTACTATTGTAGTAATTTTATCCACCATTAAGTGCAATGATTTTACCTTGTGTGATAAGGCACCTTTCGGTGACTTTCGATATATATATATATATAGAGAGAGAATATTTTATATATTTTATATATATATATATATATATATATTCTTGATATTTTACGTTATCCATTGTTTTTCCGTTGCACTGACTTTATGAAGTTAATATATTACTATTGTAAGTAATTTTATCCACCATTAAGTGCAATGATTTTACCTTGTGTGATAAGGCACCTTTCGGTCACTTTCGATATATATATATATATATATATATAGAGAGAGAGAGAGAGAGAGAGGGAGAATATTTTATATATATTATATATATATATATATATATATATTGTAACATATTTATAAAACAGACGCAACGGGGTTTTACTATTTATTATTATTTAATGAAGATATATAATTTCTCTATTTAAAACAAAACAAAAAACTCAGGAACAATTCATTAACATTTATTATCATTTCATCTCAACATTAAACAATACACACAAAACAAAATTTTACAACTTAACAAGTTTTAACACAATATACTAAAATTCGATTCTTTAAATTTGAGTTACAAGGTTTTTATACCCTTGGCTAGTTTAAGATCTCTTGATATCTCGGGGTTATAGTATGGGCTATATTTTTAGAAATTCTTAGGTTAATTAAATAAATTTTGAACAAACAATATTAAATTTTGAAAATGCAAAAAGGCCAAACTATTTGAACTGGATTATTCGAACTATTAATTAACTATAAGATATCCTAATATACAAATTTAAACTTCTCTATTATCTTAAAAGTCCACTAAAGTTATTTTATAGCGCTATTACTCAACTTAATAAATATCAAAATTTTGCTGGTCGCTTACGTAAATTCCCGTTCTCTCCAATTAAACAATTCACACACTTAAATCCGTTTTAGTTCTTTCAAATTATATTTTCACTGTATTAATTCTTTCAATTTTCTTATTCCTGTTTAATCTGGCCAAGTTTACTCACAAAACTGTATAATTTAGACGAACTCTTTCCAAAAAAATAGAATTTTGACTGCACAGCAAGGTCTGCTATTAGAGCGTCACCACGCCATCCCCAACTCAACTCTACTACTAACTACGCGTCCTTTTTTTCTAAAATTCTTAAAATATGGCCGCCTTTCTTCTCCAAAAAACACATGTTGCCTGTAATCTAGTTTGTTTTCTTTTTCTTCACTAAAATCGATTGTCACACTGACCTACATCTGTTTTACAGCTGACATACCACAAGTTTGTTTAGAATGGCGTTTTAACTTGGTTAAACCTGATTGAAACTTACTGTTTCAATTTCCTATCGTCAACAAACCTTCCAGTGTTTATTTTATTAATATTATTAGTGTGTGAAGTGTCTTTGTGTTTTACTTTTGAAATAGTTCTGAATTGTGTGTGTTTTGCTTGGTCTTTCATAAACATAACCTTACATTGTTTACAATTTTCTTTTGTTTACAAACGTGTTCACTTTCTCCTTCAAGTAATTACTTAGGCCCTATTTTACTACAGTTTACAAATTTGTTTACACATAACTATTATTAGATTTTCTTATTTTAATTTATGTGTTAGGTTATTTGATATAACAAATTTCCTAATACATTTCCAGTTCAAAAACCTTGTTTATAATTCTATGCTTTTACCTAAATTTAATTTCAATTTAACCTAACCAATATCTTTATGAATTTCTTTCTAAATTTTGTGTGAGTTATTTCTAATATATTTTCCAATTCTTAAATAATATTATATAGCCCATTCTATAAATGTTATAATATATATATATATATATATATATATATATATATATATATATATATATATATATATATATATATTCTTGATATTTTACGTTATCCATTGTTTTTCCGTTGCACTGACTTTATGAAGTTAATATATTACTATTGTAAGTAATTTAATCCACCATTAAGTGCAATGATTTTACCTTGAGTGATGAGACGCCTTTCGGTCACTTGACCATTGTCGAATCACTGATTACTTTTTCTCAATTTTTCTGGTGCGGATGTTCGGTCCGTCGTGTTGGTAATTGTTGACATCATATACGTTTCCTTTTGAGTCTTGTGTATTATGTTTTTGAATAGTATGTCTTCTGTATATGTTGTTTGTAGATTCATTAAATTGTTGTGTATGTTTTTATAAATGTGGTATTTTTCTAGTGAGTTCAATTCTATTGGGTTATTATTTATTTCAAGTATGGTTAGGTTATTTTCGTAATTTGTTATTTCATGTTTATGTCTTATTAGGTGTGCTGCAACATTTGATACTTTTGAATTTTTGTTTTTGAATGCTCTATAATGTTCTTCAAATCTTATTTTAAATGATCTGGTTGTTTTCCCTATGTAAAATGCGTTACAGTTGTTACATGTAATTTTGTAAATTCCTGATAGGTTATGTTTTTCTGAATTTGTTTTGTGGTTTGTGTTATTAAGATATTTTATTATTTTGTTGTTTGGTTTGTATGTTGGAGTGTAGTATTCTTTGTTGTATATATTTGTTATTTTTTCTATTTTGTTATTGGTGTATTTATATTTTAGGTAGATTTTTTTATTTTTATTATTTTTGTGTTCCGGTTGTAGTGTTGTGTTGAGGTTAGGTTCTTTGTGAATTTATTGTATATATTTTTTATAAGGTGTTTGTTGTATCCATTTTCTATTGCTAATTTTGTAATGTTACCTAATTCTTTATTTAATTTTTGTTTGTTATGTGTGTATTTTATTGCTTTGTTTATCATGTTACTGTAAGTGCTAATTTTGTGTGTCCAGGGATGGTTAGATTTGTAGTGTATTGTGGTGTTGTTGGAAGTAGGTTTCCTGTATACTGTAGTTTCTATTTTATTATCATTTATATTTAATGTGATGTCGAGATAGTTGATTGTTCTATTTGTTTCTGTTTCGACGGTGAATTGTATCTTTTCGTTGTATGTATATAGTTTGTTTAATATTATGATGTGTTCATTGTGAATAGTAGGTTGGTATATTACAAGTATATCGTCTACATACCTTGTCCATAGTGAAATATTGTGTGTGTTTAGTATAAGTTTAATTATTATTTGTTCAAAGTGTTGTAAATATATTTCTGACATGACTGATGATATGGGTGATCCCATGGGGAGTCCAGTTGTTTGTTGATAGTATTTATTGTTAAATTGGAAGTAATTTTGGTTACATATGTGTTTGGTTAGCGTAATGATACTATTTATTGTGTTTCTTTTTTCGTTAATGTGTATTAGTTTGTTTTTTTATTATTTATATGGTTTCTTCTATTGGGATGCTAGGGTACATGTTAGTTATGTCATAAATTATTATTTTTGTGTTGCTGTTTGTTTTTATGTTTTTTATTTTATTAATTAATTCGTATCAATTTTTTATATTGTATGAGTTGTTGATATGTATTTTAGATCTTATTATTTTGTCTAGTATTTTTGCGATTATGTAAGATGGTGCTGTTGTGAAATATATTAGTGGTCTAAATGGTGTGTCGGGTTTGTGGATTTTAGGTATGCCTGATAATATTGGTGCGCATGGTTTAAATGGGTATAGTCTTGTGTGGTATTTTAATTTATTGTTATAGTTTAGGGTATTTTGGTGAGTGACTATTAAGTTTTTTATTGTAATAAGGTATTTGCTAGTTGGGTCTGGGATTTGTTCGTATTTATTTTCTTTTATGTAGTTAGTCATTGAATCGATGTATTTGGTATTTCCTATTATTACTGGTGTATTTGTTTTATCGGATTTTAATATTAAGTAGTCGTTGTTTTCTAGTTTTTCTCTGAGCTTTATAATTTCTTTTTTATTTATATATTGTTCCGTTTTTTTGTTTTTTCCGTTTTTATTAGGTTAATTTTATTATTGATATTGTTTCTTATGTGTTCAGTATTTTGGTGGGTAATTTTGTGGATGTTAGATTCTGTGTCAACTATTATATATATATATATGTTTCACATTATACTATAGTATGGCATAGGTACCTATATTTTAGGTATGGCAGTCATTGTTTAATTACTTAGTTCAATTTCTGAGTAGGTAAGTACTTATTTGATTTGAAGATCTTAAGTACCAAAATAATTTATAAAATATCCACCCTGTCAGCTAAATATTAATAATTCTACCAAATGATATAGTTGAAATTATAGACATTTGATGTTTACATACAAGTACATATTATAATATTTAGTTACAATCTGAGTTGACAATGGGACAGATCTCCTGAAACGGCCGTCCTCAACAAACATAAGCAAGTGCTACTATAAGAAAATAGTGAATATTTACAAGTGTTTTTTAGTGAAAACTAGTAGTTTTTGAAAATGTTAGTTGAGCCCCATTTGGTCAAGTTTACTCACTTCTTATTTTAACAGAATGGTCCGTTTGTACCGTTATATCTTTATTGGTACAATAATGTTATCATTAACATAACATTACAAGCTAAGTTCAAACAATAGTATGTATGGAAATTGGTTGAACTAACAGCAGCTTAATATAAGCTACACAACACGATAATTATAATGAAAAAATGTATTCTATTACTTATAATATACAAATATGTATATTATAAGTGTTGTACAATAATGACAAATGCTACTGCATTGCATGCTTACTACAATGGGAATGGCCACAACAAATGAACCGATGTACCTGTTAAATGAAGCTCTTCATTTTAATGGACCGTCCGATTCTGAACCATTAATCTGAATGGATCGGTTCGCCCACCTCTAGTAATGTCACGAAACATTTGTATCACTCCGTGCCTTTCACAACTTGTACTTCAGCGCTGAATTTTTTACCCTACTTTAAACTGAAAAAAAGTAACTTTCCTAGGTCAATAAAAAAAAATTGTTGTGGATATCGTCCTATTTGGTGGTGTTAAACAATCTCCCAAAATATTGTAGGTGGCCACGCTTATGCATTTTAACCCAAGTTATAACCAAATACTGATGTAAATTATCAAAATTTTAATTTTTTACCAACGTGTATTGTAAGTTTATTGTGAATTTTTTTTTACCACCTAACTATTTTGCAAATTGCTCAAAGTATCTGCTTAGAATGCATTTAGTTATTAATAAAGGAAAATGATAATTTTTGAAATACATAGTGAATAATTAGTTACCGGATTTAAATGTTAGCATTAATAAAATTGTTATTTTGTATAACCAAACCTATTTTAACCAGAAATATTGTTGCTTTTTTGTAAAATAGGTGTACAAAATGTAATAAAGTATAAAACTAGTAGGATAAAGAAAAATTCAATTTACATTTAGAATGTGCTTTGAGGTTATATTAATACTTTTCCAAATTTTAACCACTATTTACAATTTGGGGTGCTTACAATCTCTTTCTTCTTTCTTGAAGTGTAGTTTTAAGCAGCGTAAAAATTAAATACTCTATTTGGATGTAATCTCTGTCAAATGTTACCTTTATTACTTGTGTAAAAAGCATTTGATAGACTGCCGATTGTTTCTCTTTTGTAGCAATCAAAATGGGTAAAAATATACTCTTAATGACATTGGTGTTATAAATGTTTTTTGTTGTTGTTATTATATTACTCGTTTTAATTTGAAGAACACGAATATCAACTTTTCTTTCCGCGGGAAACATGGAAAGTTACTTTTTTTCACATTTTAAATGTTAGGTTGTAATTGCGTATATAGCGTAAACGAGTCTTATTGATATTATTAAAAATTTTTTTTTTTTTAATTACTCATTTCAATGTGTAGAACACTAATATAAACTTTTATCCGCAGAAAATACAAAAAGTTAATTTTTCTGCACATTTTTAATGTTAGTCTGTAATAGCATGTATAGAACCAGCTGCACAGTAGCTACAGCGTACTGCACTATGTCAAAGTCAGTTTATTTTAATACTATACTTAAAATCTAAAAATTTAACTTTTGGTTATAATTTTATACAACATGACTATATACCTACATTAAAATATACATACGAAGTATCCAGTCAGGATAGATTTGGTTATAATGTTATTTAACTTTACTATCCACCTATATTGAAATATATATACAAAGTATTCAGTCAGGATAGATTTGGTTGTAATTTTCTGCATAGACAATAAGTCTAAATATTTACCAAAATTACAACCAAATCTATCCCGACTGAATACTTTGAAGGTATACTTTAATACAGGTAGATGGTAATGTTAAATAAAATTATTACCAAATCTATCCTGATTGGATACTTTCTAGGTATATTTTAATATAGGTATATAGTAATGTTGTATAAAATTACAAATCTAGACGTAGTGCAGTGCGCTGTAGCTACTGCTTGCCCGGTTCACGCTATAGGCCTACATGCCTGTACAACTTCACATTTAAAATGTGAAAAAAGTAACTTTCTGTGGGAAAAAAAGTTGATATTCGTGTTCTACAAATTGAAACGAGTAATATAATAACAAAAAAAATTTTCAACACCAACATCTTTAATACTATATTTTTACCATCAAAATGTTATTCTAGTTGTAATTATTTCAATGTAAACTTATTTAAAACACTTGTAAATATTTTACAACTTGTCTAAAGTAGCACTTACTCATATTCGATGAGACTCCAGAGTTACAGTCTGAGTTGACAATGGGACACATCTCCCAAAACGGCCGTCCTCAATAAATATAAGTAATTGCTACTATAGGCAAGTTGTAAAATATTTACAAGGTTTGAATCAACAAATATGAACTTAATTACTACTATTGTTATCACTTGGCAAAAAAAACCACTACCTATTGATAATGTTCAGCAAATGTGTTTTACACTAGATCAGTTCATTGTTCAATGCTGTGAATCACAGACAAGACAAGGAAACATGTCTCTTAAAAAATATCGGTAAGTAGTGTTTTTTTCGCCAAGTGATATCAATAGTAGTAATTTCAAAAACCTCACGATGCACAACACAAAAACTGCAAGTTTTAAACTTAATTCTTACCGGAATAATTTCTGTCTGACTATCATCATCTGCTACATCATCACCACTTAGTACTCTGCGAAGTTTATCCATAGATACTGGTTACTATTAAAAAACAAACATTTACATATTAAAAATTAATGCCGGACATAAAAACTACTTTCCATACTCTAAAACTATTGTAGTTATTAGTCCTAAGTACAGGGAGCATGCTCGAGAGTGTTTTCATAAGTGTCAAGAGACTAGCATTGCTTACTAATAATTGTTAAGTGTTCAAATATGTGGAATATTTAATATATGAAGGTAGTCTCTATTAGTGATCACAGTAGCTTGTTACACCATGTTACAAAATGTGAATGCTAAAGCCAGCAAATACAAAAATTTGTAATAAAAATATGAAATATAGAACTAGTTAACAAATTTGACATTTCATTAGATTTATCAGTAGTAAAGTAGTTTCCTGGGCAATGGATAATGTTTTACTAATATATATAGTATGTATATATATATATATATATATATATATATATATATATATATATATATATATATATATATATATATATATACATATATATATATACACAATAAACTCCGGATTATCCGTGGAATAGGGTGGCCCGACAACGCCGGATAACGAATTCCCCGGATAATTCGCTATGAACAAAGAATACTCAAAACGATCGATAATTGATTATTATACCATAAGTTACACAAATAATGACCCCGGTTAATGCAATTCACAAATAATCTTCAGAGGACAAAATAAATACAGAAAATAATTTAAAATGTCGATGTATTTGACGGATTATAACATGTACATTTATATGTCTAACTATTTACAATACGTACATAAGTATATGTCGAAAGTAAGTATGTATGTATATATGTAATTTCCTTTACACATAATACTTTCACTTTTTAACAAAAAAATCTGTCACTTTCGTGTGTTTTTTTTGTGAGCATTGATTTAGCTTTAATGTGCGATCTAAGAATCATTTTGTCGCACAGTGTCTACTTGTATCACAAAGCTATAAAGATCGATAATGTATATGACAGACATGGGTAATGCATATGTCATGTCCTAGACTATTTATAGCCGAGATTAGCTGACATTTGTTTACAATCTTATGATACATATTAGGTTTTCGGGCGTGCAAGCATTTTGTCATTGTCTCTTATATACAGTAGTCGGCTCGCCCCTTTTATTTCGCTGGCCCGCGTCGGGATGCTTCCCTTTCAATGTAAAAATTAGTCGGCTCGCCCCTTTTATTTCGCTGGCCCGCGTCGGGATGCTTCCCTTTCAATGTAAAAATTAGTACGTATATATTTACATATCTATTCCCTTCATCTTAACTTCTATTAAGCCATATATGTATTTACGTCGTAATTCACAGTTTGGAAATTTAAACACATGAATTTGTTTGGAATAAAAATTGGATATCTGTAAAACAATGCCAGACCCCGGATAATCCGCAAACCGGTTAATCATTAATTAAAACCTTAGTAACCATAAATAGTTTTAGAAGTTTAAATATTAGAACATAAACATAATCTCACTTCCCAAACACAGGCTACTTTTTAGTAATTTGGTAATACTACTTTTCAATAACTTGGTAAGGCTACTTTTTAATAACTTGGTAAGATTAAGACGATTTTTGGTAAACATACCTCATTGATTTTTTTTCCACAAAAAAAGAAATTATAACGGCTAATGTAAAAGTATTTTATGAACGAGAAAAAAAACATGTTGGCGATGTTCAAAGAATAAAAAAAGACATTTAACCTTCACTTCCAACACATCGAAGAGGTATAAAATCAAATTTTTATTTTTGTAATACATTGCACGACATAATAATATAACTACATTAGAACATGACTATAAAGTATACGTATCTTCAATTAAAACAACATAAGTAAAATTAAGTCAATAAATACAGTAGAACCCCTAAAATCCGAACCCCCGCAAAATCTGAACATGATTTGATGAAAACCAAACTTTAAAAAAGTATCTAAAATTTAATGAAGTATATACTGAAAGTTTGCTACTTACGTAAAACAGGACTGAGATGTGAAATATATTGGAACTGACACTGTAAAAACATGATGTAATACGAAGGCCTATACTACTGTATCCCTTTATTAACATAGAATTTATTGACAGCAAAATAAAAATAAAAACGACAAACACTAAACTTTATGTTTCATTTAAAAAGAAAAGACACAAACATTTAACTAGATTTTTCACTTAAAGTCAATAATCTTCATCTGGCGAAGAGAGGTAAACCTTTCCAAGGATGCGATGTTGCATCACCGTCTTGTTTAAGATCTTACTTTTAAAACATCTGTTCAAAATTTCTTCAGTCTGTGTCAACACTATATAAATCTCATTTTAAATTTTCTTTTGGTCTTCTAAATTATTTTTTTAGAATGTAAAATGCATTGAAAATTCTCTTGCTTTCAATTTGTTTTCATTAAATTTTTAGAGTACTTTAGAACAATTTCATATGGCCCCACACACATGAAAGTCCATTGGTATCAGATTGGGTATTTATAAATCAAATTAGCAGGTTGTAAAAAAGGAATACCATAAAAATTTTCTAATTGAAAAATTCCACACCCCAAAACATTTGCTTCTGTTTTTCAATGTTTGTTTCTTATGTTTAAGTTCTTACAAGGACATTTGATTGTTGACTAGGAGAATGTAATAGAACAAACTTAACATAGCACAAATTTAGTATTAGTCAACTTTCAAATGTCACTTCTTTATCACAGAGTACAGTACACACAGCACACAGTGCAAATACTTCTACACACTCCACAAAAATGAAGATGTAATAATTACAGGCATCACAAAATTGGAAGAAAAACCTTTACTGTACAGAATTTCATCAGTACTATCTTGAGTTTACAAACATTTATAAACTTAATGTTTATTTACTAAGAAAAGTAAACACTGGTTTAAAATTACTAATAGTTTATTTTACATGAAAAGTTAAGGTTTTATATATTTTGTATAACTAAATCTATCATAACTGGATACTTTGAGTTTATACAGAACTATTGATAACTATATATTTTTTTCCAATTTCACCCATTGGCGAGTTCAATGTTTACTTTAGTAAATTTATATTTTTTTTATAACCAAACTTAACGTAAACCTAACAAAAACTTCCTAAGAATGTTTTAAAATTGCTATATAGTATAAAATAGTACTCTGTTTATAAACAAACGTTTATTTTATATGGTTTTGTATATAGTTATACACTTAAATTATGTTTCCATTTTTTAATATTAAGCACAAATTGTTTTCTGATACTTAAAAATTACTCTTTTCATTTAAAATGTAATTTTAACTAAACACTTTTAAATGTTTTAAACTTGCCTATAGTAGCACTTACTTTGCTTGTTGAAGACGGCCGTTTTGGGAGATGTGTCCCTTTGTCAACTCAGACTGTAACTGATCTCAAGGTTTACGTAGGTTAGAGGGATATTTTGGTGGTGTAGGTGTATTTTGTGTGTATTAGGAGTTATGATGTCAAAAAGTACGTGTGAGTTGTAATGTAATTGTGTATTGAGTATGTGTGTAGGGTGTAGTTTGAAGTGCCTATATATTTCGTATTGTTCGGTTGTGTAGCGTTGGTTATTTCTGTGTTGTTTATGAAGAATTTGTAGGTTAGATGTTATGTCTATATAGTCATGTTTTGTGGAGTTGAGATGATCGGCGAAGTTTGATTGGCAGTTATTGTTTTTTAGTGCTTTTATATGTTCTTGATAACGTGTGTAGAAGGACCTCCCTGCCTGGCCTATATAAAAACTGGGGCACGAACTGCAAGTTAGTTTGTAAACTCCAGTGGTGTTGTAAATGTCATTGATTTTGTTGTTGGGTTTAAATTGTTTGTTAAGAGTCTTGTGTGTGGAGTAAGCTATTTTGTAGTTGTATTTTCGTAATGTGTTGGTTAGATTGTAGGTTTTGGATGATCTGTATGGTATTGATAAGTATTTTATGGGATTGTCATCTTGTGTGTTTGTATTTGGGTAATTATAAACAAATATTCTTTGAGCTTAGCTTGTGAGGTTATGTTAGAAACAAATAAAAACATACACAAAACTCACAAATTAATCATTTATTTACCCATATGCGTTTCAATGACCAAGTGATCATCATCAGTGAGTGTTACTACTACAAACTCTAACTTACAACTAGGGTGAAATTTGGAATTGAAAACTGACACAAAGATAAAACAAATTTATTAATTGATGTTGAAACAACCTTAAAATTCCAAAATCAAGAAATAGAAAATATTGTTAGGACCGATATTAAAAGAAATCAGTAAACCAAATTACATCTCAAAAAATGTGTTAGAAGAATAATAAAAATTACTATGAAGTTATTCAGAATCTACGGTAGAAAAATGTATTTTATTTAAAAGCTGATAAAAGTAACGCTATCGTAGTTATGGATAAATTGGAGTATAGAGAAATAGTAGAGGAAATGCTTAAAGTAGGACCATATTCAACAATAAATCTAAATCCCATAGTAAAATTTACTAGAAGTGTCAACGAAACCTTAAAAAATTGTAAAAGTTTAGTGGATAGTGAACTAAAAAGAAAATTAACCGTTTCAAACCCATTATTACCACGCTTGTATTGCTTACCAAAAGTCCATAAGGAAGGAAGAAAAATGCAACCAATAGTATCTGGGATTAATTCCCCAACATATTTAATTGCTAAGTGGTTGATACCACGCCTCCAACAGTTTGTTCTGCCTCCATAAATTGCAGTAAAAAATACGTATGAATTTGTTAATAAGGTTAAGGATTTATGTATTTTGTCCAATGAATACCTTGTTTTGTTTGATGTTGTATCACTTTATCCAAGTGTACCTATAGATAAAACAGTCGAATTGATGAAAATTTGGTTAAAAAACTCAGGATGTAGTACAAATGAAGTGGATGAATATATTTCACTTATTAATTTATGTATTGTTCAAAATTGTTTCCAGTTTAACAATAAATTTTACACCCAGAAGGAAGGCACCGCCTATGGGTAACCCTCTATCAAGTTTTTTAGCCAACTTTTTTATGAGTCATTTCGAAATGAATGCGAAAAATACCTTGAAATATTTTCCTAGAGTATTGTTGAGATATGTGGATGACGTGTTTGCAGTGTTTGACAGTGAACAAAGCCTGGACAAGTTTTGTAAAGCAATAAATGGGTTTTTTCCAAGTATAAAATTTACGGTTGAAATAGAAAAAGAGGCGTGTTTACCATTTTTAGATGTTTTAATATCAAGAAAAAACAATACTTTAAGTTTTAATGTTTATAGAAAACCAACTCACACAAGCAGATTTATTACCAGTGATTCATTTCATACAATATCACATAAAAAAGCATCTTTCAATTCTATGGTGCATCGTTTAATTAATTTGCCTTTATCAGAGGAAAATTATAAAAATGAGCTGAATTACATTTATAGCGTAGCAAGGTTCAATGGATATAGTAATGTGTTTATAGATGAAATTCACAAAAAGATGAAAAATAAGACAATAAGAAATCATAGAAGCTCGTTAATAAGGGATTTAAAGGGGAAAAAATTGGTAAAATTAACACACCATCCACTGCTGTCTAATAAAATTAGAAAATCTCTAGGAAAATATAGTAATTTGAATGTTACAATTGCCACTAAAAATAACCTAAAGACGTTGTTAGGGAACCATAAAGATGCCATACCTAATGAAGAAAAGACAGGAATCTACTGCCTGAAGTGTAGCAAGTGTCCTCTGAAATATATAGGCCAAACAAAAAAAAATATTAAAACTAGGGCTAAAGAACATTTTCCCCACATTAAATATAATAGACCAGAAAAATCTGCGATGGCGAAACATTGTTTAGAGGAAGAGCACGAATTTAAAGTAGACGATATAACCCTGTTAAAAAACGTTGTTAAGTGTAGTGAATTGGATGGATGGGAAACTTTGTATATTAAAAGGAATAAAAATAATATTGTAAACAATGAGTCAGGCCCTATTCCAAGTTCTATATTATTGTAATTAGCGTAACAAAAGGGAGAAAAAATATAAAATAAAATTTATTGTAACTTTTAGGTTAAATATTTTGACACAATAATAATGTGTAATATTAATTATCTGTTTTGTTTATATGTAATTATGTTGTATGTTACAAATTTTATTGTAATTATTGAGTTAGGTACAAAATTTCTATTTGTTGTATCATGTTTAAAGTAGGGTTAGTAACTGTTGTTTTGACAAGTGGGCGTGGCAACGCCTACTGTATAAATACGGAAGTGTAACCTTACTTTCACCCTAGTTGTAAGTTAGAGTTTGTAGTAGTAACACTCACTGATGATGATGACTTGGTCATTGAAACGCGTATGAGTAAATAAATGATTAATTTATGAGTTTTGTGTATGTTTTTATTTGTTTCTTGGGTTATTATGTTTATTTTTTAGGCGGTTGTATAATTTGTCAATCATTGTTGGGTTATATCCGTTTGTTTGTGCTATATATTTTATGGTGTTTAACTCCTGGTAGTGCTCATCTTTGTCTAGTGGTGTTTTAAGCAGGCGATATATCATGGTGTTGTAAGCAGCTAGTTTATGTTGGTGTGGGTGGTTTGAGGAACTGTGTATGGTCGTATTAGTACTGGTGGGTTTTCGGTATATGTTGAATTTATGTGTTTGTTTGCCTGTTCATTTAGTTGTGAGGTCTAAGAAGTTGAGGAAGTTTTGTTGTTCTGTTTCGATGGTGTATGTTAGTTTAGAGTGTATGGAATTTAGGTGTTTTAGAAATATGTGTGCTCTGCGTGTGTTGCCTTTATTTAATGTTATGATGTCGTCGACGTATCTGTACCAGTAAATTATGTTATCTGATTATTTGTTGTTGTGTAAAATGTGGTTTTGTTCAATATGGTGTATGAATATTTCTGCTAAGATGCTAGCTATCGGGGAGCCCATAGGTAGTCCATCTTTCTGGTTGTAGAATGTGTTATTGTAGGTGAAGTAATTTTGAGATGTGATTAATCTTGTGAGGTGGATGATTTCGTCAATGTGTGTATGTGGTGTATTTGTGTCTATTAGCATGTTTTTGAGGATGTCGATGGTTTCTGGAATGGGGATGTTTGTATATAGATTTAATATATATCAAAAGAGACTAAGGTGGAATTGTGTGGGATATTTACATTTTTTTATTTTGTCTATTAGATTTAGGCTATTTTTTATGCTACAATGATTATTAAATTTTATATGGTTTCGGATAGTTTTGTCGAGGAATTTGGCTAGAAGATGAGAAGGGGCGCTTGTATGGTTGATTAGTGGACATATTGGGATGTCTGTTTTGTGAAGTTTGGGCAGGGCGTTTAGTTTAAGGGCTATTGGCTTTATTTGTTTTAGGTGCTTTTTGGTGTGGTGTGGGATTATAAGTTTTGTTTTGTTAATTGCTTCATTGATTTGAGCGTTGTATTTTGTTGCTGGGTCTTCTTTTAGTGTGATGATGTTGTTATTATGGATGAAGCTGTGTACTTTTTGTTGAGGTCGTTATTGTTAATAATTACCATTATGTGGCCTTTGTCAGCTTTAGTAATGGTTAAATTTTGTTTTTTTAAATTTGTTTTTGATGGATTTAGCTACTTTTAATTCTTGGGTGTTTGTTTTGGGGGGTTTAATTTGGGTCATCTTTTGTTTTATTTGGTGTCTGATTGCAATTTGTTGTTCTAACGGTGTATTGTGTTGGATTGTATTTTCAAGATCTAATATTAGGGTTTTGGTTAAATTTTGTTGGCTGTATTTAGGTGTGATGTTATGTTTTAAGCCTTTGTCTAATAGGTTTAATTCATTAATTGAAAATGTTGTGTTGGTGAGGTTTATAGTTCTGGGGTGAAAAACGTGTGTTGTGTTATTAGCCTGTTTTGGGTGTTGTGCGATTTTGAGGTTATGTATTTTTTTGTTATGTGTTAATTTTATTTTATTTTTTGTGTCTGTACAGACAGTAAAAACCCACTAGTACCAATACGACCATACACAGTTCCTCAAACCACCCACACCCACATTAACTACCTGCTTACAACACCATGATATATCGCCTGCTTAAAACACCACTAGACAAAGATGAATACTACCAGGAGTTAAACACCAAAAAAAACCATAAAATATATAGCATAAACTAACGGATACAACCCAACAATGATTGACTAATTATACAACCACCTAAAAAATAAACATAATAACCCAAATACAAACACACAAGATGACAATCCCATAACATACTTATCAATACCATACAGATCATCCAAAACCCACAATCTAACCAACACATTACAAAAATACAACTACAAAATAGCTTACTCCACACACAACACTCTCAACAAACAATTTAAACCCAACAACATTTACAACACCACTGGAGTTTACAAACTAACTTGCAGTTCATGACCCAGTTTTTACATAGGCCAGACAGGGAGGTCATTCTACACACGTTACCAAGAACATATAAAAGCATTAAAAAACAATAACTACCAATCAAACTTCACCGATCATCTCAACTCCACAAAACATGACTACATAGACATAACATCTAACCTACAAATTCTTCACAAACAACACAGAAATAACCAACGCTACACAACCGAACAATACGAAATATATAGGCACTTCAAACTACACCCTACACACATACTCAATACACAATTACATTACAACTCACATACACTTTTTGACATTATAACTCCTAATACACACAAAATACACCCACACCACCAAAATATCCCACCCCCACCCTAACCTACGTAAACCTTGAGATCAGTTACGGTCTGAGTTGACAAAGGGACACATCTCCCGATACGGCCGTCCTCAACAAGCAAAGTAAGTGCTACTATAGGCAAGTTTAAAACATTTAAAAGTGTTTAGTGATTACTAGTAGTTCACGCGAAGATGAAATCAACAAGTGTAATTTTAAGTAATATATGTAAGAAAGAAAGGAAGTACGTGCAATCATTATAACTATTACTAAAAGCCAAATTTAGTAATACATACTGGATAAAGACTATTAGAAAAACTACGATTTTTTAAATTTTTTCATATGATGTTATTGATGAATAGAACAAGAAACAAGTATTATTCGATTCCGTCTTTATTTGAGCTACTAGATTTTCATTAAAACACTTGAACATATATTGTTATATTACACTTGCCTATAGTAGCACTTACTATTTTCTTATATACTTATTTCACAAATTAGCAGCAAAGAGCTAGTTATAAAAACATTTGTTATTAATAATATCTGTTACTCTAAACATCAACTGAGGCAATCAGTTAGATTACATGATAACAGATATTTTTCCTTTGTAATATTTAACCAAATATTCAACTTCGATTTTTTTGTTACTAAAAAAAATATGTTCTACACAAAAAACAGGTCATTTCAAAACACCACAAAGCATAAATTATGTTAAAAATTTCCAAAATATGAAATGCAGAAATACACAAAACAAAATATTCAAAAACAGCCTTGTCCGTAACTCACAGCATTGAACAATGCACTGGCCTAGTGTGAAACGCATCTGCTGAAAATATCAGTAAGTAGTTGTTTTTTGCCAAGTGATACCAAAAGTGTAAAAACAGAAATTTTCTTTAATATTAGGCTATTACATTAATATACACCTAATCTAGAGTTCAATAGCAAAAGTTTTCAAATAAGATAATTTGGTCATTAAAGAAATACCTGTTTTTATAACAGTTTTGGTGTCTAAGTATAAAAGTTTTATCAAATAAAATTGAAAAAAATGGGAATTAAAACAAAAATCAGGAAATAGTTCAATGTATATGAAATTATATACATTTACACTCAAGAGAAAACAGAATAGATACATCTTGACAAATGACATTTTATAAACTGAATGTGTTTCAGTTCACAAGTTCTATAGTCTATGTTCAGAAAGTACTTTAGTTTTTTTACAACAAATTTATCCTAACCAGATACTTTGTAGCGATATTTTAATATATGTATATAGTAAATTGGTGTTTTTATACCATGAATTAAAGGATTCATAATATTTTGTTGCTACAAGATTATGTTTTCCAGTACCAAAGATTATATAACTTTTTAAGGAGAATTTATATTTTACAGCATTTAAAGTAACTTGATTAGAATAAATGAATAACAAACTTTGTTATAGGCGATAACAAAAACAAATACATATCTATCATAACCAGCCACTTTGCAGGCATGTTGCAAAATAGCTATACTTAACTGTACTGTAATATATTATTGTTTTATAAAGGTATCTTACAACTTCTCTGAGTTTTGAATAATGGGTGTGATACTTAAAATCATTTGTTTCTGGATTAGAATATATTTTTGAGCCACATATGTGAAAACTTTAAAATTATAGTAGACCAACAATTTATCAAGACCAAATACCATAAGAAAATTGGACTCATATTTTGCTCTACCTCTTACTTCAACTTTTAGGAGATAAGATCTTACTGTTTTTTGCCCAAAAATAAAGACAAACTTTAAATTGCAGAGGTTGAAATACACCGTAAACTACAAGTATTTCACAATTTATTATTATTTAAAGAACAAAGTGAAAACTATCAACTTACTATGTTGATGCTACATTGATAAAGCCTAACCTGGTACTCATCAGTTTTCACTTAGTTCTTTAAATAGTTTCTTTTGAATTAATCTATATAAAAACCAAATGATTACAACAAACAACTTCAATAAATATTAAATTTTAATATTTTTTATAAAAATATTGTAAACACAATTTCCAATGTTTATAGGACATACATGTTAGCAAACAATAAGTAAACAAAGTATTTGTAAGAAAGACAATTAATTCGAAGATTTATTTAAAAAAGTCATAATAAACTTCATAATGTTTCTTATTTAACCAGTCTGTGAATTTATTTATTTGTGACTCATAATAATTTTTGTATCATATGTTTGGTTACCAACAAGCGTAGCTTGTTTCAATGAAACGTATTCGGCCATACAACATACTCCATCAATTAATTATTTTATTTTAGAATAATCTGAATTCTTATGAATGATAGAGATTAGGAAAACAATAATAATACGGTTTAGAAATCTGTCTGTAAAATTAACTCCTACTGGGTATATGTATAGGTTTAATTAGTGTAATGTATAGATAAGTCCCCCGCTTTAAGTTTAAGTAAATTTAAAATTCACTCAATTAACAAACAAGATAGTTTTAGAAATAAAATCTCTTTATAATTAATAAATATTAGACTTACCTGTTCAACAGGTTCAACTCACTGTTTATCTGAACTGACGCAACAGCCTGACAGATAATGAATTTCATACATTTGTAACTCTATTAACACTGCTCCTTAAATCACTAGTTGACATTCGTAAATAGGGAGTAGATCAATCGTTAATATTATGCACGTCGAGTATTACTTACAATGACTTTTATATTATATAGTAATGCAGTTATTTATACTATTCACCAATTATGAGAGTTTCTAAACTCGTCGACGTTCGGTTAACCCCTATATACCAGTAACAAGACATTAAACGTGCTAAAATAAAAACGTCAGCGTAAAGCATGTACATTCAAAATAATTTGGAAATTTCGTAAAACAGACTACCATTTAGAAATTTGTACAAAGCTGCTTAGTCGGACTTGCTTATTCCCATTTGCAGGTAAAAAATGTGCTTATTTAATATTTTGTCTAAATTTTTAAGATCAACTTTACACAATTAGGTCCATAGTGAAACAATTCAGTAAATAACACTCTTGGTATCACGTGGCAAAAAACCGCTACTTACTGATATTTTTAGCAGATGGGTTCAGCACTAGGTCAGTGAATTGTTCAATGCTGTGAGTCACGGACAAGATTGTTGCTCAAGTGTGTCCTGGTGTATTATTATTCATAGAGTAGTTGTTAATTATATGTTCAAATATAGTATTTGTTTGTGAGTGTTTTGTCGTTTAGAAAGTGCTGTGGATGGTTTATGTATATCACATAGATCTGTTGTTTAGATTGTTGCTTTTTTTGATGTAGTGAAGGATTTTTAGATGAGTGATTATGTGAATGACGAAGTTTGATTTGGGTTGTTTTTTGTGTGTTCCTTGTATCAGTTTTATCCTATTTGATCTATGAAAAGGTCAGGCAGTTGTTGCATGTGATCTTGTATACTCCTGCCCTGTCGTGTTTGAACCTTAGTGTTTTCTATTGGGAATCGTAAAAAAATAATTTATCATCCATGAAGAAAGGTAAGACAAATTGAATGACGAAATGTCAAAATGACAGCGAAGGTTTAGGTGTTTGTGCAGGATGCTTTAAATCTGCCATCGAACTCTTTCTATATTGTTGAATGGCATTAGTAAAGCATTGTTGAATAACAAGTGTAATGATTGGATAAAAGTAAAGTATATAGCTAAGCATTACAGATGTCTCAAGAAAATTGTAGGAAAAGGAAAACTACAATAATAAATATAATGATTACTATCAAATATCAAGACATTGAAATTCAACAAACAAAAAATTCAATACATCCTGTAAAGGGCTTATCAACCATAATGAAATGAATTGGGCTCATTTACCGAAGTAATTATTAACGTGTATCATTTTACATTGAAATACCAAAATAAAATACAATCTGACTTCTTATATATAGATATATAATCAGGATTTTGAGAAATAGTACAAACCAAAATTTGTATATTAAGGTGATTGAATAAGTTTTCTGAATGTACTACAAACTTAACTCAGTGAAACCCTTTCAATTTTTCAATGTAGTCTGCATGTACTTGTAATGCACTGGGGTCCAGCAATGTTTCAAAGCTTGTCCTGATCGATGTTTGGTTTGTAGGATGATCATAACTCCTTTACCACCATAATGCTTTTGCTTTCTGGTGGTAAATCAACGAATTTCCACTGTTTTGTCTTATCTTGGCAAAAAACCACTACTTACTGATTTATTCAGCATACACGTTTTGCTCTAGGTCAGCGCATTTTTCAATGCTGTGAATTACTAACAAGACTGTTGTGTTGGTGTGAGTCTGTGGTGTATTATTGGTTCATAGAGTAGTTGTTAATTATGTGCTCAATTATAGTGTTTGAGCACATAATTAACAACTACTCTATGAACAACCACAGACTCACACCAACACAACACACCTGAGCAACAGTCTTATCAGTAATTCACAGCATTGAAAAATGTGCTGACCTATCACGAAGCGTCTCTGCTAAATAAATTAGTAAGTAATGGTTTTTTTTGTCAAGATAAGACAAACAACTGTAATTTTTATAAAAACCTCAAGCTGTACAACTAAAAACTGCAAGTTTGTTTACACAAATCTTTTTTTTTGCAGTTTTTGTGTTGTACATATTGAGGTTTTTTCTTATAAATTACACTTTTGGTATCACTTGGCAAAAACCACTACTTACTGATATTTTTCAGCAAATAAATTTCATACTAGGTCTTACAGCATCGAACAATCTATAAGTGCGAAATGTGTCTGCTGAAAAATATCAGTATGTAGTGGTTTGTTGGCAAGTTTAATTAATTTTTTATGTTTGAAAATTAGTCAAACATTGTTTGGGCGGTTCCAGTTTGAAGTATTTATGACACTCTGTTAAGTTGCATCACCAATCTAGTGGATAACTTCTTATCTCCAATTTCAATGTTATAATCACATTCAGATGACATCCCAACAGCTGATTTTCAGAAATTTCTTTTACATTCAATTGACGATTATTGCCCATGACAATTTTATGCAGTAATTTTTCAAGTAGTGGTACAACTTGACCAATCACTATGCAGATCATCATCTAAGCTGTCTTGACCAAACTTACTCATCCTCTGCTCGGCAATGAGTGAATATAAAAAAAGAAGAGCAATATCAAATCTTGGTTTCTCCCATCACAAATATCTACGAAGGAACAAGTGATACTTGTCTACATCACAATTTTGTACTCAGAGCATTGACATGCCACATTTGTACTTATAAAGGATGATCATGTATGCATGGGAAGCTTGTTGCGCTTGCAGAGTTGATCTTTGCTCATGATGCCTAGACCTTTTCAATCCATCCTCATAAAACCAATTTTTAGTATAATTCAATGTTCCTGATGTTTTGTCCTTTTAATGATTCCTTATAATATTCCTCAAGACTAAAACTTACAAGAACAAAAAAAAAAAAAAAAAAATGACCAGAAATTGTTCAGAAATAGCACCAGTAGACGGGACAACAGCATGACTGAGCAATTTCTTCCCTTAATACAAACAAAATATCAGGGACTGATCAATTAAACCCTGGAATATTTGGAGCTGCTGGAAAGAATAAAGTTAATTTGTATAGTCATACAAAATAAATTAATTTAGTAATGTTATTGAATTGCTGTTCCCCTGTCTTGTTAGACTTTCTGCTTTTCATAAACTCTACAGAAAATCAATTCTATCAGTAGTTACAAGATTATTACTCTTGAATCCAATTCCCCTTTTACTCATTGCAAATTACAGAACTTTATTTGATTTTAATTATAATTAGGGATGGGCCGATTCCGATTCTAATGGTATCAAGGAATCGTCGAAACTCAATTCCCCATTGATTAAGGTCCCGATTCCGATTCTTGTTTTTCTAACAGTTAAAATACCAACTGTATAAATTATAGTGGTGTAATTTATAGGAAAAAAATTATCAACTATATTTTATTCAAGTACTAGTTGCATGGAATGAATTAAATGTTTAAAGAAAATGTCTGTTAGGGATCTCAGAAATATTATTCTTTATGACACAACAACAAAGACGATCGGAACCATTTCCGGTATGTTTGTCACCGCTCTTTACTGTCTCTCTCTGGCCGCTACTACTCCTCTACAACTTCATACACATCGAAACAAAACACAAAGAAAAGGTAGTTCCAAAGTTGTAAGCAATGTTTTAAAAAGGGGTAAATTGGTTTAGAAGAGTTAAGGGAATTGTTAGTTATTTATGTTTAAAAATTTAAAAGTGCGAAGAGAATGAATTAGGCAGATAGTAAAGAAAATAGGGAGTAAGTTAATTATTGTGTAGAAGTCCAGTGAAGCAGTTAACCTGCCAACGGTTTCAGGAGTTCAAGGATCTTTCTTATATTAGATATATATCACTTTCCTATATATACTTAAACAAGAATCTTACTTGGTATTTATGCGAGTTAACTTTTAAAGATTGATAGTGTCTTCATTGTTGAGCATCACTGACCGGGGGTTGTGGACCGGAGACTGTCTACTACAACCCCCAGTCAGTCAGTGATGCTAGACAATGGAGATACTATCAATCTTTGAAAGTTGACTCGCATGAATATCAAGTAAGATTCTTGTTAAGTACATATAGTGAAAGTGATAAAGTGAATACAAGAAAGTCTAGCAAAGTTATTTATATATATATATATATATATATAAGGCCTTACTACAGATGGTCTGAGCATAAGAATGAATGGCCACAGACATGACGTTGGAACCATTAACATAGACAGACCAAACGCTCAACACGCTGCTAGTCACATCATATCTTTCAATGATTGTTATACCACCAAAATAATTAAGGCCCTTCCCTCTGATTGCAATCCTTCAGAATTGAGAAGATGGGAGTTATCATACCAGTGGTACACCAAATCTAGAGAGCCTCCTAGCCTCAGAATCAGATAAAATTCCTTTTACATTCCCCCAAACTTATATAATTTCTTACAACTCCATTTACCTTCCTTCTGATAGACTAATAATATCTAGTTTCAAATAATCAATATTTATACGAATCACATATAACACTATATCATAAACTATAAATCTGCAACATTTGGGTATTTATACAGATCTGAGGTTCACTTCAGTATTTTCTTTTTCTCTGTTTTGATTGACAAAGAGGAAGATTAGGGTCCTCAAAGCTCCTTTCCGTGCAATAGACCTAGATGCAAGACATGTCCCAATACACATCCCAACCAATAGTTTCCATAGCCTTGGACCAATGTGGACTTCTTCACGATCATCATACTTGTACATCCAAAAATGTAATATACCAGTTGCAATGTAAAGTTTGACTGGCACAGTACTTAGGCCTTACCACGGATGGTCTGAGCATCAGAATGAATGGCCACAGACATGACGTTGGAACCATTAACATAGACAGGTCAACCACTCAACACACTGCTAGTTACAACATCATATCTTTCAATGATTGTTATACCACCAAAATAATTAAGGCTCTTCCCCCTGATTGCAACCCTTCAGAATTGAGATGGGAGTTATCATACCAGTGGTACACCAAATCTAGAGAGCCTCCTAACCTCAACATCAGATGAAACTCCTTTTACCTCTCCCCTAACTTCTACCATTTTTAACAACTCCATTCACCTTCCTTCTGACAGACTATTGATATCTAGTTTCAAATAATCAATATTTATACAAATCACATATAGCAGTATATCAAACTATAAATCTCTGACATTTGGATATTTATTCACATCTTTGGTTCACTTTAGTCTTTTCTTTTTTGATTGACAAAGATCATTTTTGATCGAAATACGTATTTCAATAGTGTGATAAGTTTTTATATGTGTCTATTTATTTATTTCCAAGAGACTGCAGTTTTGGACAATTGCCATTAGGTAAGTCTGTCAGTTTCCTATCTAGTCCAAAAATTCCTATATAAGCTTTAAGCTCTACTAGAACTAACCTAAATATATATATATATATATATATATATATATATATATATATATATATATATATATATTAAAACAACATAAGTTATTCAAATACAAGAATATTTATTAATTTATATTCAAAGCTTTTTGTTGGTAAACAGTACCAACATCATCTGAATTGGATGATGTTGGTACTGTTTACCAACGAAAAGCTTTGAATATAAATTAATAAATAATCCTGTATTTGAATAACTTATGTTGTTTTAAATTTTTAAACAAGAAAACATATTTTATATATATATATATATATATATATATATATATATATATATATATATATTGTAACATAATTTTTAAAGAGACACTATACAATATAATTATGTTTTACTATTTAATAAATTGAATTTTTTATTTAAGACCAATAAAACTACTCAGGAACAATTCATTAACATTTATTATTACAATTTCATCTCAACATTAAACAATACACAAAACAAAATTTTACAACTTAACAATTTTTAACAAAATATACTAAAATTCGATTCTTTAAATTTGAGTTACAAGGTTTTTATACCCTTGGCTAGTTTAAGATCTCTTGATATCTCGGGGTTATAGTATGGGCTATATTTTTTTTTTTTAATTCTTAGGTTAATTAAATAAATTTTGAACAAACAATATTAAATTTTGAAAATGCAAAAAGGCTAAACTATTTGAACTGGATTATTTCTTACTATTAATTAACTACAAGATATCCTAATATACAAATTTAAACTTCTCTATTATCTTAAAAGTCCACTAAAGTTATTTTTATAGCGCTAATACTTATCAAATAACGAAATTTCAGTTAGCTTACGTAAGATTCCGTTCTCTCCAAATTTGACTTTTTACACACTTAAATTCGTCTTATTTATTTCACTTTATATTAGCACAGTATGACATTTTGTAATTCACTTCTCCTTAATTTAAGTTGGCCAATCTTCTTAACAAAACGGTATAATTTAGACGAACTCTTTCCAAATAAATAGAATTTTGACTGCCCAGCAAGGTCTGCTTCCTCTCGTAGCGTCACCCACGCTATCTCAACTCAACTAACGCTTTCGTTTTACTTTTAAAGTTGTTAAAGAAAAGAATATGGCGGCTTCTTCTTCTAAAACAACACCTGTTGCCTGTAATCTAGTTTGTTTTCTTTTTCTTCACTAGAATCGATTGTCACACTGACCTACTTTCTTGCTTTCACAGCTGACATACCAACAAGTTTGTTTAGAATGGCGTTTTAACTTGGTTAAACCTGGTTGAAACTTACTGTTTCAATTTCCTATCGTCAACAAACCTTCCAGTGTTTATTTTATTAATATTATTAGTGTGTGAAGTGTCTTTGTGTTTTACTTTTGTGATATTTCCGAATTGTGTGTGTTTTGCTTGGTCTTTCATAAACATAACCTTTCAATTTTCTTTTGTTTACAAACGTGTTCACTTTCTCCTTCAAGTAATTACTTAGCCCTATGTTCCTACAGTTTACAAATTTGTTTACACATAACCATTATTAGATTATCTTATTTTAAATTTTATTTGATACAACAAATTTCTTAATGGATTTTTCCGTTCAAATACCTTATTTACTTTTCATATGCTTTTACCTAAATTTTAACCTAACCAATATCTTAATGAATTTCTTTCTAAATTTTGAGTGAGTTATTTCTCATCTATTTTCCAATTCTTAAATAATATTATATAGCCCATTCTATAAATGTTACAATGTCCCCTAATTTAATTAAAATAAAAAAAATATTACTACTCTCTACATTACACATTCTTTACATTTTACAAGCTTGATTAAATATACATATTTTTTTTTTAAAATTAAATTTAAATTAACATTTATACTTTAAATTGTCCATTTATACTTAAATCCTACGACACAATTTTATCTTAATTCTTTAACAATCAAAGACTGAGCTGAACACTTCAAGTTACATATTACTTAACATATCTTCTAACAATACAATATACTTATAACTAACATTCAATCGACAATTCCTTAACAATTCTAACAATAAATCATGTTCTGGTATTTACAATTCCTTCCATAATTATATATATATATATTTTTTTTTAATTATTACAATTGGAACCCTTCCAATCATAAGTCTGATTCAATATTTATTTAACATATATTCTCTGATACCGTGTCTTTAAATCCCAGCCTGTCCGAGTCATAGTATGTCTAGATTTGGTCAAATTGGTTATAACATTTCTCTTTCCCTTATTTCTGTTTATTCCTTGTTTATTATTTATCTCATATTTATTTTGCTTTTAGCTTCATCTAACTCTCAGTTCTAAGTTAGTATTTTATCTCCCCTTCCAATCTCACATCCAGTTCAATTATTTTCTTATATCATTTCAGTTTATTTTGTATGAAGTTTAACATCTAATATTTTTAAAGGTTGCAATTTCATATCCTCTATTTGATCATATCTATAGTTCCTTCGATTACACTGTCCCTATATCAACGAATATAAATTTTGTTTTAATACTTATTTATCAACGCAGATTCTCCCTTACAATACGACGAAGTTTAAATACACAATTACCATATTTTTATTACAACGATGCTTTAATATTTATTATCATAGATTAATATTTCTTTTATAATATATACGACGAAGTTCCATTATTTATCAACGCAGATTCTCCCTTACAATACGACGAAGTTTAAATATACATAATTTTATCTTTATTCATTATTCGACGAAGTTTCTAATAAATTATCATAGATATAGTTACCATCCCTTAAAACTTATCTCCTGCTAACGTTTTCTTATACACATAATCACCTAGAGTTTATTCATATTGCTTCCTTTACCTATATTTAATATCTCCCTTCCTATTTTATTTTTATTTTTCAATATCCAGTTCTCCTTGATACATGTCATTTTACTGCCTGTGTCTATTAATGCCTGTAAACTTGTTTCCTCTATTTAATTTCTATTCCTGGGTTTCCTATGGTCTTAGTATTCCGATTGACTGTGGGCAAGCTGCTCTTTTCTTGTCCCCACGCCTGTCCTGGCCTTAACACCGTTTACATCTCCATTGTATCTCCCATCTGCTTCATAAGTTCTATTTTCTGTGTTTCTCTCATATTTAAATTCCATTTCCCATTTTCCAAACTTGAGTTGTGCCTCCACATCCATTAACATATCCGTACCTATGATCATTTCTCTCAACAAGCTTTGTACCACTATGCATTGAAACGGATATTTAACTCCTTCCATTTCTCCTATTACCATTTTCATTTTATTAATCTGTTCAGTCTTCCTTTTAGTTGCGGTTTGAATTGTTATATTTTTTATTGGCAGTACCTCCATCTTTCCTACTTCATTTCTTAATTTTAACTCTCCTAACTCTTCTGTGTTTTTCTTTGTTATATATTCGACTTTCTCTATCTCTTTTTTATTAATTTCTATCTCATCAGCTATTATTTCATTTGTTTTCTCAAAATTTTCCTTAATCTCCTCTAATTCTCCATCTTTCTCCTCTAAGTCTCTTCTCTCATCCTCTACTACAGCATTATTCTTTTTTCTCCACTGTTCCCTCATATCCTCTATCATTTTCCTATTTTCCTCCCGTATTTCATCTTTTATTACTTTTAGATCCTCTTTCATCTCTCTTAATTCGTCTCTATTTTCCTCTAATTTTTTGTCTATCTTATCTAATTTTTTCATGTTTACACTCATTTCCATGAGAGTTCTCATCATCTCCCTTAAATCTTCATTCTCATTATTTCCCCGTTTTTTTTGTTGTGTTTGCATAGGTGGTAGTCCCCTAGCCTCATCTACTTGGGTTTCCACCTCACTCTCTTCTATAGGCATATCTGTGCCTTCCATTTCTATTTCTTTCATTTCCAAATTTGTCCCTTTTTCCTGGTCCCCTACAACTACCAGCTCGCCTATATTTTTTCTTTTTTTAGCTGTAAGTAAACTTATTATACACATAAACCATTTTTATATATACTATAAACCTAGCCTTGATTCGATTCAACTCAGTGTTTAATTTTACAAAATTTTGTCTAAATCTATTTCCAGTTCAAATGTTTTTCATATAAAAAGTACTAAATTAATTTTATTTCAAAATCTCTCTAAATAAATTTTATCGAGCTCCCACGTTGTTGCGCCAATTATAACATAATTTTTAAAGACGCTATACAACGGGTTTTATATTATTAAATATTTTATTTAAAAGAAGATATTTTATTTCTAGTTAAAACACAAAAACTACTCAGGAACAATTCATTAACATTTATTATTACAATTTCATCTCAACATTAAACAATACACAAAACAAAATTTTACAACTTAACAATTTTTAACAAAATATACTAAAATTCGATTCTTTAAATTTGAGTTACAAGGTTTTTATACCCTTGGCTAGTTTAAGATCTCTTGATATCTCGGGGTTATAGTATGGGCTATATATATTTTTTTTAATTCTTAGGTTAATTAAATAAATTTTGAACAAACAATATTAAATTTTGAAAATGCAAAAAGGCTAAACTATTTGAACTGGATTATTTCTTACTATTAATTAACTACAAGATATCCTAATATACAAATTTAAACTTCTCTATTATCTTAAAAGTCCACTAAAGTTATTTTTATAGCGCTAATACTTATCAAATAACGAAATTTCAGTTAGCTTACGTAAGATTCCGTTCTCTCCAAATTTGACTTTTTACACACTTAAATTCGTCTTATTTATTTCACTTTATATTAGCACAGTATGACATTTTGTAATTCACTTCTCCTTAATTTAAGTTGGCCAATCTTCTTAACAAAACGGTATAATTTAGACGAACTCTTTCCAAATAAATAGAATTTTGACTGCCCAGCAAGGTCTGCTTCCTCTCGTAGCGTCACCCACGCTATCTCAACTCAACTAACGCTTTCGTTTTACTTTTAAAGTTGTTAAAGAAAAGAATATGGCGGCTTCTTCTTCTAAAAAAACACCTGTTGCCTGTAATCTAGTTTGTTTTCTTTTTCTTCACTAGAATCGATTGTCACACTGACCTACTTTCTTGCTTTCACAGCTGACATACCAACAAGTTTGTTTAGAATGGCGTTTTAACTTGGTTAAACCTGGTTGAAACTTACTGTTTCAATTTCCTATCGTCAACAAACCTTCCAGTGTTTATTTTATTAATATTATTAGTGTGTGAAGTGTCTTTGTGTTTTACTTTTGTGATATTTCCGAATTGTGTGTGTTTTGCTTGGTCTTTCATAAACATAACCTTTCAATTTTCTTTTGTTTACAAACGTGTTCACTTTCTCCTTCAAGTAATTACTTAGCCCTATGTTCCTACAGTTTACAAATTTGTTTACACATAACCATTATTAGATTATCTTATTTTAAATTTTATTTGATACAACAAATTTCTTAATGGATTTTTCCGTTCAAATACCTTATTTACTTTTCTATGCTTTTACCTAAATTTTAACCTAACCAATATCTTAATGAATTTCTTTCTAAATTTTGAGTAAGTTATTTCTCATATATTTTCCAATTCTTAAATAATATTATATAGCCCATTCTATAAATGTTACAATATATATATATATATATATATATATATATATATATATATATATATATATATATATATATTTGTAGATTATGCAACACTGTTTTCTTGTATACACTTATCACTTTCACTTATGTACTTAAACAAGAATCTTGTTTAAGTACATAAGTGAAAGTGATATATATATATATATATATATATAAATTTGCAATATGTATTCTTGTGTATTAATAAAGAACTAAGTCAAAATACAAATACAAGAATTATAATTGAATTTACAATTCAAAGCTTTTCCTTGGCTAACAGTACCAACATCATCAGGAATATTAAACAATTAAAATTAACATATGTGCAAATTAGATCAAATAAATAGCTATGCCAAATCAAATACTTGAAAGTTTTTTTTTTTAATTTTTTTATTTTGCTGCCTTAACATTACAAACACTGAATATATTATCAAATTTAGATTTTACTAGTATTTGTTCATTTATCAACTCATTATTAGTATTGTATTTATGTATTTCTAAAACTTCATAGATATTCATTCTCAGGCCTTTGTTAATTTCTTTTACACTTATCATATCTATATTAGTATTACAGTACAGTCTCACTAATCCGGACTTGATGGGACCGGGCCCTGTCCGGATCAACGATAGTCCGGATTAGACGGAAAAAGCCAAACAAATATGTGTTTTAGGCGAGGAAACATATTGAAATTGTAGTTTTAGTGAAATTGAGGCCTGAATATAGCTATACAGTACAGTATTTCATAGCTTATTTGGCAAAAAATCCTGTAATTGTAACAGAAAAGGTATGACATGAATAAATATCAAAGCATCTTTCCCGTTGAATAAATGTATTCACATAAAGTTATTTACACTATACTGTATAAACGCACAAAAAACTCAAACAAAAATGAAACTGAAACAAAAATAAACTTAAAAAACCTAGTGAAAAAAGTCCGTAATGTTTTTTTTTTTTTAACTATGAATGACGTCGTTTCACAGTACGACCTCGTAGGCGTTTCAAGGTCAGTAGCTCCGCAGTTGACGTATCAGTTTGTTTCTCAAAGTAGGTCATCAACCCCTCCAGCATTGCAGCCTCCTCATCATGAGTTGGGCTGACCAGTTCGTCTGTGTAGTCTTCCTCTTCCGAGCTGTCATTTTCTGCGTTTGCAGTGTATACCGCGACGATTGATAACTTGATAACCAATGTCATTATCACTGATAATCCACTCGGAAATTTCAGTGTCTTTAACTCGGCCCAACCCTCCAATTGTTGAAAAATCTGAACAAATTCCGCGTCGTCATTAGTAGGTTGACTGTCGGTTTTTTCACTTTCCTGTGGCATTTCAGGCCACAATTTTTTCCAGCTCTTTTGGAGTGTAGACGGTTAATTTCCTCCCACGATTCTGCAGCCATATAAATGACATTCTTTACAGTCACTTTTTTTAGGAATTTCAATAAATTGTCTGCTTCTTGTTGTTACAAAAGCGATAAAATTAACTTTTTCCTATATCGCCGTTTTATCACCTCTATCACGCCTTGGTCCGTAAATTCTTCATTTGGGTGGCATGGGACATTATCATTTAGTAAAACCACTTTTCGAGGGAGTTTTTTCTCTTTTAAAAACTTTTCTGTTGTTGGAACAAAGTTTAAAAAAACCAGTCCTTACACATTTGACTGTTCATCCACGCTGATTTTTTTAACTTGTATTGGGCCGGTAGAACACTTAAATTTACATTTTTAAAAAACCTTAGGCTTTACGGATTTCCCTATCACCAAAAGTGGAAATTTTAGATCGCCAGAAGCATTACTGCAGGGCAGCAAAGTCATACGTTCTTTCTTAACTTTATGGCCTTTTGCTACTGAATCTAATTTGGAAGCTAAAATTGTTTTGGGAACATTTTATAATTTAATCCGGTTTCGTCAGCGTTGAACACCTGACAAGGTTGTAAGTTTTCATCTCTGAGAAACTTGTCAAATTTGTCTTTGAATTTTTCACTGGCATCAATGTCACCTGACAAAATTTCACCACTTATTCCGAGTTGACGGATGCCGTGTGGTTCCTTCCAGCGTTACAGCTAACCCACACTGGCAGTAAAATTAGGGCCTCCTTTTATCTTTTCATTCAGTTTCAGCGCGATCGATTGCAAATTTACACCCGATAATGGAACACCCCGTTCCCGTTGTTGGTAAAACAAAACATACAAAGCATCATCTAGGGTTTCATTTTTTGGTTTTTTAAAGTGCTTCTGCCGCCTAAACAGTCTATACTAACCATTTTTGCAAAAAAATCTTCAATTTCTTGTCGCTTTTTCTCCAATCGGAAACAGTTTGTTTTCCCACGCCTAACTCTTTTGCAATTTTAGTAAGCGATTCACCTCCATCAATACAATATAAAACTTGAAGTTTTTATTCCATTGTCACTGTCACTGACTTACGTTTAGTCGTCATTTTCACTGAACACTGAACGAGACGTAAATAAAAAACACAGATCAATATCGCACTAGAATTAAATGACAGCTGAGCAGAAATCTTGCGAGAAGCAATAAAGGTGGCATCCGTCCGACAACACAACTGACCTGACGCCAGACAGATAGACTGTCTATCCGTTTATTTTAGTCAGCGGTCCTTTATCTTTCGTTTATCGCAAGATGTCTCTGATGTCACGTGCGTTGTAGTGTTGGGAGATCTAATGTGAATATATTTTTACAAAGACGTTTTTCCTACTTTAATAGGCAAAAGAAACAAATAATATAGTAAATTCATATTTTAATGAATAAATTATATTATTTGTCTATTAGAGTAGGTAAACCCCTTTGAAAAAAACCAAATATAGACGTATAAAAATAAATATTTTTGTGGACGGCAGACTGATTGTGCACTGTAAAATACTATAACTAAACAAAAATGTTTGCTCGTCCGGATTAGACGGACGTCCGGATCATCGGAGACCGGATTAGCGAGACTGTACTGTATTAATAATCACATATTTCCTAGTATGAATTTAACATATGTTTTAGGCCTATAGCTTACATTATTGTAATTTTCATTCCTGATGATGTTAGTACTGTTTACCAACGAAAAGCTTTGAATATAAATTAATAAATATTCTTGTATTTGAATAACCTATGTTGTTTTAATATATATATATATATATATATATATATTTTGTAACATTTTGGAATAGCAAGTAGGAAAGGCACTATGTATAATATAATATAAATATGTGTAAGTAAATTCAAACCATAAAATAACCAAATTATGAAAAAAAAGAATGTAAACATAACCTAAACTAAGTTATTAAGAAGAATGCACATGGCAAAACCGTAACTTGTAATCTCAAGTTTAGAACAATAACCACTATAAAAAACAATATAATAGAAGCAATTTAATGAGTAACAGTTTGAAAAGAACACTAAAACCATGTAAATAAAAGTAAAAGCTTTTAAGTATTAAGAAGGTAGAACATTTTAGATTACACAAATTGACCAGGACAGGATAGCTGGCGTATTCAGTGAGGTGCACGCGCATTGTGAAGAAAAAAGCTGATAATTTAAACTTCGTGCGGAAAAATAATATTTAAATGCAGTTACCTGCAAAGAAATTAAAATGCAGTTATTAAGAACATGAAATGTACCAAAGGCAGTGAATACAGTATCCGTAAAGCCGGTAACAACAATAAATAAAAGAAATAGATCGTTTAGCCATTTTTAAATGCTTGGCTTGGCGTCCCATCAGTTGTACAAACCTACTCAAACAAGACAGATGTACCTTAGAATTGGCCAATAAAATTTCACGAATTTAAACTTAGTGCGGGAGTGTTAGTCTCGAATTCAATTAACAGTACAAAATACTTTCAAGAAAATTAATTGAAACTATTTATTTAGAAAGATTTTATTAAATATTTTAATAAATGCCGAAAAGTGGAATCTACAATCTACAACACTTAAGTATCTAGGCTAGATCCATTACTAACTACACTTTGGAAATTTTGCAATCAGACATTTATAAAAAAAAAGAAACCAGTGAATTTATTATAAACCAAACTATAAAAAACATTTAGAAAGAATATTAAGGGACAATTTTACCTAGAAATAAATTAATTTGTAACATAATTTATAAGATTTTATAACTTAGATTTTTTTTTGCTCTTGTACTTTAGAGTGCCAAATAAGTTTTCATTATTCAAAATTTAAAACCTACCAGATAACCTGAGATTAAGAGAGCTTGTGCTAAACTAAAATTAAAATCAATTTAGACTAAATCAAATAAAAACTGTTGCTGCTAAAAGAGAGATAGAATTTAGAGTAATAAGACTCATTATAATAGAGGACACTTGTAGTAAATTTATACAACTTTTAAAGAACAGAAAAATGTAGTTTATTAATAGAATTTATAAATGCTAAGAAATTTTTTTGATACATGAAACTTGTTATTAAAAAGAAAGCTCTAGAATATTTATTTCTCTTAAAATAAATTAGAAAATTTACTAACCTACCTGGAACTAAATAACTGAGAAATTTTATTAAAGAAAATTTCTAAAATAATACATTTTGGAGAATCATTATAATAAAAGGACATTACAATATATATATTATAAAGATTATTCTGTTACGCAATACAACTGGGTTTTACTATTTAATGAATGTTTGAATGATGATATCAAATTTCTATTTAAAACAACAAAACTACTCAGGAACAATTCATAATTCTTTATTATAACAATTTTTATTCCAACATTTAAACAATAAACACAAAACAAAAATTTACAACTTAACAAGTTTTAACAAAATAAGGTTTAACATTATTCTTTCAATTTTATTTACAAAGTTTTATACCCTAGGCTATTTCTGAGATCTCTTAGTATCTCGGGGTTTATAGGCAT
The DNA here is from genome assembly GCA_036971475.1 of Prosapia bicincta. Taxonomy (NCBI): domain Eukaryota; kingdom Metazoa; phylum Arthropoda; class Insecta; order Hemiptera; family Cercopidae; genus Prosapia; species Prosapia bicincta. Next base: position 49,074,969 of record JBAIZL010000008.1, on the reverse strand, counting down.
GGGCTATATTTTTAATTCTTTTGTTAATTTAATAAATTTTGAAAAACAATATTAAATTTTGAAATTAGTTTTAATAAATATTTTCCTGATGGAAAAACTTTAATTTGGAATAAGCAAAAAGGCGAAACTATTTGAACTGGATTATGATTCTTACTACTATCTATTAATTAATTCCAAGATATTCTAATGTAGAAATTTAAACTTCCCTATTATCTTAAGAGTCCACTAAAGTTTATTTTTTATAGCGCTATATACTCAACTTAATAAATATCGAAGTTCTGCTGGTCGCTTATGTAAGATTCCGTTCTCTTTAAATTTTACTTTTAACACACTTATATTTTCTTTTTAGATACATTAAATTTTATTCACTGTATTAACTCTTTCAATTCATTTATCCCTGTTTAATCTTGCCAAGTTTCTTCACAAAACGGCATAATTCTGACAAATTCCTTCCAATGGAAAATTTTGACTGGTCATGGTAGGTCCGATCTCGTAGCGTCCCTCACGCTATACTCGACTGACGTGTCTTTAGATTTTAAACAATGTTTAAAATATGGCGGCTTCTCCTTCTTCTAAAACACATGTTGCTGTAATTTAGTTCGATTTCTTCTCACTAGAGTCGACTGCAACTGACCCACTTCTTGTTTTACAGCTGTTATAACAACGAGATTGTTCACAATGGCGATTTAATTTGGTTAACATTTACTGTTTCAACTTTCCGATCCTTAACAAACCTTCCAGTGTTTATTTAATTACTATTATTAGTGTGTGAAGTGTCTTTGTGTTTTACTTTTGTAATAATTCCGAAATGTGTGTGTTTTGAGCTGAATTCATACAAACATAACCTTTCTAATCTCATTGTTTACAATCGTATTTCACTTTCTCCTTCAAGTAATTACTTATGCCCTATGTTACTAATATTTACAATTTTGTTTGAATATAATTATTATTATTATTAGATTATCTTGTTTTTAATTTATTTGTTAGGTTATTTGATATAACAAATTTCCTCATGGATTTTACAGTTCAAATACCTTGTTTACATTTATAGGCTTTTACCTAAATTTAGTTTCAATTTAATCTAACCAATCTTTTAATGAATTTCTTTTTAAATTTTGTGTGAGTTATATCTAATTTATTTTTCCAATTCTTAAAGAACATTATATAGCCCATTCTATAAATGTTACAATGTCCCCTAATTTAATTTAAATAAAAAAAATATTCCTACTATCTACATTACACATTCTTTACATTTTACAAGCTTGATTAAATATACATATTTTTTTTTTAATTAAATTTAAATTAACATTTATTTCCTAATTGTACATTTTATTTAATAACTAATTGAACACATTTTTTATTGAGTAAGTACCTCAACACTCTGGCTAACTTATCGTCCATTGTCTTTACCACTTTTATAATTGTCCACTTATAAGTCACTTATCCCTTCATCTGTCCACTTTCGTGCATTTATACTTAATTCTATGATACAATTTTATCTTAACTCTTTAACAATTAACTACAATTAACAATTAATAGCTGAAAACTTCAAGCTATTTGTCTTACATGGTTTATACTAGTTTAAAACTCGCATAATACTATTTCATTAATTTTATATGTTGTTATTTATTATTCTATTTACTATCCCTTTTTTCGCGTCCTCCCAACTATTCATCATAAATTTTGTCAATTAAAAATAATTTTTCTTAACCTTGCCTCAACCTCACTTCAGTTATAAATCTATCAACTCTATCTGAACACAACTATATTAAATTTAACCCCACTTTCATATTATTCTTATTTTTTTAAACTCTATTATATTTATATACTTTGTTACATATATATGACGGTAATTCACCTTACCTTCACTTATTCACGTAGACATTTATTTTATTTTAACATATTATCGACGACATCAACACCTTAACACCCTTATTCACGTAGACATTTATTTTATTTCAACATATTATCGACGACGTCAACACATTAACACCCTTATTCAAGTAGACATTTATTTTATATCACTTTATAGTTATATTTCTCGATGTTATTTATATATTTCATTTTATTAAACATTCCCTTTTTTCCAAATTATATTTCCCCTTTTTATATTGTTATGCTCATCCAGAATATACATATCTTTATCTCTGCAGTGCACCCTACTTGTACTCATTCCATTTTATTTCTGCTATCTATCTTTAATTTAGTTATTTAATATATTTTAATTTATTACCCCTTGTCACTACTCTGTTATGTTTTGTCAAATACTTATATTTTTATTTTGTCTTGTTTGAGTTTATCTCCCTTTCCAATCTTACATCCAGTTCAATTATTTTCTTATATCATCTCAGTTTATTTGTGTGAAGTTTAACATCTAATATTTTTAAAGGTTGCAATCTCATATCCTCTATTTGATCATATCTATAGTTCCTTCGATTACACTATCCCTATATCAACGAATATAAATTTTGTTTTAATACTTATTTATCATAGATTCATTTTTCTTTTATAATATATAATATATACGACGAAGTTCCATTATTTATCAACGCAGATTCTCCCTTACCATACGACGAAGTTTAAATACACAATTACCATATTTTTATTACAACGATGCTTCAATATTTATTAACATAGATACCTATTTATCTTTATTCATTATTCTCAATATTCGACGAAGTTACCCATAAATTATCGTAGATATAGTTACCATCCCTTAAAACGTATCTCCTGCTAACGTTTTCTTATACACATAGTCACCTAGAGTTTACTCATATTGCTTCCTTTACCTATATTTAATATCTCCCTTCCTATTTTATTTTTATTTTCCAATATCCAGTTCTCCTGGATACATGCCATATTATTGCCTGTGTCTATTAATGCCTGTAAACTTGTTTCCTCTATTTAATTTCTATTCCTGGGTTTCTTATTGTCTTAGTTTTCCGACTGACTGTGGGCACCATGCTCTTTTCTTGTCCCCACGCCTGTCCTGGCCGTAACACCGTTTACATCTCCATTGTATCTCTCATCTGCTTTATAAGTTCTACTTTCTCTGTTATTCTCATATTTAAATTCCATCTCCCATTTTCCAAACTCGAGTTGTGCCTCCACATTCATTAACATATCCGTACCTCTGATAAATTTTCTCAATAAGCCTTGTACCACTAATCCTTGAGACGGATATTTAACTCCTCCTAATTCTCCTATTACCATTTTCATTTTATTAATCTTTTCAATTTTCTTATTAGTTGCGGTTTGAATTGTTAAATTTTTTATTTGTAATATTTCTAATTTTCCCATTTTATTTCTATCTCCTAACCTTCCTTGCTCTCCTAATATTTTCTCCCTTACATCCTTGACTTTCCTAAAACGCTCATCTGTTATTTTTCTTTCTCCTATCACCTTTAATTTCAACTCTCCTAACTCTTCTGTGTTTTTCTTTATTATATTTTCTACCTTCTCTATCTCTTTTTCATTAATTTCTACCACATCAGCTATTATTTCTTTTGTTTCCTCAAAATTTTTCTTAATCTTCTCCTCTAATTCTCCATCTTTCTCCTCTAAGTCTCTTCTCACATCCTCTATTACAGTATTATTCTCTGTCCTCCACTGTTTCCTCATAACCTCTATCATTTTCCTATTGTCCTCCCTTATCTCATCTTTTATTACTTTTAGATCCTCCTTCATCTCTCTTATTTCGTCTCTATTTTCCTCTAATTTTTTGTCTATCTTATCTAATTTTTTCATGTTTACACTCATTTCCATGAGAGTTCTCATCATCTCCCTTAAATCTTCATTCTCATTATTTCCCCGTTTTTTTTGTTGGGTTTGCATAGTTGGTAGTCCCCTAGCTTCTTCTACCTCAATGTCTCCTATTGGCATATCTGTGCCTTCCATTTCTATTTCCCTTTTCCGCCTACTCTATTCTAATTGATCTCCTTTTTCTGTTTTTTCAGCTTTTTTCTCCCCGCAATTTGTACAATTCCCTTTCATCAGACATATTTTTTCTTTTTTTTAAGCTATTAGTAAACTTATTTTACAAAATTAAACAATTTATATATATACTATAAACTACTAGCCCTAGCCTTGACTCTATTCAACTCAGTGTTTAATTTTACACAATTTTTTCTAAATATATTTCCAGTTACTATTTATTAGGAATATACTGTGGTTGAATTTAATAATAAATACACAAAAACCTCTTAACCACAAACTTTCTTTAATTTACCCTAATGTACATTTCAGTTACAAAGTAACCATCCTCAGAGGGATAACATACAAAGACTGAGTCTTTGTATGTTATCCCTCTGAGGATGGTTACTTTGTAACTGAAATGTACATTAGGGTAAATTAAAGAAAGTTTGTGGTTAAGAGGTTTTTGTGTATTTATTATTATATTTCCAGTTCAAATGTTTTTCATATAAAAAGTTCTAAATTAATTTTGTTTCAAATCTCTCTAAATAAATTTTATCTCTTATTATATCGAGCCCCACGTTGTCGCGCCAATTTATAAAGATTATTCTGTTACGCAATACAACTGGGTTTTACTATTTAATGAATGTTTGAATGATGATATCAAATTTCTATTTAAAACAACAAAACTACTCAGGAACAATTCATAATTCTTTATTATAACAATTTTTATTCCAACATTTAAACAATAAACACAAAACAAAAATTTACGACTTAACAAGTTTTAACAAAATAGGTTTAACTCTATTCTTTCAATTTTATTTACAAAGTTTTATACCCTAGGCTATTTCTGAGATCTCTTAGTATCTCGGGGTTTATAGGCATGGGCTATATTTTAAATTCTTTTGTTAATTAAATAAATTTTGAAAAACAATATTAAATTTTGAAATTAGTTTTAATAAATATTTTCCTGATGGAAAAACTTTAATTTGGAATAAGCAAAAAGGCGAAACTATTTGAACTGGATTATGATTCTTACTACTATCTATTAATTAATTCCTAGATATTCTAATGTAGAAATTTAAACTTCCCTATTATCTCAAGAGTCCTCTAAAGTTTATTTTTTATAGCGCTACATACTCAACTTAATAAATATCGAAGTTCTGCTGGTCGCTTATGTAAGATTCCATTCTCTTTAAATTTTACTTTTAACACACTTATATTTTCTTTTTAGATACATTAAATTTTATTCACTGTATTAACTCTTTCAATTCATTTATCCCTGTTTAATCTTGCCAAGTTTCTTCACAAAACGGTATAATTCTGACGAATTCCTTCCAATGGAAAATTTTGACTGGTCATGGCAGGTCCGATCTCGTAGCGTCCCTCACGCTATACTCGACTGACGCGTCTTTAGATTTTTAACAATGTTTAAAATATGGCGGCTTCTCCTTCTTCTAAAACACATGTTGCTATAATTTAGTTCGATTTCTTCTCACTAGAGTCGACTGCAACTGACCCACTTCTTGTTTTACAGCTGTTATAACAAGGAGATTGTTCACAATGGCGTTTTAATTTGGTTAACATTTACTGTTTCAACTTTTTGATCCTTAACAAACCTTCCAGTGTTTATTTAATTACTATTATTAGTGTGTGAAGTGTCTTTGTGTTTTACTTTTGTAATAATTCCGAAATGTGTGTGTTTTGAGCTGAATTCATACAAACATAACCTTTCTAATCCCATTGTTTACAATCGTATTTCACTTTCTCCTTCAAGTAATTACTTATGCCCTATGTTACTAATATTTACAATTTTGTTTAAATATAATTATTATTATTAGATTATCTTGTTTTTAATTTATTTGTTAGGTTATTTGATATAACAAATTTCCTCATGGATTTTACAGTTCAAATACCTTGTTTACATTTCTAGGCTTTTACCTAAATTTAGTTTCAATTTAATCTAACCAATCTTTTAATGAATTTCTTTTTAAATTTTGTGTGAGTTATTTCTAATTTATTTTTCCAATTCTTAAAGAACATTATATAGCCCATTCTATAAATGTTACAATATATATATATATATATATATATTACTATTGTAAGTAATTTTATCCACCATTAAGTGCCACCACTTAATGGTGGATAAAATTACTTACAATAGTAATATATAACTTCATAAAGTCAGTGCAACGGAAAAAAAATGGATAACGTTAAATATCAAGAATATATATATATATATATATTGTGGACTAGGTGGGAGACTAATAGATTTCCCTTTGTAATAGTTTAGTCTGAAAACATAAATTGACAGACATGAAAACAAAAACATACCCTTTGTCAATCAGAGAGAGAAGAAAAAACTGAACTAATGTAACTCAGGTAAATCACTTCAGGTCTTTATCTCTCTAAGAGCCAATGTGTTCGAAATATCTTTCCTTATTTTAGTGTTCATGTGTCTCTATTTTAAGATAAGTCCGTCAGTCTCCTATCTAGTCCAAAAAATCTCAAATAAGCCTCTAGCTCTACCAAAATCTCTCTTTCTATATATATGTGTGTATGTATATATATATATATATATCGCAATATGTATTCTTGTGTATTAATAAAGAACTAAGTCAAAATACAAATACAAGAATTATAATTGAATTTATAATTCAAAGCTTTTCGTTGGCTAACAGTACCAACATCATCAGGAATATTAAACCAAAATAAAATTTATTTTATTACATTCTCTCATATTTCTTTTTGCGTTTTCTCTTTGATTGACAAAGACCATTGTGTGGTTGAAATATATCATTGGTTAAGTGATTTTATGTGTTTCTATTTCAAGACTACAGAGTTGACTCTTACCAAGGTAAGTCTGTCAGTCTCCTAGTCCAAAAAATCTATATATATATATATATATATATATATATATATATATATATATATATATAATAAATTAAAAATATTTCAAAAACAAGAATACTTTTAATGCATATATTATTCAAAGCTTTTCACCGATAAAACAGTACCAGCATCTTTAGGAAAATAATTATCTAACCTCTCTCTCTCTGTCTCTATATATATATATATATATATATATATATATATATATATATATATAGACTCTGGAAAAAACAAACTCTTTTAGGCTTTTTCCTGACTCTCGAGCCAGCATTTGGAAAACATATAGCTCAGGCTTGTTAATAACAACCAATTAAGGGCTGTATATTTGTTGCTTATATTCTTGTTTATAAAAACTATTTATTTAAATAAATATTACAAAATTTAACAGGTAAAATTTAAAGTTGTCAACATTTAAAGCTAATATTTGTTACATAATTTAACACATATTCAAGTAAATATTTAAAACACACAACAGTCTAATTAATAAACTCTTATGGTTACATGTATTAAAGAAGGAACATATAAATAGATATGAAGAAAAATAAAATGAAGATAAAAATTGGAATAAAGAGTCGTTTATTAGGCCTTGAAGGTAGGCTTCATACCTAAAACTGAAATTGGTTGAGCAGGATTTGGATAAATGGGGGTTGCTGTATTTACAGTCCTATTATAATCCCTCCAGTAATCCATTTCATTACTGGGGTTAATTCCACACCTCCAACTACTTTTGAACCCTGTACCCAGTTTCTACATCAGTTAGTTACTCGTTGCAGTTGAAATCAGTGCCTTAGTTCGTCGTTTTCAGTTCAACTTGACCCCTACTTCAGAAAAAGATTTTTGATAAGTTGGAAAAGGGCGAAAAATTGGTAGCTCTTAACTGAAGGGACAAGTCAGCTGTGCTAGAAATAATGACATTAGAAAAAACATTGATAACAATAAATCTTGCTTGAAAATCACAGTTAGTAAAGTGTACACATGTAACTTTGTAAATATTTCGTATAAAATATACAGAATAAAACTAAAATCAAAACTGAACAAGTCTGATACAGGTTTATTTTCTCATAATAACAGCAACCTTAATTTAAGGTGTTTTCCTTTTGTTATAATTATTTATATATAGTTATATTTGTTGATTCCATCTTCACATTAGATACTAGTTTCTACTAAAACACCAGTTAAATATTTCACAAACTTGCCTATAGTAGCACTTACTTATATTTGTTGAGGACGGCCGTTTCGGGAGATGTGTCCTATTGTCAACTCAGATCGAAACTGATTTTAAGGTTTTTGTAGGTTAGGGTGTTAGGGGGGGTGGGATATTAAGGTGGGGGTGTGGGTGTACATTGTGAGCATTACGAGTTATGATGACGAAAAGTCTGTGTGAGTTATAATGTAATTGGGTGTTGAGTATGTGTGTAGGGTATAGTTTGAAATGTTTGTATATTTTGTATTGTTCGGTTGTGTAACGTTGGTTATTTCTGTGATGTTTATGAAGAATTTGTAGGTTGAATGCTATGTCTCTGTAGTCATGTTTTGTGGACTTGAGATGTTTGGCGAAGTTTATTAGTGTGTAAAAAGACCTCCCTGTCTGGGCTATGTAAAAACTGGGGCATGAACTGCAAGTTTGTTTGTAAACTCAAGCGGCGCTGTAACTGTCGTTGGTTTTGTTGTTGGGTTTAAATTGTTTATTGAGAGTGTTGTGTGTGGAGTAGGCTATTTTGTAATTGTTTTTTTGTAGTGTATTGGTTAGATTGTGGGTTTTGGATGATCTGTATGGTATTGTTAAATATATAATGAGGTTTGTCGTGTTGTGTATTTATATTTTAGTTTGTTTTTTAGGCGGTTGTATAATTTGTCAATTATTGTTGTGTTGTATCCATTAGTTTGTGCTATATGTTTTATTGTGTTTAATTCTTGGTAATGTTCTTCTTTGTCTAACGGTGTTTTAAAGAGGCGATATATCATGGCTGGTGGGTTTTCGGTATATGTTGAATTTATGTGTTTGTTTGTATGTTTAATTGCAAGGGCCAGGAAGTTAAGAGAGTATTTTTATAAGTACTATATATTATGTTACAAAACACTTTTGCTTGTTATTTAATTCCTTATATTTGACAACCAACTGTAAGGTAAATCATACGATAACACAAGCAGTTGTCTTTAAATATATAACTCTCAACCTATGAAATGAAATTTCTTTCTATAGTAACATCATAAATGTTTCTAAAATTCTTGTCAAATATCACCAGATTTGACAAAAACAAATACCTCATTTTAGGTTAGTATCGGAGCAATACATAACCCACATATAAACAAAGGCACAAATAGCGACAATGAGCATGAGCACATATGTGCATTTATTTGTAGACACGGCGTATTAAAAGGACTTCATTGCAAATACAATTGATTTGTGTTAAATCAATGAATAGATTTATATAAATTACAATAACATGCTATTATCTGTTACTAAGGGATACAACTGTGAATAAATCACGACTACCAGCAAAGGATACATAAATGAAGGGTTATGTTGATAAAGGCATTGGGGTGATCTCAGCTCTTCGGGGTATTCCTAACATTGTTCATGTTGAGCTTGAGTTGTTGAAGTTCTTTTACTGGTAATTTTCTGTAAAATGACCAGATTTCATAAAATTTTTCCTTTGTGTGGAACTTGTTGTTTAGTACGTAATTTAATGTGCCTTCTATGTTGTTACATGATAGATTTAAAGTTGTGTTTGTTTATATTTGAGTGAAATAAACATGTTGCTGCTGTTTATATTTGAGTGAAACAAACATGTGTGCTGGCAATGATCTGACATGGAGGATGATAACTTACTATGTTATTCTACAATAGCAAAGAAAATGATTGAGAGGAGGATGATTTAGGCTTGGTGTGGGCCTCTAATACAGCTGGCTTCAAATGTATCTCATTCACTGGCTGTAAAAGAGCCCTACCAAAAATTTCATTGGTTCATTATTCTTTTGTAAGTTTTTCAAAATACCTCGTATGAGCGGCGATATGTTTTTGCTTATTTTTGTGTTGTAAATGTAATTTGGTACTTTCAATTTTTATTTGATAGTGTTTGTAATAACCTTTCTTCCCAGTGTGACATTTTATATAGCTTTTCTAATAGACAAGTGCTAATGAAATTGAGACAGTACTCACCCTGTGCATTTGGCCCAACCCAAGTCTGGTTGACATAATCACAGTTGTCATTTTCCATTTCAAAATGTTAAAATCATAAATAGCTATTTGGAACAAGTTAGCAAAATTATTAATTAATAGTTTAAAAGTTCTGGCATTAATATTATGTTCTGTCTATTGCCATCAAAAGGTTTAAAAAATCATTATGTATGATTTAAGCAAGGGTCATCTAGAGACATTGGTCCTTCCTTGTTGACTCTATGACTGCCATCTTGAACTCCTCTGGGAACTCACATACTGACTGTAGTAGGACCATAGACTGTAGAAGAAAACTAAATGCTCTCATAAATGCCGGGTGGGTGCTTAATTTCCAGTGGATCCCGAACCATGTAAACTTCACTGGCAATGAAAATGTTGATAAACTAGCCAAGCAGGGAACAAGCCTCCCTCTGAGTTCACTACAGTCCTCCAGGTCCCTAATAAAGATGTCCACCAAAAAATGGAATCGCATTCGATTGAGGGAATTCTCAGCAGGAAAACGGTGGGAAAGTCTTGTGACAGGGAGACCAATTGACCATAACTTGCCCCGAGCTGTTAGTGTTGCTGCTTTCAGAAGGAAGGCAGGTCATAATTATCTTGCTGCACACCTCAGCTGCATCTATGTGCTACTGACCTTAAAGTGTCTGCTGTGTAGTGGGGAACTTATGAATGTCGAACACCTTAATGATTGCGCAGCCCTAGACTGGGTCCAGGATTACTACAGTTCCATCTCTACTGGTCATCACGTCGCCAAATGGCTCAATTGCCAAGGGTGGGCCTTGGCTAGTAAGTAAGTCATTATGTATGGGATAAAAACTAATGTAAGTGAATATTTAGATAAGAAAGTGAATTAGTCAGATTACTTAATTATAACTAGTATTTTTATTATACACATATTTACAGAGTGATTCATGCATAATGTCTGATGACAATGAAGTGACTTATGAACATATCAGCCATGGGTAGATGTTGCCAGCCCACACATCCTCATGATAAACAATAGTGGATAAATGTGGGATAAATAGTGGATTTTGCATACAAATATAAATAAAAAATCAGAATTTTATGAGTTTAAATAAAATTCTTGAAACAGTAATAACCCTTGTTTTTCTCTAAACGTTAATAATTCTCGAACACCTCGATATTGGTAGTTACCCTGAATCAGAATACAAAGTAAAAAGGTAATAGTATCAACATTTTTGTATGAAAATCATTCAGAAAAAAATCACCCAGGAATGTTGAAAGATTAAAGAGTAAATAATATCTTGCCAAATGAAGATTTATAAACTTTAAACCGGTTTAATATAGTCGCCAGTCATCAGGTAAGGCCAATACCAGACATGAGTTATTCAATTATTGAGAAAATCTCTTAACACATTATTTGTTTTGACACATCTCATACGCATAATAAAATATGGTACAAGTCTTCAGTAGCCGATTGACCACAGGATTGTAGACAGTGTTGATTTGCATTCCAAGTTACAATGTAGTTTATACAAATTGTATTCTACAGTTCAGTTTCTGTTTCCTTTCTTCATTTTATAATTATTTCCAACAGTGATTATATAAAAGGAAAATGTCTAAACATGGTACAGTACAGTCTCGCTAATCCGGTCTCCGATGATCCGGACCTCCGGCTAATCCGGACGGCCCAAAAGTTTTGTTTAGTTATAGTATTTTACAGTGCACAATCAGTCTGCTGTCCACAAAAATATTTATTTTTATACGTCTATATTTGTTATTTTTCAAAGGGGTTTTCCTACTTTAATACTCAAATAATATAATTTATTCATTAAAATATGAAATAGGTGTACCACTTGTTTGTTTCTTTTGCCTACTAAAGTAGAATAAACTTCTTTGAAAAAATATATACAAATTAGATCACCCAACACTACAACGTACGTGACATCAGAGACATCTTGCGATAAACAAAAGATAAAGGACCGCTGACTAAACGGATAAACAGTCTATCCGTCTGGCGTCAGGTCAGTTGTTTTGTCGGACAGATGCCACTTTTCCTGCTTCTCGCAAGATATCTGCTCAGTTGTCATTTAATTCTAGTGCGATATTGATCTGTGTTTTTTATTTACGTCTCGTTCAGTGTTCAGTGAAAATGGCGACTAAACGTAAGTCAGTGACAGTGACAATGGAACAAAAACTCCAAGCTTTGTTTCGTATTGATGGAGGTGAATCGCTTATTAAAATTGCAAAAGAGTTAGGTGTGGGAAAACAAACTGTTTCCGATTGGAAAAAAAAGCGACAGGAAATTGAAGATTTTTGTGCAAAAATGGTTAGTAAAGACAGTTTAGGCGGCAGAAGCACTTTAAAAAAACCAAAAAATGAAACCCTAGATGATGCTTTGTATGTTTGGTTTTGCCAACAACGGGAACAGGGTGTTCCTTTATCGGGTGTAAATTTGCAAACGATCGCGCTGAAACTGAATGAAAAGTTAAAAGGAGACCCTAATTTTACTGCCAGTGTGGGATGGCTGTCACGGTGGAAGGAACGACACGGCATCCGTCAACTCGGAATAAGTGGTGAAATTTTGTCAGGTGACAGTGATGCAAGTGAAAAATTCAAAGACAAATTTGGCAAGTTTCTCAGAGATGAAAACTTACAACCTTGTCAGGTGTTCAACGCTGACGAAACTGGATTAAATTATAAAATGTTCCCAAAAAAAACTTTAGCTTCCAAATTAGATTCAGTAGCAAAAGGCCATAAAGTTAAGAAAGAACGTATGACTTTGCTGCCCTGCAGTAATGCTTCTGGCGATCTAAAATTTCCACTTTTGGTGATAGGGAAATCCGCAAAGCCTAGGGTTTTTAAAAATGTAAATTTAAGTGTTCTACCGGCCCAATACAAGTTCCAAAAATCAGCGTGGATGAACAGTCAAATTTTTAAGGACTGGTTTTTTGAAAACTTTGTTCCAACAACAGAAAAGTTTTTAAAAGAGAAAAAACTCCCTCGAAAAGCGGTTTTACTAATTGATAATGCCCCATGCCACCCAAATGAAGAAGAATTGCGTCATGGTGACATTTTTGTTAAATTTCTTCCTCCTAACGTAACGGCTCTCATTCAGCCGATGGATCAGGGCGTGATCGAAGCGATAATACGGCGATATAGGAAAAAGTTAATTTTATCGCTTTTGGAACAACAAGAAGCAGATCCAGCTACAAAATTTATTGAAAATCTTAAAAAAGTGACTATAAAGGATGTCATTTATATGGCTGCAGAATCGTGGGAGGAAATTCAACCGTCTACACTACAAAAAAGCTGGAAAAAATTGTGGCCTGAAATGCCACAGGAAAGTGGAAAATCTGACAGTCAACCTACTAATGACGACAATGAATTTGTTCAGATTTTTCAACAATTGGAGGGTTGTGCCGAGTTGAAAGACACTGATATTTCCGAGTGGATTATCAGTGATAATGACATTGGTCATCAAGTGCTCAACGAGGACGAAATCGTCGCGGTGTGCACTGCAAACGCAGAAAATGACAGCTCGGAAGAGGAAGACTACACAGACGAACCTGTCAGCCTAACTCATGATGAGGCGGCTGCAATGCTGGAGGGGTTGATGACTTACTTTGAGAAACAAAGTGATACGTCAACTGCGGAGCTACTGACCTTGAAACGCCTACGAGATCGTACTGTGAAACGACGTCATTCGTCGTTAAAACAAAAGAACATTACGGACTTTTTTCACTAAGTTTTTTAAAGTTTGTTTTTGTTTCAGTTTCATTTTTGTTTGAGTTTTTTGTGCGTTTATACAGTATAGTGTAAATAACTTTATGTGAATACTTTTATTCAACGAGAAAGGTGCTTAGATATTTATTTATGTCATGACTTTTCTGTTATAATTATAGGATTTTTTGCTACATAAGCTATGAAATACTGTACTGTAAGCTATATTTAGGCCTCAATTTCACTAAAACTACAATTTCAATATGTTTTCCCACCTAAAACACATATTGTATGCATTTGTTTGGCTTTTTCCGTCTAATCCGGACTTTCGTTGATCCGGACCGGGTCCGGTCCCATCAAGTCCGGATTAGTGAGACTGTACTGTAATTATAAAACTTTAACATTAGTTGATAAGAGACAAGACATTCTACAATGTTTACAAAAAGGTGAGAGTGCGGCTAAGCTATCGTTCAGAATTCAGAATTTCTAGAACGACCATGATACCAAGAAAAGTGGCAATGAAATTGAAGAGTTCATGGCAAAAATTAAAGTTTTTGATGAAGATGTTAAAAAACAAAACAAAATTGACAACACCCAATCATGTTCAACTGGATGATAATATGTTTATCTGGTTGTAATTACAAACTATACTGCAGACAACTAGTGTTTTTATAGTGTGGTGTAATAGTGTTGAGTTTTCGGCCGGCGTAAACCATCAAAGCACAACATTAATTACATTACATATATATTAACGTATTTATGTACTATGTTTACTCACAACTACAAGTTTATATTTTACGATTTCCATAATCGTTGTTTTCTCAATTCGTCATCCCATTGGTCCCAAATATGACGAATTAGAGAGGTATACTATAACGTCATATTTTAAAAGCTCTTTTCAATATGGCACAGCTTTCAGGTTTTCTAGACCACTAAGATTGTATGTGGTGCATAGAGTTTAGTCAAAGATCAGGAGCAAGATAAACATTAACTTAATGTGTTGGACATTATGAGGAAAAACATTTGTTTGATAAAGAAAAGTATGGATATTGGGAAGTATTTCAGCTAAAGACAATTTTCCTGTTTTAATATTGTATTTTTTTCTAGCATTCCCTTAACATTTTCTATTATAGATATCTTTTCCATTTCCAGACAGTCAAGATCTTTCTACAACTTTTATAACTAAATGCACAAAAAAATTATATTAACATACAAATTAATAAAATCTAAAAAAACTGAATAAACAAAAACAACTACAGCAGCAAATTTTAACAAACGGCTACTGTGTGAGAATATTTTTTATTTACAACTAATAGTTATATTGTTTTAAAGATATATTTTCCCAATAATATTAACATTAGGAACCATTTTTAATGGTTTGTAATACTGTAGTGTTAGAAGCAAGAATTTGGTTATGTACATTTGAGAAACACATAGTTATAGTAGGGACTGTAGATCTCTTATGGTTGTACTTTATGCGAGAGAGTATTTCTACTACTCTTGATCTTGTTTCGGAGCAATTTAAAAAACGTTCTACAGTACACCCTGAAAAAATAAAACACGTTTATTAACTAACAACTAACTAACAAGATTAACTAATAAGATTCTAACAACGCTAATAGAAAACTAAACTAAATACAGATTAGAAAAGGTGGCAGTATTTTGAACATAACTATCAATTTTTTCATTTATTACGCTTTTGCTATTACTTGCAACCAGACGTTTTGTTAACTAAAGGTTGTTAAATTGTTAACTTACACTTGGAAGAAACGTTTCCGTCTTACGACTTCTTCAGCCTCATATTTTTGCTGCTATGATTGCTGCAGTTGAGCTTCCCTGGTACCATTTTTTGAAAGTTAGAAGTGATGTGATCGAAGAGTAAGTGTGATCTGTGCAGTGTTTGTTCATTTTGGATGTCATTTTTATGTGTGTTGCTATGTCTATATATTTCATATTGTTCTAGTGTGTTTAATTTATGGCCTTTGTTGCATGTGTAGAGGATGCTCATGTTATTTTCCATACTATTACATGAGTGTTTAGTGTCCATGAGGTGATTTGCGAAGGTGGATTCAATAGCTTTTGTGTTCTTTATATCCTTTGGCAAAAGGTCTGCCCGTTTGTCCAATACAGAACTTATTGCAGTTGTTGCATTGTAGTTTGTATACACCTGGGTTATTGTATGTGTTGGTATTGTTATTAATGCTGTGTCTGATAGCTGTTTGGCTTTTATTTGTTGTTCTGCATGCTACATTGTATCCTGCTCTTTTAATTGTTGTGCTATTTTATTTGTAAGTTTGTTTATGTATGTGAGGATGATGAATTTGTTTGTGTTTGTATTGTTACTGTTCTTATTAGTATCCGTTTTTGTGAGCTAAATATTTGATTGTGTTTAGTTCCTTTGTGTAGTTAGTTGTGGACATAGGTATCTTGTTTAGTTTGTGTAGTAAATGTTTGAATGCTGCGTGTTTATGTTGTATTGGGTGGTTTCATGTGTTGTGTATCAGTGTCTCTGTCGTGGTTGGCTTGCGGTATATGTTGAATTCATGTTTGTTTTGATTTTTTTGATATGGTGATGTCTAAGAAATTCAATGTTTTGTTGTTTTCAAATTCTGCAGTGAACTGGATATTTTTGTGTATTTTGTTCATATGTGTTTGGAGTTGTTGGCAATGTCTTATGTTTCCTCGGTATAGTATTATAATGTCGTCAAGATATCTGAGCTAATATATTATCGTATCTGCGTGTTTGTTGTTATTTATGATTTTATTCTGTTCTATGTGTTGTAGGAGTATTTCTGCGAGAATGCTTGAAATTGGTGAACCCATGGTAGGCCTTTTTTCTGTGTGTAATATTTTTATATTCCTTTTACATAATTCAAACTACAAGAGTCATTCAGTATTAGCTGTATTTAGTATATGTACTGTGTATATATGTATATCACTGTGAAGGTTGTTTAATTCATTCAGTGAGTTCTGAAGTAGCATTTAAAATGACTGCTGGAATAAATTCTCTTATTGATTGTGAAGTTTGTGCTGTTATCTGATTTCTTTGGGTCGAAAATATTCAACTAGTAAAAAATATGTTGCATATGAAGAAAACATTAAGAGTTATATAGCAGAAAATAAATGGTGCCAATTGTTTCATGAAGGTTCTACTAATGATAAAAAGTGATTTGGCTGGATATCTGATTACTGACGGCTTCGTTTGAAAGGTCAATGAAAACATTTGGGAAAATTGAAGGTTCATTATTACTGATATTTCACAGTGTTTACCTCAAAAATTACAAACGGTAGTGTATAAAATTGTGACTCAGAAATGTGGATTTTACAAATTTTTATCTTGATGAATTTCGAAACATCTGATTCATGAACACAAAACAAGATTGGGAATTACTTTGGACTTCCTTGTTTGATACGATGAAGAAGATAATGAATTTTTTAACCACTCTGACATTTGTCGAGGTATTGGTGTTCTGGGTCAACATTGAGCAAAAAAGTATTAAATGCAGGGGGGGGGGGAGGTCTTGTCTCTGTGAGTGAATACATTAATTTTTTTTTACAAAAGGAATTTATCCCACACACTAGCTGGATCTATAATTTCTTTAAAGTTGTGGAGGAAACGATTCATAATTTTGTATTTGAGAAATTCAATTAATATATAATCTGTAATAAATTAAATAATTATAATTAATGTGTAAGTAGTATTTTATAGTGACAGTGTGGTCAGATCTATAAAGGGGTAGATAGGAGGAAGGAATTAGTGGGTATTCACAAGGAGCCCCACACAGAAGGTCTATGTAAAGCAGTTTTTGGATAATTATCCTTACTAGATACCAATTCGGTCTTTTCATTTTCAAGTTACTGCCCATTTCAAGTACGGATATCAAATGGTTATCAATTTGTTTTAACACAGAAGTTATTAATATGTTTCTATGAAATTTAACATATTAATTGTTTGGTATATCTGCAGGTTTTTCAAGTTTCTTTAACAACTTTAGTTTAGCCTTCAGGTTTTTGTTGTCTATAACAACTTTGAGGAGAAACACCTTTGCTACCGCAATGTTAACAAAATAACTATTGGTATAGACCAGCCGGCTCACATATGCACCGTACAGTCTCTCGTCCTGGACCGATGACTCCGAGATGCACCGCTCTGGGTAGTTGTAATGGACCGACAGCTAATATTTGCGTGTTACTTTTATTCCTCTGACAAACAGTGGTGTTTTTAACGGTTTGATATATTCGTATCGGACTACAAACATGTCTGACATTAATGTGGGTCATTTGGTCTCTCAGTTATCAAGGTCAATGACATCAAGAATGTACTCTAAATGACATTTATCAACACAGGATGTAAACCTGTCACAAGTGATGAGTGCGTTTGTAAATATTCTGTTGGCCTACTTTATATGGAACAGTGATCGAGTGTTTGGCCAAAAACTCACGAGTTCTGAGTGCTGAGTGAGCTGGAGCGTTGTTGTGATGGAAAAACCATTTATTACTTCTCTACAGTTTTGGCCTTTTGAGTCGGACGGCGTCCCTCAGACGTTTCAGTATTTCATTGTAGGTAATCTGGTTGACTGTAGAGCCTTTAGGGAGATTCTCGTAGTGAACAACACCCTTAGCATAAAAAAAACTGTCAGCATCACCTTGACATTCGACCGAACTTGGCGAGCTTTTTTGGGTCTTGGGGACGTTTGACTTACCCATTGGGATGATTGGACCTTCGTTTCAATGTTGTAACCATACACCCATGACTCATCATCCCCCAAAAAGTTGTCATCTTCATTTGAACGATCAAGCAGTTCCCAACAAACCCGGACGAGCGATTGGCTATTTGGTCGTCAGTCATCAGGCGTGGCACAAATTTTGCAGAGACGCGGTGCATCTTCAATTTTTCGGTCAAAATCTCGTAACAAGATCCAACTAATATTCCACACTCTTCGGAAAGCTCCCTAATGGTCAGACGTCGATTTTCGCGCACCAGGGTGTTGATTTTGTCAACGTGTGGGTCGTCAGTTGACGTTAAAGGATGTTCCGGACGCTCATCGTTATCAATCGACTGTCGGCCACCCTTAAAACATGCAGTACGCTTCATGGCAACATCGTCGTAGATCGTGTTAAGCATGACAAATGTTTCTGTTGCAGATTTCCCTAGTTTTACACAAAATTTCACAGCAATTCGTTGCTCCTTCAGGCTGTCCATTTAACAATCCGACAAACGAAAAAAACACTCTTTACTAAACTGCATGTAACTCATCAACAAATGAAGATATCTGCGACTGAAATACCGCGTTTTAATCAGCTGATTTATACGAACCTAGCGGATTCTCCTGAAACTAACTTGATCCATGAAATTCAAACAGTCCGCATATTTTTTTAACATACCTCGTACATTTCTAAGATGTCTATACTGGTTTTAACAAAAAATCGAGTTAAGAAATTCTCTAACCCTGTCTGCACATTTTAGTTTCTGATGTTACTTGTAACTAATTTTGATTACCATTTATTTACAACAAACGTTTTTAAAACCTATTTTACTGCTACGGCTACACACTACAAATTGAATTGTGTATTAAAAAAATGTTTTATTACATACTTTAATTAAAACTGTACATAATTATCAGACATCTAGATTGCAGAAATATTTACAACTGGTGATGAAAGAAGTCCTCAGTTAGATATTGATTTGGTTATAAAAAATAAAATTGCTAACTTAACCTATCTTGTTTACAAGTGAATTGGCCTCAGTTATGGTATTTGTTACTAAATTGGCACATGGAATAAGGAGTAATTCATTTTATATATGAGCTACTTACCTGGTCCTATAATAACTTTACTTTTTCTAAAAAAACAAATCTAATCCTAATGAATACTTTATAGCTATACAAAGTGCTCCAAAAAGAATGCCGGGATTTTGAAATAAATGTTACTGAAAGACGGCTCAAGATAACGATTTAGGTATCAAATTGAAGAGAAATAAACAAAGTTTTTTATGAACAGCAGACATCAAAGCTATATTTGGTTTCCAGCCAAGTGTTGAGTAGCATCACTGGTGTTACAATTTTAATGGTTGTCAAAATTTGGTTACTCAGATGTCTCAAAACGTGAATGTTTTCATCATACACAATGCTATTTACATAACCTCATTAAAAAAAAAGTCCAAAGGGCTCAAATCAGAACGTCTGAAAGACCAGAGAATAGGCTTAACCCTGCCTATCCAACCCCTTACAATTGTTTAGTAAGTCACATACTTCTTGATGGTAATGATGCGAGGTGCTATCTTGAATTAAAATCAAGTTGTTGACCAGCTTGTTGTTCAATGGCTTTGATTTAAAAAAATAAATATTGTTCTATCATATCAAGATAAATTAGCTATTGTTTTTTCTGCAAAAAAGAAAGGGTTTATCACTTACTCATATATTAACCCATACCACCACATTTCACTTTTGATGAATCACGCACATGTTCTTGCATAAGGTTAGGTTGTTCTGAACCCCATATCCAGCAATTGTGACAATTAATCACATCATTTATGTGGAATGTAGCCTTGTCTTAGAACAGCACTCTAAAGAAAAGAGGTCAATACAGCATGTCAAGGTCAACATTTTGTCCTATGTTACAGGGTAAACAGAACTTACTTATTTCAACTTCAGATTGATGTTTAAATTGTTTAGTTATCTTTCTTTAGTATAGCAGTCTTTCAGTATCGCTCATTCAAAGTCCTGACAATCTTTTGGAAGATCCTGTATTATAAATTAATGGTCTTCTTTATGAAGAAACTTACATATCATAATGTCTTGGTGTTTGCGTATTTTATTATGAATTTAAATGTAGCTTTATTCAAAATTTTTAATTATTTTGACATCAGCTCCAATAATTTCATGGTTCCTGAGGACTTTCTATATTAGTAGGTATAACGTTTCCAGCCAAATCAATGATGACTGTATAATTGAAAATTAGCAAACTGTAATCTGAATGGTGTAAAGAATCTAATTGCCAATACAAACTGGTGGATCCGTTATATAAATATCTAAACTAAACACTTAGACTGAGGATTTGACTGCATATGATTAGAATGATAGAAAACTTTAATTAATAAACAAATATCTAACCTAAGAACTTTTCCGCATGTTCTCTTAAAAGAAGTGCTGCCATTTGGTGGCCCTGCTGTGTCAAGACAGTTAGCTGCAGAGCAAATATCATTTCAACTGGTTTCTCTTTACCTATAAACACATCATATTAATTAAAATAATGTCTTTAAAAACCATCACTATGTTGTTGAAAATAAAAACAAAAAAAAACTTACCGCTTGCAATACACTTTGGGCAAAATACATGGTTTTTAGAACAATCATAGTGAAAAGCAGAAAACAGGTACAGATTGTTGCAACCGGCAAAGCAGTAACCACTAACCAAATCCAAGGGATTGTCTTCTGAAAAGCAATTAAATTTTTTTATTAACTTTATTGACTAATATATTTGAAGTGATTAAAAATATGCAAGGAGTGGTTGGGTTCCACAAGCACTGTGAAGATGGGCCTTGTCAATAGAATAATTCCACAACTACCATGCCTTTTCTTTTCCTATACAAACGGCAGGTAGGTGGTGAATGTTTAATAGACAGATTATTATCACTATCAATACCAAGTTCAAGATGTCAGTTTGTATTGAGCTGATTCAAGACAAGGGACGTTCTCAATGTGCTTTTGTCCCCCAACGACTCCTTGTTTATTTTCAATAAGACATTTTTTACCATCTACCTCAGACTCCAAAACTATCACTCATTTTCAGTATTCCTGAACTAAATAAGAAGCTAGGAAGGCATTCGTTATTAGTAGCCCAAAATAAAATCAGATTAATTTAATTAGTTAGTATTAATTTTACCAAGATAACTCACTTATATACCGAGACAATAGTCCCCTTGAACAATTACTATCCTTCACAAGGTGACTCTGGCAATTGAGACTGTCTGTCCGCTATACTTCCTTTTTCACTCAAGGGATAGACAGGGTTACATTTTTAAATAATCTGTTTTTAAGTGGACATACAAGGAGTGGCAGAAAAGTAATGAGACTGATTTTCATTAATCAGAGATTTAATATTTTTCGAATATAAATTTTATCCCCTTGAAAAATGTTTCCTTGGGCAGCTACAAACTGATAGAGACGTTTCCAGTGTTGGTAGCAGCTCAGGAAGTCTTTAACTGGAATGGTCTTCAGCATGTCTGTTACAATCTTATGGAGGTATTTTAAAGCTACGAAGTGACAACCTTTGAGGACATTTTTCAGCTTGGGAAAAAAGAAAAAGTCACCCCACAGAGGTCAGGTGAATGGGGGGGGGGGGGGGCTGAAAAAACACAGGAAAGCCTTTTGAGGCCAACTTCTGTGACAGTGTGACATGAGGCGTTGTCATGATGGAGCATCCATTTGTCTGCAATGTCTGGTCTGTTGGTAATCACCCTTCCTCTGAGCCTTTCAAGGACGTCTTTATAAAAAACTTTGTTAATAGTTTGTCCTGGAGGAACAAATTCTTTGTGGATGTTTCCCTTTCTGTAAAAAAAAATCAGTGTCGATTTTATTTTGATTTTCTTAATTGAGCTTTCTTCTGTCGTAATAAATAATAAAAAAATAAATGCTTCAAAAATTGGAAAAGTATCAAGTGCGGGATGAAATAGTTTCGAGTGCCAAAATAGCGCAACTTACAAACGGAGGGGGTTAGAACTGTCATTGAAATTTGTAACAACAATTTGAAGGGTAAAGAAGACTATGGAGTTAAAAAATATCACCATATTACACCATAAGTGACATTTTCAAGTATCAGCGAAAAAACGAGCAAAAATCTTTGAAAGGAAGTTCAAAATACACAATGTTACAAGTCAAGAGAAAGTCTTGACAAATAGAAAAAACCCATAGCAAGGGTAGGGGTAACTGCCCGCTAGCAACAGGGGACTCGCAATTCAGTTTTCGTTGGAGACGGACGTGTTTCTGGAGATCTAGAAACTAGTTCAAGATGCTGTTCAATGGCTGAGAAAAACACCCTAGCCCAAGATGGACGTGGAGATGATCTGCTTTCGACTGCCTGCGAAATCGAACTTTTAATAATGTTAAAAAAGTATTAAAACTAGCCCTAAAACCGATCAATGTCGATGGCTACAAGAACCAAGACTACAAGAAAATCCAGGAAAACCACAGCCATCCCAGTGAAAGTTTTCGGGACAAGTCTAAATTTTAATTGAAATAAACCATTTATTAAAACTAGTAAACATTTCTTAAATTCATGTAATAAAATTTTCTTGTAATGAATAATTAAAAAATATATAAACAAATGGCTAATTTTTAAACAATAAAAATATATAATGGTGATATATTTCAATAATTTGTTAAAATATTAAATTAAAAGTTCTACAATCTTAAGATCAAGAAAAAAATAAAGTTAACGTTTTTATAAAGTCAAAATCTATATATGTTCATAATGAATAATCACAAAATTTATTTAGAGTCAATATTAGAAAATGAATAAGAAATTTATAAAAAAAAAATCAGTAGAAGATGATTTAGTAATTAAGTGAATAGAATTTATTTTATGTCCATGTATATTAAATCTAACATCTAGTATCAAATAAGGGTAAAAATGTGAATCCAGTAAATTTGGTGCTAAAATTCTTAAGCTTTATGTTTGGGAGCACAAATATGAATTAAATCCATAGGCACTACGAAGTACTTTTGCAAGTTACTTCTACAGAAATTTATATAGACATAAAATAAAATAAATAGATATAAATTATTTTTCTGTTATATTTAAATATATATGTGATTTTATGTGTGAAATTTTTAACTCTATAAAACCAATTGACTATTAAACGTTATGTTAAGAATAGTATGATATTTTAGAAAAGCAAATTTTAATTTATATTTTACTTTTTTAAGTGATTAAAACAAAATAAAACAAAGAAAAAATGTTTCTAATTATTAAAATTAACCTGTGGTAAAGCTAGTATATAAAATTGTATTAAATTTTTCCAACCAGCAACTATGAATAAAATTAAATAATTAAATTAAACTGGCAATAAGAGTCTTAAGAAATACTATTGCAATAACAACGTATCAGATAAATTTATACTCAAACACAAATTTTTAAAGTATAAATTATCAATTAAATGAGTTTGAACATTTTAGTTGGTTTTTAAAAACAAAGCCCAGGGATTTATCCACTGGCAGATCACGCTCGACACACCACAGATACCAGGATATGGTAAGTCGGGTGAGATCATATTTTGACCGCGGTTGAACTGCACGTTTCGACCCTACAGAGTCCATCATCAGCAGGTATAGCTTACGCGAAAAACACATAAATGTGGGTACTTTGTTGGTAGGGTGTGGAATGCGAAAACGGGGACAGTAATTTTCTCCTTGAGATGGTGCAGACTCAAGAGTAGCGAGGGGTTTGGTCGCATGTTGAGTGTTGCTGTGAATAAGACCCATTCCCTCTGTGTGTGTGTGTGTGTGTTCCTTGGCCAGTCTGTGTCTAGATATAACCTCTGTGAGGTTTAATATTCATTCTCTTGTATATTGCACGTTCTCATTATCCATTATTAAGCGTATATGAAGGGTCAAAGTGTTTCTCACTATTCTATGGACATTGGCCAGCTCTTTCATTAAAGGGGGCTTGCTACGCTTAATATTGCCAGTTCCACATCAGGAAAATTATGATGAAAACCTACTCGATTTCGGATAAGTGAACAAAATTATAAGTATGTAAAATTTCTAGTTACATATTTAAACTGGCGGTCTTTGGGGAAAGATAAATACTCATCGAATAACAAATACTATTTAATATATTATTTTAAAAATATATTTCCTTTCAAGTCTAAATTTATGTGAACCTCAGAAAACTTAATTTATCAACATCTTTACAATGATTTCCTTAAATTTAAAAAATGTTACAGTCCTGAAGAGAATACAGCCAATAAACCTAAAAATCAATATATAAATATTGATATACAGTAATACCCTGTACTTACGCTATAGGTGGGACCGGGCAATAACTATGTAAGTCGAATTTGCGTAAGTCGGGGTATAATTTTACATACAATCACATAGGAATCATCTTTAGTTGGGACCAAAGACTAAATAAACTAATAATTTAGAAGAAATATGTGTATGTATAAAAATCCTAAATACACAATACAACAAAGAATTATATTATATAGATACATATTGTAAATAAGTAAGTAAAAAGAAGGTTTTTGACATAGAAAGCTTCATAAAATCTAGTAAATTCATCTGACGAATTAAAGATTTCTTTCTTCTCTCGCAGAATTACCTCGTAACTCGCTAATTTTTTTTTTGTGGCACGCTCATCGTTGAAGTCTGTTTTCCAAAATTTGTAAGCCTTACTCAATTAAACTAAGGTCTTTTGTCAAATTTCTAACCGTCATTTCATCTACATCAACTGGGTCTAAAAAATCTACATTTTTAAATCAGCATTATCCATTTCTAAATTGAGTTGTCTGGCAAAACCAGAACTTCTTCAATCACATCAGCAATTCCATCAGTCTCTGGCAGTGATTCTGCTTGAGTTTCAGTGGTGAAAAAAATAGACACACCTTTTCCAAATGCCATTCAAAGTTTTTTGTGAAATTTCATTCCTAAATGTAAGAATAATTTCAAAGAATCTAAGACATTGAATTATTTCAAAAAACCTTCAACAGAGAGTTCGTTGTTCTATCTCATAGCGTCATGCAGATGCGCGAATGATCTTCTTGTGTAATAAACTCTAAATGTTCTGATGATCCCCTAATCCATCAGTTGAAGCAAACTAGATAGGTTTGGTAAAAAAAATATCACTTTCACGTGTCAAAATTAATTAAAGTAGTAGGAGGATGGCCAGGTGCATTGACAATTAAAAAGAATTTTTGTAGACTGACAATAACGTTCGACTAAAGGTATGAAATGATGGCCAACCAGTCCTAAAAAAAGAAAGCTGTCACCTAAGCCTTCCGATTCGACTTCCAAAACCACGGGCAAGCTAGCTTTAGAAATGTTTTAATGCCCTTGGATTTAGTAAGCGATCAACTATGAGAGGTTGCAACTTACAATCACCAGCTGAATTTGCGCCAACCATTACTGTCTAACGGTCTTTGGCAGCCTTAAAACTTGGAAATATTATATCTTCAAGCTCTATAAAAGTTCTTTTAGGCATTTTCTTCCAAATTAGGCCAGTTTCTGAGTAACTCGGACAGCATGATTTAAAACCGCGTAACTTGGGAATCGTGAAAGACGTAAGTCGAGGTATTACTGTACATTCCTTTATGGATGGAAAAAAATCTGGAGTACATTTGTTTATTTTATAGTTCATACAAACACAGTTCCGACAATCCCCAGAATCTCACCTGGCATTGACAACAGTGGTGAACCCTACAACAGTTCACGCTGCAACTGCTGATTGGAGCACCTCGTCAATGTAAGATGATATTCTGGTGAGATGCTGGAACTGTGTTTTTATATCATAGAAGTAAGATCTGTTGAAAAATAATTTGGAATTTCATAATTACTTATGTAAGCATTTAGGTAGCAATACACACACACACACACGTATAATAAGCTAAAAGATTTATATAGTAGTCTCGCTCTCTCTCTCTATATATATATATATTTCCAAGAGATTGCAGTTTTGAACTATTGCCACTAGGTAAGTCTGTCAGTCTCCTATCTAGTCCAAAATTCCTAATTAGGCTTTAAGCTATGCTAGAGCTAACCTAATATATATATATATATATATATATATATATATATATATATATATATATATATATATATATATTCTTGATATTTAACGTTATCCATTGTTTTTTTTTTCCGTTGCACTGACTTTATGAAGTTAATATATTACTATGTAAGTAATTTTATCCACCATTAAGTGCAATAATTTTACCTTGAGTGATGAGGCACCTTTCGGTCAATTGACCATTGTCGAATCACTGATGTTTTTCTGTTGTAGATGTTCGGTCTGTGAAGTAAGTGTTTGTTGACGTTACGCGCACTTTTTCTTGATCTGTGTGTATGATATTTCTATATAGTATGTCTTCTGTATATGTTGTTTGTAGATTCATTAAATTGTTGTGTAAGTTTTTATAAATGTGGTATTTTTCTAGTGAGTTTAGTTCTATTGGGTTGTTATTTATTTCAAGTATGGTTAGGTTATTTTCGTAATTTGTTATTTCGTGTTTATGGGATATTAGGTGTGCTGCAACATTTGATACTTTAGAATTTTTGTTTTTGAATGCTCTGTAATGTTCTTCAAATCTTATTTTAAATGTTCTGGTTGTTTTTCCTATGTAAAAAGCGTTACAGTTGTTGCATGTGATTTTGTAAATTCCTGATAGGTTATGTTTTTCTGAATTTGTTTTGTGGTTTGTGTTATTAAGATATTTTATTATTTTGTTGTTTGGTTTGTAAGTTGGAGTGTAGTATTCTTTGTTGTATATATTTGTTATTTTTTCTATTTTGTTATTGGTGTATTTATATTTTAGGTAGATTTTTTTATTTTCATTATTTTCGTGTTCCGGTTGTAGTGTTGTGTTGAGGTTAGGTTTTTTTGTGAATTTATTGTATATATTTTTTATAATGTGTTTGTTGTATCCATTTTCTATTGCTATTTTTGTAATGTTATCTAATTCTTCATTTAATTTTTGTTTGTTATCCTGTGTGTATTTTATTGCTTTATTTATCATGTTACTGTAAGTGTTAATTTTGTGTGTCCAGGGGTGGTTAGATTTGTAGTGTATTGTGGTGTTGTTGGAAGTAGGTTTCCTGTATACTGTAGTTTCTATTTTATTATCATTTATATTTAAAGTAATGTCGAGGAAGTTGATTGTTCTATTTGTTTCTGTTTCAACGGTGAATTGTATGTTTTCGTTGTATGTATTGAGTTTGTTTAATATTATGACGTGTTCGTTGTGAATGGTAGGTTGGTATATTACAAGTATATCGTCTACATACCTTGTCCATAGTGAGATATTGTGTGTGTTTATTATAGGTTTAATTATTATTTGTTCAAAGTGTTGTAAATATATTTCTGACATGACAGATGATATGGGTGAACCCATGGGGAGTCCTGTTGTTTGTTTATAATATTTATTGTTAAATTGGAAGTAATTTTGGTTACATATGTGTTTGGTTAGCGTAATGATACTATCTATTATGTTTCTTTTTTTGTTATTGTGTATCAGTTTGTTTTTTATTATTTCTATGGTTTCTTCTATTGGGATACTAGGGTACATGTTAGTTATGTCATAACTTATTATTTTTGTGTTGCTGTTTGTTTTTATCGTTTTTATTTTATTAATTAATTCGTATCCATTTTTTATATTGTATGTGTTGTTGATATGTATTTTAGATCTTAGGATATTATCTAGAATTTTTGCGATTATGTAAGATGGTGCTGTTGTGAAATTCATTAGTGGTCTAAATGGTGTGTTGGGTTTGTGGATTTTAGGTATGCCTGATCATATTGGTGCGCATGGTTTGACTGGGTATAGTCTTGTGTGGTATTTTAATTTATTGTTATAGTTTAACAATAAATATTATAAACAAACAACAGGACTCCCCATGGGTTCACCCATATCATCTGTCATGTCAGAAATATATTTACAACACTTTGAACAAATAATAATTAAACCTATAATAAACACACACAATATCTCACTATGGACAAGGTATGTAGACGATATACTTGTAATATACCAACCTACCATTCACAACGAACACGTCATAATATTAAACAAACTAAATACATACAACGAAAACATACAATTCACCGTTGAAACAGAAACAAATAGAACAATCAACTTCCTCGACATTACTTTAAATATAAATGATAATAAAATAGAAACTACAGTATACAGGAAACCTACTTCCAACAACACCACAATACACTACAAATCTAACCACCCCTGGACACACAAAATTAACACTTACAGTAACATGATAAATAAAGCAATAAAATACACACAGGATAACAAACAAAAATTAAATGAAGAATTAGATAACATTACAAAAATAGCAATAGAAAATGGATACAACAAACACATTATAAAAAATATATACAATAAATTCACAAAAAACCTAACCTCAACACAACACTACAACTGGAACACGAAAATAATGAAAATAAAAAAATCTACCTAAAATATAAATACACCAATAACAAAATAGAAAAAATAACAAATATATACAACAAAGAATACTACACTCCAACTTACAAACCAAACAACAAAATAATAAAATATCTTAATAACACAAACCACAAAACAAATTCAGAAAAACATAAACTATCAGGAATTTACAAAATCACATGCAACAACTGTAACGCTTTTTACATAGGAAAAACAACCAGAACATTTAAAATAAGATTTGAAGAACATTACAGAGCATTCAAAAACAAAAATTCTAAAGTATCAAATGTTGCAGCACACCTAATATCCCATAAACACGAAATAACAAATTACGAAAATAACCTAACCATACTTGAAATAAATAACAACCCAATAGAACTAAACTCACTAGAAAAATACCACATTTATAAAAACTTACACAACAATTTAATGAATCTACAAACAACATATACAGAAGACATACTATATAGAAATATCATACACACAGATCAAGAAAAAGTGCGCGTAACGTCAACAAACACCTACTTCACAGACCGAACATCTACAACAGAAAAACATCAGTGATTCGACAATGGTCAATTGACCGAAAGGTGCCTCATCACTCAAGGTAAAATTATTGCACTTAATGGTGGATAAAATTACTTACATAGTAATATATTAACTTCATAAAGTCAGTGCAACGGAAAAACAATGGATAACGTTAAATATCAAGAATTTAATACCTACCAAGGTAAACAACTGTACCGTAAATATCTTAACCTAAAAATCAAATTCCAGAATTGCATCAACAAAATACAGTTTAATAAAAAATGCTTAACACTTAATATAACACCAAAATACGCAAAATTACACATAAAAAATAAACAAAACACTATTATCAATAAAGCAACAAAAATAGCAGAATCACACATTATTAAACAAAACATTAAATCTGCCTACCATAAAAAAAGCCAAATCAATTTACAACTATACACAACCAATTTGGAAATAATGAAAACTTTTGACACTCTCACACCTATTATTCACGAAAAAACACAACAAATTATAATAAAACATAAAACAAACACTATTAACAGACAAAACAAAAAAATCGAAAATTTATCAAAACAACTTAACCTAAAAAATAGCCTAGAACCAATCCACACATCAAAACAACAACATAACCTAAAAAATAGCCTAGAACCAACCCACACCTCTAACAATAATAAATTCATAAACTTAACTAAAACACAATTTACTGAAAAAGAAAAAATAATAATAACAAATTCCTTCAAATATAACCTACCTAACTTCAACAAAAAACAAATAATAAAAAACCTAATAGTTGACACAGAATCTAACATCCACAAAATTACCCACCAAAATACTGAACACATAAGAAATAATATTAATAATAAAATTAACCTAATAAAAACAGAAAAAAACAAAAAAACGGAACAATATATTAATAAAAAAGAAATTATAAAACTCAGAGAAAAACTAGAAAACAACGACTACTTAATATTAAAATCAGATAAAACAAATACTCCAGTAATAATAGAAAATACCAAATATATCGATTCAATGACTAACTACATAAAAGAAAATAAATACGAACAAATCCCAGACCCAACTAACAAATACCTTATTACAATAAAAAACTTAATTGTCACTCACCGTAACACCCTAAACTATAACAATAAATTAAAATACCACACAAGATTATACCCATTCAAACCATGCGCACCAGTATTATCAGGGATACCTAAAATCCACAAACCCAACACACCATTTAGACCACTAATAAATTTCACAACAGCACCATCTTACATAATCGCAAAAATTCTAGACAAAATCCTAAGATCTAAAATACATATCAACAACACATACAATATAAAAAATGGATACGAATTAATTAATAAAATAAAAACGATAAAAACAAACAGCAACACAAAAATAATAAGTTATGACATAACTAACATGTACCCTAGTATCCCAATAGAAGAAACCATAGAAATAATAAAAAACAAACTGATACACAATAACGAAAAAAGAAACATAATAGATAGTATCATTACGCTAACCAAACACATATGTAACCAAAATTACTTCCAATTTAACAATAAATATTATAAACAAACAACAGGACTCCCCATGGGTTCACCCATATCATCTGTCATGTCAGAAATATATTTACAACACTTTGAACAAATAATAATTAAACCTATAATAAACACACACAATATCTCACTATGGACAAGGTATGTAGACGATATACTTGTAATATACCAACCTACCATTCACAACGAACACGTCATAATATTAAACAAACTAAATACATACAACGAAAACATACAATTCACCGTTGAAACAGAAACAAATAGAACAATCAACTTCCTCGACATTACTTTAAATATAAATGATAATAAAATAGAAACTACAGTATACAGGAAACCTACTTCCAACAACACCACAATACACTACAAATCTAACCACCCCTGGACACACAAAATTAACACTTACAGTAACATGATAAATAAAGCAATAAAATACACACAGGATAACAAACAAAAATTAAATGAAGAATTAGATAACATTACAAAAATAGCAATAGAAAATGGATACAACAAACACATTACAAAAAATATATACAATAAATTCACAAAAAAACCTAACCTCAACACAACACTACAACCGGAACACGAAAATAATGAAAATAAAAAAATCTACCTAAAATATAAATACACCAATAACAAAATAGAAAAAATAACAAATATATACAACAAAGAATACTACACTCCAACTTACAAACCAAACAACAAAATAATAAAATATCTTAATAACACAAACCACAAAATAAATTCAGAAAAACATAACCTATCAGGAATTTACAAAATCACATGCAACAACTGTAACGCTTTTTACATAGGAAAAACAACCAGAACATTTAAAATAAGATTTGAAGAACATTACAGAGCATTCAAAAACAAAAATTCTAAAGTATCAAATGTTGCAGCACACCTAATATCCCATAAACACGAAATAACAAATTACGAAAATAACCTAACCATACTTGAAATAAATAACAACCCAATAGAACTAAACTCACTAGAAAAATACCACATTTATAAAAACTTACACAACAATTTAATGAATCTACAAACAACATATACAGAAGACATACTATATAGAAATATCATAAACACAGATCAAGAAAAAGTGCGCGTAACGTCAACAAACACCTACTTCACAGACCGAACATCTACAACAGAAAAACATCAGTGATTCGACAATGGTCAATTGACCGAAAGGTGCCTCATCACTCAAGGTAAAATTATTGCACTTAATGGTGGATAAAATTACTTACATAGTAATATATTAACTTCATATATATATATATTTTTAGGTTAGTTTTGGTTGGTAAAGAGATTATTTAGATTTTTTGGACTAGGAGACTGACAGACGTACCATGGTAAGAGTCCACTTTGTAGTCTTGAAATAGAAACACATAAAAGCACTCAAACAATGATATATTTCAACCACACAGTGGTCTTTGTCAGTCGAAGAGAAAACACAAAAAGAAATATGAGAGAATGAAATAAAATAATTGTAATTACAGATTGTGTAGAGTAGAAATCAGATGTCACAGATGCATAGATTAAACATATATATATATATATATATATATATATATATATATATATATATATATATATATATATATATATTGTTTCCATGAACATATGAGAGATTATAGTTTATATAAGTCTGTCAGGGGAAAAGAGATAAGGCTATTTGGAAAAAAGAATGGATTTATCTGATGTTTAGGTTAGGGGATTCTCTGGACTTGGTATACCACTGGTATGATAGTTCCCACCTTCTCAGTTCTGAGGGATTGCAATCAGGGGGGAGTGATTTAATTATTTTTGTGGTATAGCAGTCATCAAAAGTTGTGATGTTGTGACTCGCAGCATGTTGAGCTGTTGGTCTATCCATATTCATAATTTTAACATCATGTCTGTGGCCATTTATTCTGATATTCAGACCATCCGTAGTCAGGCCTATGTACTGTGCTGAGCAAAGTTTAGATTGTAGCTGGTATATGACATTTTTCGATGTACAATTATGATGACCCTGTATTTTGAAGACCATTTTTGTTGTTTGGCTGTTGAAACTATTTGCTGAGGGGTGTATTGGACACGTCTTGCATCTAGGTCTATTACATGGGGAGGAGCCATGAGGAAGTTTGTGTGGTTTCTCTGCATCAGGGTCTGGTAGTTTAGGATGTACTAGGATGTTTTTCAAGTTGGGAGGTTGCTTGTACCAAATTTGCGGTGGATCGGTGAAAAGATTTTTGGTGTGGACGGAAGCTTGAAGAATTTTGAAGCCATCTCTCAATATCTTGTTGAGTTTATGTAGACCAGGATGGTAGTCTGTTATTAAAGACAGTTTATTTTGTTCTGTTTGTGGTTTATGGTAAACCGAGGATTGTGCTGAATGAATTTGGTTTTCAATGAGTTTTTTTGAGTATCCTCTTCTCTGGAAGGCTGTTGATATCTTTCTATTAAAATCTTCCAATTCCCTATCATTCGAACAGATTCTCTTACCCCTGATTGCTTGACTGTATGGAATGGATCGTTTTATGTTTATTGGATGGTTGCTGTCGAAATGGAGATATTGTAGGTGGTTTGTAGGTTTGATGTGAATTCCTGTATTGATATTTCCATTCTGGAGTGTTACCTCTACATCCAAAAAGGTGATGGCTGATGCAGATTTCTCCCAGGTAAATTGAAGTGTGGAGAATTGTGTCAGGCTGTCTAAAAATGTCTCAAGTGTTGAAGCACCCTGTGTCCAAATTAGGAAGATGTCATCTATATATCTATACCAACATAATGGCTGGTGTGTTTGTGTCTTTAAAAAACTTTCTTCCAACAATCCCATGTACAGATTTGCATACGATGGTGCCATTCTGGTACCCATTGCTGTTCCCTTTATTTGAAGGTAGTTCCTTCCCTCAAACTGAAAGTTGTTCTTCTCGAAGATGAACCTGGTCAGGTTCACAAGAAAAGGTGTAGTGGGAGAAGGCTTGCCTGGGCGTTTGTTTAGAAAATTCTCTATTGCAGATAGGCCATGTGCATGAGGGATGTTGGTATAGAGAGAGGTGACATCTATGGTGACCAAAATAGTTACCGGGGGTAGAGGTACAGATATTTGTGAGAGTCGATCTATGAAGTGATTGGTGTCCTGGGTATGTGATGGAAGGTTCTTTACTAAGGGTTGAAGGTGTGAGTCTATATATATACAGTCGAACCTCTGTGTAACGAAGTCGATTATCCAGAGAAAAAATTCGTTGTAGAGAGGTATTCGTTATTGAGAGGTTGTGTTGTCAAGAATGCTCCCACCCAATCTTACTGATCTTACCGCATTACGCATACCGCACTACGTATGTACGGTAATAAAAGGGATATAGTATAATATCGCGAGCGTAGTTAGTGTAATACGCCAATGTTAATATAGGATAATGTTTTATGTCTCAATTTATTTGAAATTCAAGTTGTTAAAAATGTTTTTAGAAGGTTTTCTTCATTGTACAGTGAAACCTGTCTTAGACGGACCCTGTGTTAGGCGGAATCTCGTCTATCGTGGAAAACTTTAAAAGTCCTGACTGTCGCCTATTTAATTTACCTGGTTAATAACCTTCATAAGCCGGAAACTGTCTAAGGCGGAAGCGGAATAAGCAAAAGGATGAGTGATACGTATTTACTACGTCTTAGTTCTGCATAAGCCGAAAAATCTGATCATATACATGCTGTAAAATATAAAGTTACAATGACTTCCGTTTAGATAAAATACAGTTTATAATATATTTTTTTACCATAACAAAATTCACAGATAGGTAATTGTAACGGATCGTATTTATTTCTGAGAACTCTGTAACAACGTTAAGGATTGCACAAGGTAACGAAATGGTATACAAACATCCATAATTTACGATAGGCTATGTGTCAGCACTTGTTTCCTTCAAGATAACGCAATGAATGGTTTACAAACATCCACGACCAGACATATTGATGTCCTATTGATTGACATATTGAAAGGCGAGAGACCGCTTCATTCTAAAAGGCAAAAAACATGTGTAAATAGAAGAAAAAGAAGAAATTGAAAACGGAACAGTCGCAGATAACAAAATAAAAACATTTGGCAGGCTTTAATGAAAATTTATGAGTTAGAAGATTTCGCGGTACGTATTAACAGCCCGGAAATGCGTCACCATTTGTTACAACTAAAAACAATAATTGAAACACAAGCAAGTAAAACTAACCTTATAAACACAAAAGTCAATGCTAGATTTTTTCAAGCCTAATTGATTTTCTTTTATTTTTACGTAAGCCTACTATGTACAGTATTTAGTCTAAATACAGTAAGAGGAAAAATATAGTTTTTAATAAATTGCATCATTAATTCATAAATTTATGACAAGTGTATAAGTGTTTTAGTTTTATAGTTTTCTATTAAAAATATTTTGTGGAGAAGGATAAAAGGATGCTGCATTAAAAGCTAAGATTTTTATTACGTAATGTAGGTTTTAACATTTTCTGTAGTGTGCATAGCCAACACCACCTAGAAAACAAGGTTTGCGAGTTGAGACGTCACAGGGCACAGGTTACGGGCTGTCATTAGGCAATCAAGATAACCGATATTACTGACGTTCATTTAGACGTTAAAATATGATAGTTTTCTTGTGATTTAAATACACTTGCTTTATATGTTGAAGTGTTATCTCTGTAGGAAATAAACAGTCAGTACTTAATCGGAAATAAATAATTAAATTAAATACTGTATTAGAACAAATGTAGATACGATGACAATTAATTGTCCGTTATCTATGTGGCGTTGGTACAGCGCCATACAGATGATCAGTAGAAATAATTGTCTTATATCTAAGAATCCCCACGGCCTGCCCTCACCCCAATGCTAAAAATAGACTCGGCAAACGTTTCGTGATGGTATTACCATCATACAATACACTACTACTGTATAAGCCGGAAACCTGTCTTAGACGGAAAAAATACCGGTCCCAATGGATTCCGGCTTAAACAGGTATCACTGTATAATACATAATACAATCTAATATATATACAGTCGAACCTCCAGATAACGAAATCCTCTATATAACGAATTTTTATCTTGTCCCATGACATTTTTTATGACTGCTTATTTACCTCCATGTAACGAATTTCGGACCTCTCAATAACGAAGTGTTTCCTTCACTTCAAGGCAGCCCACAATATCATTTACAGGAAATTGTTTATTTTCAGCAGGAAGGTCAACAAAACCAAGAATGGTAGGCGAAACACATGTCGGCAATTGACTGCATGTTATAGTTAGGTTCAGTTAAGATTGCAGTGACTCATCGGTTAGGAATTCTAAGAACTCAGCATTTATAGATAGGGCTACGGTACAGGCCTACAGTACATTCCCATCCTCCCACCAATTTCTTTTATCACTCATTTCAATGTTGCAGTATCATTAGGACACTGTGGCTTTAACACAAGTAAAGGTTGGAAAAGGAAAATTGCACTTTTCATCGTCAACTGCCCTGCACATCCGCATGACATCAATTCCAAACTGAAGAGTGTCAATGTGTTTTTCTTTCCACCAAATGTTACATCGATACTTCAACCACTCGATCAGGGAGTAATAAAAAATTTAAAGCTACACTACAGAAAAAGAATTTTAAAAAAGGTTGTGACTATAAGTTTTCATAAGCATTAGATAACTTATCATAATAGCCTATACAGAGTAGACCCTATGAAAAATATTGAATATGGATATCTAATACAGTGAAACCTGTCTAAGCCGGAATCCATTGCGACCGGCATTTTTTCCGTCTAAGACAGGTTTCCGGCTTATACAGTCGTAGTGTACTGTATGATGGTAATACCATCACAAAACGTTTGCTGAGTCTATTTTTAGCGTTGGGGTGAGGGTAGGCCGTGGAGATTCTTAGCTATAAGACTAATATTTCTACTGATCAGCTGTATGGCGCTGTACCAACACCACATAGATAACGGACAATTAATTGTCATTGTGTTACATTTGTTCTACCGGAAATGAGTGCTGACACATAGCCTGTCGTAAATTATGGATGTTTGTATACCATTGCGTTATCTTGTGCATATCAGCAATCCTTTCATCTGCAATCCTGAGTAACTGTATTTTATCTAAACGGAAGTCATTGTAACTTTATATTTTACAGCAAGTATATGATCAGAGTTTCCGGCATATGCAGAACTAAGACATAGTAAATACGCATTACTCATCCTTTTGCTTATTCCGCTTCCGCGTTAGACAGTTTCCGGCTTATGAAGGTTATTAACCAGGTAAATTAAATAGGCGACAGTCGGGACTTTTAAAGTTTTCCGTGATAGACGGGATTCCGCCTAATACAGGGTCCGTCTAAGACAGGTTTCACTGTATTTAGATTACATATTAGTTTTGTAATATATATGAATTTAATATATTACTATTGTAAATACTTTTATCCACCACTAAGTGCAATAATTTTACCTTGTGTGATGAGGCATTTTTCAGTCATTTGACCATTGTCAAATCACTCAGTGATCAAATGACCGAAAGGTGCCTCATCACACAAGGTAAAATTATTACACTTAGTGGTGGATAAAAGTATTTGCAATAGTAATATATCAACTTCATAAAGTCAGTGCAACGGAAAAAAAATTTACAACGTAAAATATCAACATATATATATATATATATATATATATATATATATATATATATATATATATATATATACATACTCACTTTTTTGAGAAATTTTAATTTTGGAAAAAAATTCAAGTTCACAGAAAAAAATAAATTGCATATCCTTTTTATTTAGTCTTAGTTGTAATAACAAAGTGAATAAGGCTTTACAATTTTCTCTACATAATTGTAAAGCTAATCCAGTTTTATTTGTTTCCTTTAAACAATCTTTTTATTATCTTGAATAGTTTACAAAGTTAAAGATAAAAAAAACACTGCTTCTAATTTCCAATTAAAATATGAAAATTTAGATGTTTTGCTTACTATTTTTATTTTTCTGTTATGTAAATTTCTAGAGTAATAAAGACATTTCTAGGGGGTTATGTAAGTTTCTAGAGGGCATTAATGATGGTTCTAGGGAGTTATGTAAGTTGCTAGAGGGTATTAAAGATGCTTCTAGGGGGGTCATGTAAGTTTCTAGAGGGTTTTAAAGACAGCTCTAGGGAGCTACCTAAGTTTCTAGAGGGTATTAAAGATGGCTCTAGGGAGTGTGTAAGTTTCTAGAGAGTATTAAAGATGTTTCCAGGGGATTATATAAGTTTCTAGAGGGCATTAAGGATGGTTTTAGGGAGACATGTAAGTTTCTAGAGGGTATTAAAGACGGCTCTAGGGCCCTATGTAAGTTTCTAGAGGGTATTCAGATTTACATTCAGCCTGTTACTTTTGTAATTAGAATCCAATGTGATGTATTCTTTCATTACTTAAAAAGAAAGTAAATAAAATATTGTCAGGAAAATTGGTATTCATTACTAAAATTTATCTCTGGCGTAATAAAATCATTGCATGTTTATTGTATTGAAAGAGTACAATGATGTTCATATACGATTGAGATCTGATAAAATAGAGATCAACTAAAAATCTTCATCAGCGAAGCCCAAATATCACCTTTTCTACTAGAAAATTTAAGTTACAAATAACTAAAAGAAAAAAGAATAACTAAATGCCACTTGTTATCGCCAGATGAATTTTAGATTCTGTATTGTTAAAATTACCATAAGGTGGTTGTATTTCCATTACGAAGACACTCATAGGTGTTACACCACAAACCGGATTGAAACTGTCTAATGATAAATTTCTTGCAGTGTCACTTGAGTTATCATCTGAAACACGATCAAACAAAATTAAATACTTATAGTTATGAACTAAACATGTTATGAAAGAAAATGCAGTTTCTTTATTTATTAAAAAAATAACCTTCAGATATTTCTACCTAGTGTGGTTACTCTAATTCTATAGTAATATCCAGGTTTAGAGTTTTTATCAGGGTTGTAGGATGTTGAATATTAGTTCAGCTGAATGGACAAAATTATTGATAGGAGTGTCTAGCTAGGGATGGTCGATATTTTCTGTCACGGTGAATTGTCACTAATATTCGTTTGTTGCTGGTGGTACCAGTGACAAAATATGGAAAATGCCAGGTAGAGTGCAATTGATAAATCGGAAGTTGCCTCTGTTGTTATCGGGCAAAAAGTCGCCGTTGCTGGATGAAACGTTACTGATATTTTAAGGCGGCTGTCATTGGTTGATTTGTCGCTGTCACTGACTCTGCTAATGGTGCCAATCATCATGCAGTATAATTGACTGAAGGGGAGAGGGTGTTGTCTCTGTTGTGATTGGGCAAAATGTCGCCTTCGCTGATGTAAAAGTTACTGTTATTTTACGACAGCTGTCATGGGTTGATTTGTTGCTGTCACTAGTTCTACTCATTCACGTTGTGTGCGAGTGGACGATTTGTGACAGGTTTCACGACAGTGACAGTGTTGTGTACGGTAGATGTAATTTCGCACTCGGTAGTTTGATCCTAATTTCGTAGGAGTTTATTTTTAAATAAAATGAGCCTTCCAAAAAAGAAAAAAGCGAGGTAAGGAATCATGTCACGGGTAAAAGTCACAGTAAAAGCCTAGTGGCGCTAGCACTGTCACTAAAATCATCGATCCATTAAAGTCACTGGATCTACCATCCCTATGTCTAACAAGTAGATAGCTTCAAATTCCATGAAAGTAGAGAGCAAATGATGGATAATTTTCTATTTATAAAGACAAATGCACACTATCTAAAGTTTCAGTGATTGTATAATTGATCTATAACAGCAATTTTTTCAATTAAAAAAAAATACTTGTTTGTTTACAAAATATTTATGTATTATAATTTGTTCTATTAATTTATTATTATTGGTTTTATCCATTACTTTATACATATTTATTAATTATTTTTTAAAGATAGGGTAGGAAGAAAAACTTTATTTATAAGAATATTAAACTCTGAGGACAAGTCTAGATTTTAAGGTTTATTTAGCAACAAATCTATGGCTGAGAACTTAAATACAAAGTAAAGCTCACCAAATGATTAAGGTCTGTAAATACATTTGAACTTCTATAATTTGAATTACATGGGAATCAAAAATTTCATTTGAGTTATAAATAATTTGAGTGACAGAAAAATAATGCACTATATCATTTAGGATGTTTTTTATAACGAAAGTATGTGATTCACGATTTGGGAAAATGTATTCCTTAAACTTAACTCACAATTCATAATAAAATATTTTTTTTCAAATTTACTAGAATGCAATTATTATAACTTAATCAGTAGTATGTTACTCTTAAATAATTACTAGTACTTACAGTTTGAGAAACCTCGTAACTTGTTTGAAGTTTCAAAAATTTGTTAAGGAAAAAATTAATCACATTAAAAATTTCACAATTTGTATTCAAACTAATTTTCTACATTACAAATATTTTGAAAAGAGTATTATAAAGTAAAAGAATGTAAAGAATTGAGAATGTACAATATCTCAATGACAACAATTCTTCAATGTAATTTTGAGTCGCACATGTTATGGGTTCATTATTTAGACAGTAAATATCTGTTATTTTCTACTGCTTTTCCCTTTTCTTTGTAATCACAAAAATTATCAAATTGATTTAACATTTAAACAATACAAATATATGTCATGCAATTTTTTATTTTCTACTCATCGTTTACTATTTTTGATACTAATAAATGAAAAATTATTGATTTTTTGAGTTTTCAATCGATGCCTTGACTAAACATTTATTAATTAAATACCTGTTGCCTGATCGAGTTCAAAATTCAAAACAATATCAATGAATGTGTTTTAAAAAAGATCTATGGATTTACAAATTCTATCTTTACATAAACAAAATTTTTGATCAATTTTATATAGACATGTTTTCTCAGCTGTAGGTGGTTGCAAAATTGCTGTCTTGGTCATGTTTGTAATCCTTACAAAAAAAAAAAAAAAAAAAAAAAAAAATATGATATATAACTAAAAAACATAAATAATTCCTGTTTTTTTTTCAATTTATATTTGTATAATGTTTACTGTGTCCACCTGAAGCTAATACCAGTGGAGGAAGAGCATGTGTCCACCTCAAGTGGCATGTCGTGGTGGAACACACACCCTAGAGTACAGCTTTCTACTACAATTGTAATGTGCAACAGAAGGCTAATTAAAATTGAAGTGTGAAATACATCATTTTATGTCAATGAAATGTCATATTATGAATTAAAGGTAACTAAGAGATATTTTGTTACAGGTTTTAGATAAAACAAGGTATCTCTAATGATTCTTAAATCCATAAATACTCTCCAGGAAATTACGGTGTTTAGTGGGAGCACCATAGTAAAGATATTACTGTCTTACAAATTATTGTACTCAAATTTAAGGGCCTCTAAATAAAAGTTTATTTTAAGATTTAATAGCTTTTATCTCCACTTTTATAATAAAATTGTTATAAAATTATTTTTTAAGAAATAATTGATTTAGTTTAAATATAAATGGACATATGAAATACTCAGTTATTTAGAGCTTAGCTAGTGAGAACTATTCACATAGGTAAAAGTTAAAGTAGTGTTACTCAAATCTCACAAAAATTAGTTTTTAATACGAACACAACACAAACTAGTTTCAGCGACGAAGTCGCCTTCCTCAGTGCTTGGCTACTATTCAGTAGTAGCCAAGCACTGAGGAAGGCGACTTCGTCGCTGAAACTAGTTTGTGTTGTGTTCGTATTAAAGACTAATTTTTGTGAGATTTGAGTAACACTACTTTAACTTTTACCTATGTGTATATGAAATACTATTCAATGTGAAAAGGTAGGGTGACAGCCTTAATTCTGAATGTCTATTTGATTTTAAAATTTTTTTCTTTTCAAGATTTTTTAAATTCTTCTGTATAGCTATTAATGTATTTGATATAAATTTCTACATGCCCTTTCTAAATGGGATATAATTATCTCACAACATTCAGATATCACAATTTTGTTCTTACTTCTTGATGTACTGTATTAAAAGGAGTATTGTTCAAAACAACTTAACAGTGCTTTGTAATTAGAACAAATATAATTTGTTCTTCTTAACAGATTTCTAATGAATTTGAACTTGTTCGTGATAATTGCCAGATGCATTTCCTACTAAGTATTAGATTCGGAATTTTCCCAAATGTGTTATGAGTCAGTGTGACCAATAAATCTACTTGATGTCTGGCTCTTACTTACAACTCTTATCACACCATTACTCTACCTTTATAGGTTGTATTATAATGATACATTTATTAATAATAGGTATGGGTCGATACTCGATTCTCCATTGATTAAAGAGACGATTTTGATTCTTGTTTTGTTTTAACTGTTAAAATACACGTGGGGTAATTATTGGGAAAATAATTAATTATACACTATGCCTTATCTATAAAGTTTGCTTTGATTGAATTAAACGATTAAAGCAAAAGCCTATTTGAGTTAACGAAAATATTATTATTATTTATGACACTACAACACAGTTGCTAAGAAGTATTTCTATTCAGTTTATCATTGCCCATCTCGTTGTGCTGTCTCACTCTCATTCGGTCCGGCTCAACTCTCTCTCTGGTCGCCACAGCTTCATAGATATCAAAACAAAACATAAATAAAATGTAGTTCCAATTTCTTCAGTTATACACACTGAAATGGCTATAACTGAAGTAATATTGTAATTGTGAATTGAAGTTCATATCTATAATTTTATTTTTTATTTAAATATTATATATTTAAATTTAAACATATTTACTTTTATCCAATATGTTCGTCATGCTTTCAGAAATTCCTATTCATAAATCAAAGTCGAACGTTTTGTGTGATGTTTACACTCCCGAAACCCTAAATGTAACAATTTATAAATCTTTGATGCATTTTTCTGAATTTTAACAAGCATTTTTTCCTAAAATAGACAATTTGATAAAAACTATTAATGTAATAAATGTATTTTGTAAAAAGTGATAAATTGAATGGACTACATAAACTATACATACGTAACGTGTTGGTAGTACTAATGTATGGTAAATGTTGAACATCTCTCTCTCCCTCTGTTATCGAAGGTGGCGAAATAGCTTGCTGAAGCCAACTTTGCTGCAAAAAAATACATTATTTCACAATTACAAGATCATGATACTGATAGAGTATTTAAAAGAGAATCAAATCAAAAGAGTTAATTTTTTTAAACTATTTTAGAAGAAAAACAAATTACCAATATCTATGTAAAATTTTATAACTAATCACCATATTATCCAAATAATTCAATGTTATTATTTTATAGAAAGAATGATTATGTTTATGAATACGTTAATTATATCTTATATGTAAAGTTATTGACATTATTTACTTTAACACATTTAGCACGGCGGCGATATTGGTGATCTCATCAAACTACTGTATATTTTTTCGCTAACTTCCACCTCTGTCGGCAGTGGAACGCTATGCTGGTTGCATAGCTTGTCATAGCATCTAATTATTGAGCCCGTTGTTCTCATCTCAATAATTTCATTTATCGGATCACAATTAAAAAGAAGAAATACTAATGATAAATACTGTATGACAAATAATAAAACACAATAAAAGAGACAGAAAAAAGATAATTTACATAAAAATCTAAAGTACCTAATACTAAAATATACTACATACTAAAATTAACACTCAATTTTTAACTCGGAATGTTTGTTCACTCTAATAGGACAGTTATAGTTTATTCTTGTGTTAGCTCAGATAGTTTAGTTTATTTTTATGATCGTTGTTTTTACCAGATATTTTGCAGCGTTATGGGGTTCAAACTAAAAAAAAAACATTAAAATATAAAAGTTAAACCAATTTAAATCTGTTCATAAAACTCACTGAAGCATTGTTTCAGTTGAAGCATCAAAAGATAACTTGGGATGGTCAGATTTAAAAACGACTCAGGCACAATGTTCTCCAAACTCTTCTGAAGCACTGACGTAAAAATGAAATCTTTATACAAACACGTATTGACACTAGAGAAATTTCAATTAGACTGGGAGTGAGCGTTCCGGTGTGCTCCCGTCTCTCAGA
Source organism: Prosapia bicincta (assembly GCA_036971475.1). Taxonomy (NCBI): domain Eukaryota; kingdom Metazoa; phylum Arthropoda; class Insecta; order Hemiptera; family Cercopidae; genus Prosapia; species Prosapia bicincta. Next base: position 49,030,956 of record JBAIZL010000008.1, on the reverse strand, counting down.
AGGAAAGCTGGGAGCACATCGGTGCCTCGTAAGAGAACCCAGAGCGTGCCGGTACGCTAGCCGAGCTGAACGTGTTAAGTAATATCATAATTTTAATTAAGAATGAACATAACAAGCTACTGATTATCTTAATTTATTATTCTAGTAACCAATTTAATCCCAACTTTAATAATGTTAAATAATGATTTTAAAATTTGCAGATTTTGTATTGTAAATCTTGAGGCTTCTCTTTAATATATTCTTATTGATATTTCTTCTTTCTTATACTTTTCAGCCGACACATTTCACACTAGATCAGTGCATTGTTCAATGCTGTGAGTCATGGATAAGATTGTTGCTCCGGTGTCTTGTATTGTTGAAAGTCTGTGGTGTTTTGTGATGTGCCCTAGTTCATAAAGAGATTGTTAGTTATGTGTTCTAATATAGTGTTTGTGAGTTTTGTAGTTTAGAATATATTGTGGTTTTTGTGTATTTTGAAGTTTTTGGTTGTGTTTAGTTGAATGTTTTTTTTGGATCAAATGTAGAACTTTTAACTCTGTGTAAGTGTTGGTGAATGTTTGTAGCATGTTCTTTATATGAATAGGAAAATTTGATTTGGGCTGAATCTATATTTGAATAGTAACAATAAAATTAACTTAAAGGGTGCCCATGACATAATTACATCTTTGTGGAGGTTGGTAAAAGATTTGACAAACGTTAATAGCTGGGAAAAATAAATGTTCAAACTATGGGGACAAAAATCAGAAATTCAAGAAAGTGTGTCAGTTAAAATATATATAAATAAGGCAATATGACCTGTATATATAAATAAATGAATATGACCTGTATATATATATATATATATATATATATATATATATATATATTTCAACCACACAGTGGTCTTTATCAATCGAAGAGAAAACACAAAAAAACAAAAAACAACAAAAAACAACAAAAAACACAAAATCTCTTATATATATATATATATATATACACAGTTGAACCTCTGTATAACGAAGTCGATTATCCAGAGAAAAAATTCGTAGTAGAGAGGTACTCGTTATTGAGAGGTTGTGTTGTCAATAATGCTCCCACCCCATCTTACTGATCTTACCGCATTACGCATACCGCACTACGTGAGGTAATAGAAGGGATACAGTATATAATATATAATAATATCGCGAGCGTAGTTAGTGTAATAGACCAATGTTAACATAGGAGAATGTTTCTTCATTGTATTAGATATCCATATTCAATATTTTTCATAGGGTCTACTCTGTAGAGGCTATTATGATAAGTTATCTAATGCTTAAGAAAACTTACTGGTATATAAGTTTTGCACACTCACCAATTCATTTTCAGGAAGCATTACTTGAACGTAGTGGAATTTAATCGAAGCAAACTCAGTAGGCCGTAATTTAGTAACTGTATTATTTATTAACCGTATTACATTTATTAACTGCCTATACTGATTTTATTTGAATACACACAATCTATCAGTATTTTATTTTTATATACACAATTCAATTTCAAACAACACAAACTGTTTTATACACTACACAGACCGGAAAAAAATACTGTATTAAATTAAAAATAAAATAGGATGTACAGTAATACAGTACTGTAAATACAGTAACTTCGTGTAGGTACTTTTAAATCGTTTCTAGTTTTCAAAGTTTTACTTGAAAAAGATAGTAATTTTTTGTTGCGATTGTGTTTGAATAAAGCATTACGTTCAATGAATGTTTCACATTTATTCAGACAATCAAAAATGTTGTCTGATACACCATCTTTCAGTCGAAATCCTCGCCTGATGATTTTGAAAGCTTGTAAAACTTCATGATCTGTAGGGTTCTTCTCTTCAGATTCATCACAATCATCGTCATAGTTGTCGGCATCATCTTTCAAAAGTTCATTTGAGTTTGTCATCTTGACGCTTTGGAGGATGTCTTCGTCGTCTAGAAAATTGGAAACAGCCAAATCTTCCAGACAAATAAAATCTTCAAGTGGAACACCATCAGCCACGTTTCCTGAACTCTTCAGAAAATACCATTGCTTTTTTAATTCACTTAAAGTCATGTTGTCCTCACTGTCCTCTTCATGTGTGACCAAATTAAATCCAGCTTTGGAGAAACAATTAAAAACTGTTGTTTTCTTCACGCCATTCGTCCAAACTTTTGACAATTCAGCGATGCAGTCCCTTAAATTAACAATGTTTTTGGGTACGATTTCATTGTTCTCTATGGTAGTCATAATCTTTTTTAAAATTCTTTTTCTCTAGTGTAGCTTTAAATTTTTTATTACTCCCTGATCGAATGGTTGAAGTATCGATGTAACATTTGGTGGAAAGAAAAACACATTGACACTCTTCAGTTTGGAATTGATGTCATGCGAATGTGCAGGGCAATTGTCAATGAAAAGAGCAATTTTCCGTTTCTCTTTGGAGATCTGCTCGTCCAGTTTCAATATCCATTCAATGAAAATTTCGCTCTTCATCCACGCCTTTTTATTAAACGAGTAATCAACTTCTAAGGACTTAACAGATCAGAAACATCGCGGAGATTTGCTTTTGCCAATCACAAGCAATTTGAGATTTCTGTCCCTAACATGTTAGCTGCCACTAATACGTTGATCCTTTCTTTGCTTCCTTTTTCTCCAAAACAAGGGTCGGTTTTAAAAGTTAGTGTCTTGTTGGGTAAACATTAAAAAAAAAGACCAGTCTCATCAGCATTGAAAATGTCTTTTGGCTTATAATCATTTAAAACTTTTTCCAACACATTTTCTTTCCAAAATTCACAAGTGGGGATATCAACACTAGTACTTTCTCCCGAAATGACTTTTTGAACAGTGTTATGTCGGTTTTTGAATTTTTCTCTCCAACCGTTACTTGCGTTAAAGCCACTGTGTCCTAATGATACTGCAAATTCCAAAGCCTTTTCTTTAATAAGATTTCCTGACAATGGAAGATTTTTCTCGCGCGTTACCGTAACCCATTTAATCATCGCGTTAACGATATTGTCGAATGTACAAAGTTTCATTTTCTTTCTTTGCAAATCATAAGAAACACTTTGTTTTAGAATTTGATCCCGGTTTTTTAGAATAGTGGATAGCGATCTCTGAGGAATACCAAATTTTTTTGCAACATCCAACTTTTTTACACCTTCATCATCAACCTCTCGTAAAAGACTCACTTTATCTGCTACACTTAAACACTTTCTTTTTGACATTTTTTCACAGCACGAATAAAGCTGAGTAACTGAGATACCAACATTGAAATGAGTGATAAAAGAAAATGGTGGGAGGATGGGAATGTACTGTAGGCCTGTACAGTAGGCCTATCTAGAAATGCTGAGTTCTTAGAATTCCTAACCAATGAGTCACTGCATTCTTAACTGAACCGAACTATAACATGCAGTCAATTGCCGACATGTGTTTCGCCTACCATTCTTGGTTTTGTTGACCTTCTTGCTGAAAATAAACAATTTCCTGGAAATGACATTGTGAGCTGCCTATATAACACTACATTTCTTCGGTTGAAGTGAAGAAAAAACTTCGTTATTAAGAGGTCCGAAATTCGTTACATAGAGGTAAATAAGCAGCATAACCTCTAAAATGTCATGGGACAAGGCAAAAATTCGTTATCTGGAGGTTCGTTATATATATATATATATATATATATATATATATATATATATATATAAATAAGGGGATATGACCTGTATACATAAATAAGGGAATATGGCCTGTATATATAAATAAGGGAATATGGCCTGTATATATAAATAAGGGGATATGACCTGTATATATAAGTAAGGCAATATGACCTGTATATATGAATAAGTGGATATGACCTGTATATATTAATAAGTGGATATGACCTGTATATATATAAATAAGGCAATATGACCTGTATATATGAATAAGGGAATATGACCTGTATATATAAATAAGGGGATATGACCTGTATACAGTAATATCTCGACTTACGCTATCCCCAAGTTACGCGGTTTTAAATCATACTGTCCCAGTTACGCAGAAACTGGCCTGTTCTGGAAGGAAATGCCTATGAGAACTTTTATAGCTCATGAAGAAAAAATATTTTCAGGTTTTAAGGCTGCCAAAGACAGATTGGCAGTGATACTTGGCGCATATACAGCTTTTGACTGTAAGTTGCAACCTCTAATAGCTAATCGCTCGCTAAATCAAAGGGCATTGAAAAATATTTCTAAAGCTAGCTTGCCCATGATTTGGAAGTCGAATCGGATGGCTTTGGTGACAGCTTTTTTTTTGAGGACCGGTTTGGTCATCATTTCATACCTCAAAACGAACTTTATTGTCAGCCTAAACAAATTCCTTTTAAAGCAATTCCTATTAATTGACAATGCACCTGGCCATCCTCCTACTACTTTAACTAATTACGACACACGCCTGAAAGTGATGTTTTTGCCACCAAACACAAATAATTTGCTTCAACCGATGGATCAAGGAGTTATTAAAACATTTAAAGCTTACTACACAAGAAGATAATTGCGCATCTGCATGAAGCTATGAAACAGAACAACGAGCTTACTGTTGAAGATTTTTGGAAACAATTCAATGTTTTAAATGATTTGAGAATCATTGGATGGCATTTGGAAAAAGGTGTATTTATTTTTTTCGTCACTGAAACTCAAGCAGAATCAGGTGTCTTATGGAATTGGTGATGTGATAGAAGAAGTTGTCGGTTTTGCCAGACAACTAAATTTAGAATTGTATAATGATGACGTTCAAGAACTACACAACCAGGAGCTGACAATTAGTTGATGAGCTCAGATGTGCATGAGCAAGATCAAGACCTTAAAAACGAGGATTCTTTAGGCCTAGTTGATGCAGAAGATGAAATGACGGTTTGAAACTTCACAAACAGCCTTATTTTAATTGAACAAGGTTTACAAATTTTGGAAAACATAGAATACAACAATCAGCGTATTTCTCCCACAAAACAAAAAAATTGCGAGTTACAAGGAAATTCTGCGTGAGAAGAAAAAATCTTCAATCCTTTAAACGAATTCACTAGATTTTATGAAATCATATATGTCAAAAAAAACTTCTTTATATTTACTTCTTTGCAATATATATATATATATATATATATATATATATATATATATATATATATATATATATATATATATATATATAATATTATTATTATATTTTATTATGTATTTAAGATTTTAATACATACACATTTTTCTTTTAAATTATTAGTTTATCAGGTCTTTGGTCCCAATTAAACATGATTCCTATGTAATTGTATGTAAAATTATACCCCGACTTACGAGAATTCGACTTACACGGTTATCTCTTGGTCCCACCTATCGCGTAAGTACGGGGTATCACTGTATATAAATAAGGGAATATGACCTGTATATATAAATAAGGGAATATGACCTGTATATATAAATACGAGAATATGACCTGTATATATAAATAAGGGAATATGACCTGTATATATAAATACGAGAATATGACCTGTATATATAAATAAGGGAATATGACCTGTATATATAAATACGAGAATATGACCTGTAGATATAAATAAGGGAATATGACCTGTATATATAAATAAGGGAATATGACCTGTATATATAAATAAGAAGAAAATCAGAGTTGATCCTGTCTTTATCAACTATAAGCTTTTTATTTTAAAAAAATAGTTAACAAAATGTATATAATTTAATCAGACAGAAAACATAACTATAAGATACATAAAAATCAAAGAGATGTTAATAAAAAAACAATTAAACTGGCCAAGGTCCAAATAATGTGACTTAAAAAGTGGCTCAAGATCCTTGAATATACAACAGGACCTTGATTCAGACAGCTTGCTCTTCAGAACAAAAAGAAAATAGAATTTTAAAAGAAATATGCTTGAATCAAGGTTTTAAACTCTATTTTAAATTAATTAAGATTAACTCTATATTAGTAAAGTGTCTATTAACTCATGCAATTGACATATTACTTTTATATTTGTTTAGTGGGCAGCATACAACACAAGTAAAATGTCTTTTGATTCCTTAAGCTACTGTGGCTAGGAAAAAAGTCATATGATTTTTAACTTTAAAATTTTTTTTCAAGTTTTTATTTTAAGAATAGTTTAGAATGTCCCTTCTTAACTACTCTTTACTTATATTTGTTAAGGCTGTATTTATTTGAGATTAAAATGTTTCAAATGACATCAAGTCCTTTGTGTCTTCAAATAATACACCCGAGATCTACAGCTCTTGGTTTTATGAAAGTACAGTGGAACCCCTCCAATCCGAACTGATTGGAGCCATAACCTGTTCGGATTTGCCAAAAGAGTTTGGATTTGCTGAGTATTTTGCATTTGACAGAAGTGCGTTTTTTTATTAACCAACAATATTAGAGCATTCATTACATATTGCTGTATAAATACTGTACTGTAGACCTTCATTCAAGAAAAATATTGTAGCACAAGTCTATTACATTCTTTTACATTAAACGGATGTATCTGTTTATAAATGATAGCTTTAAGTAATATGCTGTATTGTGCCCTAAACAATTCCGTAGCCTATTAATAGAACTGCTAGATGAATTAATAATAGATTTGATTCGTCTGAAAATACCTCAGCAAGTGTATAATGCGGACAAGACTTGATTGAATTCTAAAGCCCTTTCCACTAAAAGTCTGACTTGTAAAGAGGAACCTTCTGCATCAGGCTTAAAATGAGTCTCAGCGTCTCACAGTTTTAGCCTGTAGTAACACGCGGGAACAAATAAACTACCTTTAATGGTGATTGCAAAAACCACCAAGCCACAAGCCCTTGAAAATATGAACTTGCATGCTCTCCCTGCTCATTACAGAAATCAGTGTAAGGTGTGGATGATTGGCAATATTTTCAAGGAGTGGTGAATTTGTTCCTTCAGTAACAAAATTTAATGAAAAAACTGGACTACCCCCAAAAGCTCTACATTTGATAGACAATGCTTCTTCACATCCTTCAGACATGCAGTCGGTATGTAAAGACATAAAATCAATTTTTCTCTCACCTAACATGACATCGTTGCTTCAGCCTAAAGATCAAGGTGTGCTGCAAGACATAAAACTGAGCTACAGAAAAAAGCTTCTGCAAACATTAATTGAAGAAGATTGTTCTCTTTCTATTCCAGAAAAACTTAAGACAATTACGATAAAACCTGTAATTTACTGGGTAGCTGAATCCTGGAATAATATCAGTAACACTTTACTGCAGAAATCTTGGAAAAAGGTCTGGCCTAGCCTCGAATTTGTGGAAACATCACAGAAATTCTCATCGAATTTGTTAGAAAAGGCGATGATGAAACTGAGCTCCTTAAGCGCATTAAAAGAGTACCAGGATGTGAAGATGCTGAAGAAAGTTGTCTGGAAGAGTGGGTAACATTAGATAACAATGAAGAATATACCGAGCTTTACATGGTATCTATGGTCTAGGATCAACATGATGACAGTGTAGCAGATAGCGATAGTGAGGAAAAAGATGCCTCTACAAATGCTGTTACTCATACCGATGCTCTCGACGTTGCGTTACGTAGAACAATAGCAGCTGCAACACCCAATGATGTTTGTTAATGCTACGGTGGCGCAACATCGCATCTTCGGGAAGGTCTCTTCGCCAGATGAACATTACTGATTTTAACTGAAAAATATAGTTGTGTTTGTGTCTCTTCTTTTTAAGTCGAACATATAGTTTAGTGTTTGTCTTTTTTATTTTTATTTTGCTGTCAATAAATTCTATGTTAACACGTTCAGTACGGCTAGCGACCTGGCATGCTTTGGGTTCCCTTACGAGGCACCGAGAGCGTGCCAGTGTGAAGGGAATAGATATGTAAATATGTACGTACTAATTTTTACATTGAAAGGGAAGAATCCCGATGCGGGCCAGCGAAATAAAAGGTGCGAGCAGACTACTGTATATAAGAGTCATTGACAAAATGCTTGGAAGCCTGGAAACCTAATGTGTCAATATAAGATTGTAGTAAACAAATGTCAGCTAATCTCGGCTATAAATAGTCTCAGACGTGACATATGCATTATCATGTCTCCGTTTACATTATCGATCTCTATGGCTTTGTGAAACACATGGTACAAATAGAAACAAACATTCCGAGCTAAACGTTGAGTGCTTATTTTAGTATGTAGTATATTTCAGTAGTAGGGTCTTTAGTTTTGTATATACATTATCTTTTTTTCTGTCTCTTCTATTGTGTTTTATTATTTGTCATACAGTATTTTATCATTTGTATTTCATTTTTTTAATTGTGACCCCATAAATAAAACAATATTTTAACATCTAATACACTGTTTTGATGCCCCCAATAAACCTGTATAAGTTAGAAATAAAATTATTAGATGAAAATAACGGGCACGATAATAAGATGCTACGCAAACTATGCAACTCGCATAGTATTCCACTGTCGTCAGAGGTAGAAGTTAACGAAAAAACATACAGTAGTTTGATGAGATCACCAATTTCGCCGCCATGCTGAAAGTGTAAATGAAGTGATACTACAGTATAGGCCTTATATCATGTTTTTACAGTGTCAGTTCCAATATATGTCCCATCTCAGTCCTGGTTTACGTAAGTAGCAAACTTTCAATACATACTTCATTAAATTTTATATACTTTTTTAAAATTTGGTTTTCATCAAATCATGTTCGGATTTCGCAGGGTTCAGATTTGAGGGGTTCTACTGTAATTTCAAACTTATAGGACAGAATCACTGAAAGTTCTCAAATTATTACTGACATAGGAATATTCCAAAATATTTTGCATGTTTGTCATTTTTAATTTGTAATTTATCTGTCCTCTTATATTATGTAGCATTCTCAACAAGGTTTTTGCTGATTATTCCCAACTCTGTCAATGTACAAAAATGAAAGGGAAACAAATCAAATTTATAATAAATTGAAAACTTCTAGTTTAATTAAAAGTATCTCAGTACTTACCACAGAGTGTAGAGAATGAAAAGAATCAGTTAAGTCATTTTCACAATAACATTTATTGTTAATCGAAGCTGCTACTGAAGATGGCATTCTATTATTCTTATTAACACTTTCATTTATAATGGTATTTGCATCACATAAATCAATTGTATCTACAAACGAAGTTGTTTTAAAATGACTAGAATTGACTGAATTTTCATGTGGCGTGTTTGGTTCTAAGTGTTTTGTCATACAATTTCTTTCAATTGTTTTATCTCTTAAATAAGATTGTTTTTCATGCGTTAAATTTTCATTTATTTTAAAATCTTCTATAAGTGACAAATTTCTAATGTATATATTAGTCATATTTTCTTTTCCATTTGATTTACAATCTTTTCTTGGACTGCTTTTGTTTTCTTCAGGTTTTGAACTCTGGCCACTTGACAATTGACATTTCCTTAATTGTTCTTTATTGTATAATGACAATAAAGTTATCTGCTCAGCATCTTCAGGGAGTCCTTTGTCACCCACTTCGATCTCAACAATACCATCTTCAATTGAAATGTGGCCATTTTGACCTGGAGGGAGTTGTTTATATTTAACTACAATCATTTGCTCTTCCTTTCTTTCGTCTACTTTATCTTCATTTTTATTATTTGAAGCTGTTGTGCATCTTTGTTTATCCACAGGTTTGTGCGAAGCTTCAGTTTCATTATTTATGTCAATTACCATAATGCTCGAAGATGACGATGACGAAGGCACTTCATGTACCTAGAATGATCAGAATAAAAACATATTTAAGTACTTTATTAAAAACAAGTTATGATTAATTTTGATACAAATTAAAGATATATACACAATATATGAAAATATGAGTGCTAATAAACTCAAGTTTCAAAAGTTGAATTATGGTTGGCGGAATACTGAAAATACTAGTTTCCCACTTGAGCCATAAAATATGTCCTTTATAATTTAGAATGAAATTAGTGTTAGCAATCTGATAAGTCAAGCAAGAAAAATTTGATCGACAGTATATTTTATGTATAATTTGGCTCATCGTAGGATCTTATAAAATAAAATATCTTAGACGATGTGCAATTTTTTTAATACTTTAGTTAACAAGTAAAGAATATGTATTCAGTATGACCCCCAGTTGAATAGAAAGATGTAATGTACAATTGTATAACAAATTTAATTAAGCTGTTTCAGAAAATAAAACATATTTTAAACAGTTTAAATAGTCACTGATGGTTTGACAGTTTTAAAATATAGAATAGTTTCCATAATTCAGGTGAAAACTAAGATTACTCATGGACTGTTTAAATCAGTAAATATTAAAAACAATGTGTAAAAAATAGTGGGAAAAAATATAACTTAGACAAGAAGATGAAATATTTGCGCAGGGGAAAACACTAAAAGGTTTTTCAAGATCTGCAAATGGCCAAAAACATATTCATGTATATGACACCAACTAGTTGTGGCAATACATACAGTAGAGCCTCAAAAATCAAGTCCCAATATTTCGAGCTTCTGTTAAATTCGAGCATATTTCTATTTGAGTCTATTTTATCTATTTGAAAGAAAATGATGAGTCGGGCTTCCAAGATATCTTCATATCAATACATTAAGCAGAGGAATTGAGTCGGGCATCCAAGATATCTTCATATCAATACAGTAAACAGAGGAATTGAGTCGGGCATCCAAGATATCTTCATATCAATACAGTAAACAGAGGAATTGAGTCGGGCATCCAAGATATCTTCATATCAATACAGTAAACAGAGGAATTGAGTCGGGCATCCAAGATATCTTCATATCAATACAGTAAACAGAGGAATTGAGTCGGGCATCCAAGATATCTTCATATCAATACAGTAAACAGAGGAATTGAGTCGGGCATCCAAGATATCTTCATATCAATACAGTAAACAGAGGAATTGAGTCGGGCATCCAAGATATCTTCATATCAATACTGTAAACAGAGGAATTGAGTCGGGCATCCAAGATATCTTCATATCAATACAGTAAACAGAGGAATTGAGTCGGGCATCCAAGATATCTTCATATCAATACAGTAAACAGAGGAATTGAGTCAGGCTTCCAAAATATATTTATATCAATACTCTATATAAAGGAAATTAGTGGTAATTATAGTATTAGGATTTTAATTAAAACTCATATTTATTCTATTGCACAGGAAAGTACTTCCGTGTAATCTGAGTGGGTCTCGGTCCCATTTACCTCGAATTATCTAGACTCTACTGTACATAGAAAATTGAACCGTAATTAAAAATTAGCATTAATAAATGAAACCTCTCAACCACAAATAACTTTCTTCTTTTATTTAACCTTTTCTCTGCGCATATTTTTTTCTGCAGTACACTATATTTGGCATTTTGTCATGAAAAAAAATTTGCAATAAAGTTTTGAATTGTTGGTTTTTAAATCTCATATTATGTTTTACAATTATTACAAACATTTTTTCTACAAAATTTTTGCATATTCATGACATTTTAAAATTTTTTTCTACTATTGTTATTACACTACTATTAATTTCATGTGAACTTACAAGTTTTCTTGTAAACCTTCCTAGTATGGTAAATTTCGAAGCATGGTATAACACATAGAGGGGGATTGTCAGAACATGTCTTGCAATAGAAAGAGGTTTGCTTCCTCTTGCAGTCACCCTTTCCCTTTTTACTGCAGGCAGGAGGCAGGATTGAACAAACAGCACAGTTGGGCTTATGTGCTTTCTCTACAAAATTGGGCAATGAAATGTATTTTCTGTCATTGAGAGGATTGCTCAATTTTTTCCCTAGGCGAACATTGGACCTCATAGTCCAACCAACCAATAAACCGTCAATCACCTTTTCACGATATTTTTTGTGACTGATAGGTTGGACATGATTCTGCATGTTATAGGTAATGCAGCCATTTACCAAAGCCACTGCAATTAATAAATGCCAAAGTGTCTGGTACCATTTCATACATTTATGGGAATATGGATATGTAGAGCAAAATTTATAAAAAAGGTCGACACTGCCTATGTTTTTGTTGTACAATACTTGTACATTTGGCTTACTTATGACTCGTCGACCTCCCCTTGTTTGCAAGCTTATCCCTCTCAGCCCAGTATCTCCAACAGTGGAAAGCATATTTACTCTTCCTGTATCCTGCCATGCACATGCAATCATTGCATTGTCATGTGTAACCCACATAGACGGTGAATCCCCCTTCTTTTTTTCAACATTTTCATTTGAGGAGGGAGATTCTTCCTATTGATGCGCACAGTCCCGCAGGCCCCAAGTCCTTCCCCTTTTAAATCAGTGAATAGTTTAACACTGCTGTATGAATTGTCCTACCAGAATTTTCTAATCCTCTGACTAAATTCTTTACTACTCTAGATCCAAGACCTTCATTACTGTTCTCATTTACCTTTCCAGTGTATACGTTAAACTGTAATAAATAACCATTTGTTGAATCACATAAGGACCAGACTTTTATGCCCCACTTAGTTGGGCTTGTTTGGCATAAATTGTTTGAAAAAAATTTTCCTTTTGAACTTCACCTTGGTTTCATCTATGAAAAGGGCCTCTCCTGGGACATAATGATCCATGTACATATCTTTTGTTATTTCAAGCAATGGCCTGATTTTGTACAATGGATCATACCCTGGATCTTGTCTGCATTTTTGCTCAGCATTGTCATTGAAATGCAGGAATGATTTTACTAACTGGTATTCATTTCTGGAAAAAACTGAAGAAAAACCTGGAGTTTTTGTAAGCCAGAAGGGATCATGAAAATATGATTCTTCAGTTGGCTTATCAACAAGTCCCATGCCAATCTGAGCTGCAACAAATGTTTTCACATGCAGTTCTTCAATGTCACTCCACCTGAGAAATCTTGATCTTCTGGGTAGATCATATGTTACATCTAGACATTGTGCAGCATAAATGTTAGTTTGTTTAGCCACATGACTAAACACAATCTCTGGAAAAAACTTCATAAAAGTATCAATTTCAGATTGGCAACTGAATTCGACTCCACTATTGTTTTGAAATACTGGAATAGGCCTATTGTCAAGTACGATTTGGTCAGAATGAACATCAACTTCCTTCCAAACAATGTCATCTACTCTAGTACTAGTACTTGGGACTGCAGAACTTGTATCTATTGAAAGGACAGATTGGGATGTTTGAATATCAGGTAAACTGTCATAAAATTCATCTGAAAATTCAAATTCTGATCCTGAAGCTTCATTCTCTCTATCTAAATAAGATAATATATCGTTATTGCTCAAATAACTAGTCATTTTTAACGTACTTACAAATCTAAACTATAAAATCCTTCCAGCTGCACAATTGACACAAAACTAACACTACATAAATCTAAAATATGTATAAACAAAGTTGAAAATGAACTGTTCTTCTAAAATTAATAAATAAACAGAAAATATCACGAAACCCGCTGCACAAAGAGCTAGAAACAGCGTACAAGACTGTAAACAATCGCACGTGACATTCGTTACTTCAACTATGTTCCGCAAGAGAACAGCACTATGCAGGGGATAAATAAATGCAGATTCTGTCACTAGGGACTAAAGCCGACTTACCCAGCGAAAGGAAAAGTTTTTTCTATGACGTGGACTAAAGTCGACTTGCGCGATCAACGGTAAAACTGTCGAATCGACTGGAGTCGTCTTACGCAGCGAAAAGGTTAAAACCTTATGTTCATTTCGATTGCATAGCAATCATCCAATGCTATGCAATCAAAATGTACATAAGGTTTTAAATAAAAGAAGAAAGTTATTTGTGGCTGAGAGGTTTAATTTATTTATGTTAAACATCACGCCACAGTTGTTTTATACACTTGTAATTAAAAATGTCACCTAATGATGATATAGAGAAAAGTAAATATTTTAATGAATTTAAATAAAAAAGTTATTTATCTAAGTTAAATGTCAGTACATGACTGCCTCTTCAGCAACAAGATATTCGACAGATACTATTTAATTCTAATAGATGTTATCTTACATCAACCAATGACATTAAAGTCGAATAATAATGCTGCATTCCAAGAATGGATTCAAGAAATCAATAAATAATTATCTTCTGATAATAATAAAACCCTTTTAAGAAATTTGAAAAGATGATATTCTCAATATTGTACAAATTTGCTAGAAAATTTACACTAGAAATTGAAAAACCTGGATGCCATGATGGGTTTCCAACGATCAATGCAGCCTTTAGTAACTGTGAACTTACTTCAGTGTGCTAGTATTTTTTGTTATTGTTTTTTCTTTTATACTGGGCCAAGATATTAGTGTTTCTTTGGTTTTTTTGGCAGAACCACAATTACAATGTGTTGCTAAGTGTTTCAAGTTTAGATTATTGCAATGTTTTGTGATTCTTAATTGGAGGGACAGACCAACCAAAGGCAGATAAGAAGAGTTCTACTGTAGTGAGAAAAGTGAAATATTTAGTTTATATATTCAAATTACTGAATTTTTTTTTTCTTCTAGGTGAAAAACCTATTGAGGTTATCATCGCCTAAGTAAAGTTAAGTTTTTAAAATAAATATTACATAAAACTAATCAAAATAAAACAAAATAAATGTTTAAAACTAATCGTAATTATCTAAAACTAAAGAACCTAAAATTATACAAAATTTAAATATTATTAAATACATTAAGGTGGCGTAAGAAAGCGAGGACACAGTCGATAGCCGTGACATCGTCTCTTAAAACCACCTTTAAACTACCTCGAAGATCGTAACGTATATACAAATTTGTCAACTCATTACAATCAAGCAGGATATGCTTGATTGTAATATTATTTCTACAAAACGGATATAGTGGTGGATCCTCATGTCGCATCAACCATCCATGCGTTAACAAAGAGTGGCCGATGCGAAGTCGAGTAACCACCACTTCCTCCCTACGATTCGAACGAACAGATGTCCTCCATGGTCGGACGGTATTTTTGATGTCCCTCAGCTTGTTTCTATGTACATTTTGCCATTCTTCATTCTACACAGAGAATAGTATAGTTTTAACATTGCATATAAAATCTGATGCCATTACACGTTGTGTCGATGGCAACATACCTGTAGCTAATTTTGCACCTTCATCTGCTTTAGTGTTTCCGAATATTCCACAGTGACCAGGCACCCAGAGAAATGACACCTCGACATCTCGTAATTGGAGCCTGTGTATAGAGCACAAGATGTCTCCAACTAAAGGGTTCTTAGTGTACATTTCCTGAATAGCCTGGAGAGCACTTTTGGAATCACAACACACAAGATATTTAGATTTTGCAGACGGAATTGATCTTAAAGCTTGGAAAATTGTATAAAGTTCTGCAGTAAAAACGCTACAGGCTGAGGGCAATCCGTAAGTGAAAGTTTGTCCTTCCATATAAAATGCACAACCTATCCCATTGTCCAGTTTTGAACCGTCTGAATATAGTCACAGTATGTTGGTGAGTTTGTTGAATCTGCAAAAACTCCTGACGATAAATAACGTCAGGAGTATTGTGTTTTAGGTACATGGACAATGAGAAGTCACATTTTGGCTTTTGTATTGTCCATGGAGGGATGTAGCATGATGTTCGTTCGAATATAGGCGGATGTTCTAAATTTAGATTCCTAAAAATGAGCAACGTTCTTATTCCGAAGGGAGCAGTTGAACGTTGACGCACATTGTAACGATCCTCGAGGTGGTTATCAAAAACTGCTTTGAATGCCGGATGTTTAGGTTTACTTCGAAGACCAGTGTAATATGAAATTTGTAGCATTTGACGTCGCATAGAGAGAGATGGTTCTCCAGCTTCAACTAGAAGGCTGGAGATTGGGCTTGATCTAAAAGCACCAGTAGAAAGTCTAAGACCAGCGTGATTTATTGAATCCAGGAGTTTCAGAACCGTAGGTCGAGCAGATGAATAAGCTATACAGCCGTAATCTATGCGCGATCTTACAACGGCGCGATAGAAACGGAGCATACAGGTTCTGTCTGCTCCCCAATTTGTACCACTTAGAACTCTCAACATATCCAATATCTTGCCGCACCGGGTCCTCAAATCACGCACATGCGGATTCCATGAAAGTCTTTTATCCAATAAAAGACCAAAATATCTCACATTATCCGCGGTTTGAAGCCGCGTACCATCAAAATAAAGAATAGGTTCCTGGTGTTGCCTGCGACGACTAAATGCTATACACTGGGTCTTCGAAGCCGAAAACTTAAAGCCCGTAGATTTGGTCCACTCTTGCAATTTATTAATTACTAATTTTTCCGCTGTTGCCATACTTCTAGCAGCCATATATATATACAAAAATCGTCTACAAACAGGGAACAGTGGACCGGTGACTGTACGTTTGAAGTGACGCTGTTAATGGCAACAGCAAACACCGTCACACTCAAAACGCCACCCTGTGGTACACCATTCTCTAGTTCGCAACGATCAGAATATATGCCTCCTAGACGTACACGGAAAGTCCTGTTATTCAAATAATTTTGTATAAAAGCAAGAATGTTACCTTGTATACCCCATGATTTCAATACGTTCAAAATTCCTCTTCTCCATGCCATGTCATATGCCTTCTCAAGGTCAAAGAAAACAGCTACCAGTGTTTGTCGTAATATGAAGGCATTCTGTATAGCTGACTCCAACAAAACCAATTGGTCAACTGATGAACGTCCTTGTCTGGAACCACACTGAACGTTAGAAAGAAGTTTGTTTGTTTCTAGATACCAAACAAGACGACGGTTGACCATCTTCTCCAGTAGTTTGCATAAGCAGCTGGTCAGAGAGATGGGTCTGTAACTACTGGGATTAGTTTTGTCCTTTCCTTGTTTTAGAAGAGGAATTATAGTCGCTTCTAACCATGCATAGGGAAAACCGTGCTCCTCAAATATATGGTTGTATATCCGAAGGAGAACTAGTTTTGCCGACGGTGGTAGATTTTTAATCATGGAGTATACAATATCATCCGGGCCTGGAGCTGAATCCTTCGTTGACGAGAGAGCTGACTCTAGTTCGTCGATAGAGAAATGGATATTTAAACAAGAATCTCCAGACAATCCAACGGTGAAAGGTAAGGCTTCCTGTTTACGTTTGTACACCTGGAAAGCGTCCTTGTATGCAGAAGATGAAGAATGTTTTGAAAACGATAACGCTAGCACATTGGCAATTTCCTCACAGTCCGTGGTCAAAACACCATCTGAATGCCTTAATGAAATTAATGGCATCGGAACAGAAATGCCACAGACTGATCGTAATTTCTTCCATACTGTGGATGGAGCTGTAGTTCTTGTAATTGTGCCAATGTACTGCGACCATGATTCTCGTTTACTTTGCCTAAATATTCTCCGTGCTTTCGCACGGAAGATTTTATATTTTTCTAGGTTTTCACTCGTTGGATGTCTCTTGAACTGGTTTAGAGCTTTTCTCCGTTGACGAAGGATCACAGTGCACTCATCATTCCACCACGGAACAGGTGGTCGTCGTGGTTTGGATGAGGTTTTCGGAATTGCCTTTCCGGCGGCATTCAAAACGGTTTTTGTAAATGAATTGACAATGTCATCAATGGGAGTCAAGTAATCCATGTCCAGTGATTCTAGATCCTGTGAAAATTGTTCCCAGTTGGCTTTTTTCAGAATCCAACGGGGATGTCGAACACAACAGGGTGAGGAGTCACACAGAGAGATCTCAATAGGAATGTGGTCGCTACTGTAAAGATCAGGCAATGCTGACTATTTTAGCCTTGTAGCCAAAGCAGGACTGCATAATGACAAGTCTACAGCTGTCCATCCACCTGTTGACGCTGCTAAATGTGTCGGAGAACCGTCACTTAGCAGGTATAAATCCAGTTCTGATCTGATGCTTTCGATCAGATTACCTCGCGGGTTGCATTCTGGGGAACCCCATGAAACATGGTGGGCATTGAAATCGCCCACTAATAAAAACGGAGTCGGTAACTGATTTATAAGGTCTACAAGATCTCTCTGTTGCAGGTTGTCACTTGGTGGGAGGTAGACACAACAGAGAGTGAGTTTGTATGGAACAGCTGTTTGAATTGCTGCTGGTTGTAAGGGAGTTATTAAGTTCAGAGAAACGGCGTCGACACAGTCACGGGCCAGAATGGCTACGCCACCTCTGGCTCGATTTTCTGTAACGAAGTCCGATCTGTAAACTGAATACTCCCTTAGATGGAAATTGTGCGATTCATGGAGATGTGTCTCCTGAATACAAATGTACACAGGGGACACATCCCTTACAATTAATTTGAGATCCTCAATGTGACTTTTAACACCGTTAATGTTCCACTGAATCACGGATTGTTTAGGTGTGGACATCGTATTTTAGTGAAATGGATTCACCTGGCTCTCACTGGTGTCATTGCAAATTCGCTGGCTTGGAATGTTGGACGTTCCAGGCAGAGAGTCATCAGATTCCATCACCACTATTGTAGTGGTGGAATCTGAAGAATTTTTTGACTCAGAAGAGGAGTTTGAAATGGTCCTCTTTTGAGTCGCTTGTGATTTTGCACCTACTTTCACAGGTGCAGCTTTGTTATTATTTTTGTTACTCGTATTAGGAGCAGTTTTAACGTTTTTCACACTTGTCTCCAATAGTGTCTTACTTCTTCTATTTTTCGCAGAGGTAACTGGCAATGGAGATTTTTCCGCACATTCAACATTAGTCTTTGAGTTGGAAACCAAATTTTTGGTCACCAAAGCTAATAACTGGCTAACTTGCTCAGTGGTGATAGCTGAGGCATAAGATTTCGTTTCAAGTCTAGGTTGAGTTGACTTGAACTTCTTTTTCGCTTTGTAAAAAGATGTTTTGTCCTTTGCCATTATGCTGAGGATCACTTTCTCCTCCTTGAACTTTGGGCAGTTAAAGGAGCGAGCAGGGTGATCACCAGCACAGTTTGGGCATTTCGGAGCACTTGTGCAAACCTTCTCAGTATGGCCTTCAGATGCACACTGTCCGCATACCTCTGGCTTGGAGCAAGAAGAACTTACGTGTCCAAAACGTTGGCATTTAAAGCAACGGCGTGGATTGGGAACGTAGGGCCTAACAGAAAGCCGTTGATAGCCAGCATATAAATATTCCGGGATAGATGGTTTTCCGAATGTCAGGATAATTGATGTTGTTGGAACTCTCTGACCGTTTTCCATCCTCATAATTCGCACAACATCTGTTACACCTTCTGATACCAGTTCTGATTTGATTTCGTCCTCACGGACATACAACAGATCCCTGCATGATATTACTCCCTTTGATGAGTTCAATTTTTTGTGGGGAGCCACCGAAACCTTGACCTGATCAAAGAAGGAGGTCATTTTTAATAATAACTGTGACTGCTTCGAATTGCTTGTTTCTAACAGCAGTGTTCCGTTCCGTAACTTCCATATGGAAGAGACGGGTCCAGCTGCACATCCAGTTATAGCCTTATGGATTATAAAAGGCGATACCTTTGACAGATCTTTTCCAGCTTCTGTGCAAGACACAATTAAGAACTTTGGTGACGCTAAATCTATTTCTTTCCTCATATTTACTTCCCTAGGCATTTTCGGAGAAACCTCACGACGCCTCTTTACATTAAACTGGTTGGACATTTGTTGGTTTTCCATAATTTGTTTTTAAGCTAACCATCGTGTCAGGCGTTACGGGCGAGACTATGAGAACGGGTACACCCATGGATCACTTTCGATCATTTCCAACCCCCGGAACTCTGGGGCCCATAGTTTCCTCCTTAGCTCGACTGGATGGGCATCAGTCGAGAACTCTTAATACTGTGCACAGGCTCCGACACCTGTGCACCGTGGACACTTCCTGACCAAGGACCGAAGTGGCTAGCGGACCAGCAACCGCGCATACGTCTTCGGCAGAGCAAGCTCACAGCAGCGTCCCAGACCAGAGTTTGTCACGCTCTGGACTTTTCAGCACTCCCAACGCGCAACGGTTCTGACCAGTCAAAATTCCCTAAGAGAAGATGTAAGTGTTGAAATGTGTATAGATTGTGTTGGTGTGTGTATGTGTGTGTGTATGCTTTGTGAGTGGTGTAGTGTTAGGCTAGGGTACCGCGAGGGACACCAAATCCCTCGTAGGTGCGGCTAGTCCTAATTTGTTTCAAATTACTGAAACAAGTTTTGTCGGAGTCAATTGTTGCAATTACGAGTATACTATAATCTTTTCAGTAGTGTAGCTGTAAATGGTATTATTTGTTGGGGCTATCTCTATAATCCATTATTTATACTACAGAAGAGTATTTTAGAATAATTGTAATTTAAGTTGCTTGATGTAATTATCTTGAATTCACTAACTAAACTATAGGTAATTATTGCATATCCGAGTGAATACTTTAGAACTTACTTGCTGACACGTTTTATTTACGAAGCTAAATTACAACTGAATACATGGTTAACTTCATAAATAAAATTATTGTTTCTAAACGTATTAGCAAGTAAATTCTAAAGTACAGTAATATCTCGATGCTACCCCATCTTATGCAATTCCCAAGTTACGCGTTTTTACTAACGCTTGTCGAGTTATGCAGAAACTGACCTGTTTTGGAAAAAAATGCCTAAAATAGCTTATATACTGCATGAAGAAAAAATATTTTTAGGTTTTAAGGCCGTCAAAGACCGATTAACAGTGATGGTTGGCACAAATACAGCTGGACACTATAATTTACAACCTCTCATTGTTATCGCTCAGAAAATACAAGGGCATTACACACATTTTTAAAGCTAGCCTACCCGTGATTTGGAAGTCGAATCGGAAGGTTTAGGTGACAGCTTCCCATTTTGAGAACTGGTTTGGTCATTATGTCATACCTCAAGTCGAACGTTATTGTTGGTCTAAACAAATTCCTTTTAAAGTAATTCCTAATAATTGATCACCAAACACAACTAGTTTCAACCGATGGATGAGGGAGTCATCAAAACATTTAAAGCTTATTACACAAGAAGATCATTTGCCCATCTGTATGAAGCTATGAGACAGAACAACAAGCTCTCTGTTGAAGATGGTTAGAAACAATTCAAAGTTTTAGATGCTTTGAAAATCATTGGGTATTCTTCAAATGAAATTTCACAAAAAACTTTGAATGGCGTTTGGAAAAGTTGTGTATTTTTTGCTTCTTAAACTTAAGCAGAATCAGTGTTAGAGTCTGATGAAATTGCTGATATGATTGAAGAAGTCGGTTTTGCCAGACAACTCAATTTAGAAGTGGATAATGATGATGTTTAAGAGCTGCTGAATTTACACAACCAGAAGCAGACAATTAATTGATGAGCTTATAGAAATGTGTGAGCAAAAGCAAGATCTTAAAAACGCAGATCCTTTAGACCCAGTTCACGTAGAAGATGAAATGACTGTTAGAAACTTGACAAATGGCCTTAGTCCAACTGAGCAAGGCTTAAAAATTTTGGAAAACATAGACTCCAACAATGAGTCTATTTCTGCAACAAAATAAAAAAATTAGCAGTTACGAGGAAATTATGCGCAAAACGAAAAATTCATCATTTGGCCAAACTAATTTATTAGATTTTATGAAGTCTTCTATGTCAAAATAACTTCTTTGCATTATGTATGTATATAATACAATTTTTTGTTGTATTATGTATTTAATATTTTAATACACACACATTTAACTTCTAAATTATTAGTTTTTTAGTGTGTTTCACAATACAATAGAGATTGATAATGTAAACACAGGAACAGATAAGGCTTTAAGTCAGTTGCCAGTCTATTTATAGCTGCGATTAACTGCGCATTGTTTACAATATTATGATGACACACTACTTTCAGAAGTCCAAGCATTTTGTCATTGACTCTTATTTACAGTAGTCAGTTCATTCATTCTTATTGACAGTTATCGTTTATTCTTGCTGCGGTTTCCAGAGCTTAGTTGACTTTTATGTCTGTAATTTTTACCAGATATTGTGCCGCGTTTCAAAATTTGTTTTGTCTTCTTCAAGCCTTACGCCCTAATTCAACCCTAAGGCTAAATGAGCGTCACTTTTCAGAGAGACTACCTCAAACTGTCAAAAAAACAAATCCAACAAAACAATATGTGGTTTGTGCTCGACCACCTGATGCAAACGGCAAGGAGAGAATCCAGATATGTCTGCCCTGACTGTGATGTAGCACTTTATGTTACATTGTGTTTCAAAATTTACTATACTCTCGCAAATATATAAAACAATTTTACACATTTTATGTATATTTATTGATGAAAGTGTATATATTTAGTGCATATTTTTGTGTGTAAATGAATTAAATTCACTAGTGTGAAAGTGAAACATTCACCGTGTTACTGTCATTCAAAAGGAGTAGATTCAAAAGCAGCAATATTTGTGAACGTATATTACATTATTTCATTGTACAATCACTTCAAAGTTCTAACCTATATGCATAAATAAGATTTTATTATATAAGAAGGTAGTTAAAACTGTTGTATGTTATACATTATTTATTAAGATACGTTTAGAAATTTCCGAATTAACTCGGGTTAATAATTATTAATTATAATTAAGTGATATTTATGAGAGATATTTCAACTCTCATTATACGAAAAAACAGTTTTTTAATGAAGGCATTTTTAATTGGATAGAGAGGATTCGAAATTCACAATAAAAAAATATAATTTTTTGAGAAGGAAATGTGAAAAAAATTGGTAAGTTATTGTAGTAGCTATGAAACTACTTTAAATGAGATGGCCAGATAATATATAAGAAGTCAAACTGCTACTCAAGAGACAAGGCTATGATTTTCAGTTTTGAAAGCTTAAACTTTTATTTTAATTATTAATTCAGATCTTTTAAATTTTCATTTAGATTTGCATTTTAGAGATAGTGTATGATTATTTTAGGTGTAAATAAAACAGTTTGTGATTAAAAATTAATGATATTTAGAAAACAAAATTCTAAAAAACTATTTTTTTTTGTATAACTTACCTCAATTCTGGTATTTGTTTCTTTTGGACTAGAATTTGTTGGGTCAACAATTGGACTCACTGGCTTACTCCTGGGCTGTACATATTTAGTCAGCATTGAACCCAGCTCTTCAAAACATTTATCTGCACTTTCTTGAGACATTGTGTCTATTCGTTTTGTCTTCAAGTCATTTAAAGAAATATTTTTATCAGACCTCTCTGATCCTTTATTTTCATCCATTAGGATCTGTGAACTTTTTTCAGACGGTACAAAAGTATAGTTCTTATTTATATTACTTTTCCTTTTAATATTAGGTATTTGTTTTGAGGGATTTAAATCAGAAGTTTTAGAAGCAATTCGGCTTGGCTGTGGCTGATCAGCATAAACACTGCTGCTTATAGTCTGAGTAAAATTAAACATTTCATCCTCAAAAGGTGATTTAACCCTTACAGCTGTAGAAGGCTTGCTCTGTTCTTCAGATATTTCTGTTGAATCTATTAATTCATCTGTAACGTCTAAGTTACTTCTTTGTCTCTTTGCTTCACTGTCATTAAAATATTCATGAACATTAAATAGCTTCCTTTTTTCTTTCACTCCTTCTTTTTGATTATTTTTACTACAATGAGGTTCTGAGTTAGTTACTTGCTTTTCTAGAGGATGTGGTTTGTTGACCCTATTAATTGTCAGTTTTGTTGTAGAATCAGTAATGGCCCTGAAAAAAATGAAATATGATACTATGTAAATACCCCTTAATATTCCATATATAATATTAAGGCCACCAAATTACATTAGAAGAGTTTTGTTTAACAAGACTTGTTTTCACTATAAAAACTTTTTAAACTCATTTTATGACATGTGAAACCTGATAGACCAATGACAAGCTCTCCACAACAAGTCATTTATCACCATTCTGTCATAACTACATGTACTATTTAATTAATTTACATTCGTTTCCAATTTGCTTTTTTCTATACCAATATTATATTTCTAACCCATCTATTGGTTTTTAATGTATTTCTTCATACCACTGTAAAAAATTCAACACAGATTCTTATAAACTTACTGTCTAATTAAATCATCTATCCTCTAGTTGAGAAATGTAATTGGAAAGGCAGTTGAGATTACTTTTGAAGATTTTTTAAAATAAGCTAAATAGCTTTATTTAGTTTGCTATAGGATTATTTGTTGCATATATTAGATTCAGCATTGAGTAGAAGTCTATTTTAAAATAACCTTAATATGCTTGAAAGCAGAGGAAATGGACACTAAGCATTAAGTAGTGCAATAATAATTCAAATGTTTTGTACAGTTTGTATCATTATGGTGTCACAAAAAACAAAAATGAGGAAAACAGCCTAAATTTAAATTAGCATGCTTATAGATTTTTCTGAAAAACTATTCAGGGGCTGGAGAAGGTTTAGGCGAAAAATGATCGTAATCAATTTGTTAAAATTAGAGAATTTCAGCCTTTTGTGCTGTAAACAAACGTTAGTTTGAAAACCTTAAGAACAGTCTCTTCTTATTAGATAAAGACAGAGCTTAACAATCAATCTCATAGTTGTATAGGGAAAACAGTCATTGACACATGACATGAAAGATCTGCCTGTTATCTGTCAATTGGATACATCTAAAGCACCATCCTTACATTCAGAGACAGACAACGAATCCCTATTATTAATACTGAAACAGCCTCATAAATAGAGTATCAAAGAGTTATGGATTGCCAAGACTAAATACAATTCAATGCGCACCATTTAGGGAGTCAGAAATTTGTATTGCCAATGGACAAATCATGCTTTAATTAACTTTTCTTTAAGGCAGTCCTCCTCCCCTCAGGCTCAGACACTAACAACAACCCCAACACAACCCTAACACAACCCTGCTATGTCAAAAAATAAAACTTTGTTTCATAGGTTTTAAAAAACTATGTTGTGCTAAAAAAGCGGTAGATAGACTTGTTCATATAAATACCAGTCAGCAACAGGAACAATTTTTATAATAAGTAGGTCTTAATTAAACACGAATACTATGTGATTGTATGTAAAATTAAACCCCGACTTACGCGAATTTGACTTAAACGGTTATTGCTAGGTCCCACCTATCGCATAAGTACGGGGTAATACTGTAATCACAAATAAAACTGTATAATATAATTTTTAACTAAGTGAATACGCAAGGGCTTACTTGCTGATGCGCTTTGAAACAATAATTCCTTTTAGAAGCAAAGCCTCTAATGGCGGCGTCCCACTAGGTATAGAGCTTGTCGGTATGAGATTTATGAGTGTAGAGGGGGTGGATTAAGTTAGTTGTGTGCTATGTATAGAAACAGGATGTCGGTTTCAAAATATGTCAGCAAGTAAGCCCTTATGTATTCACTTGGTTAAGTATTATTTAATTATAGTTTAATCAGTGAATTCAAGATGATTACAACAAGGAACTTTAAAACTGTATAGTCCTAACAAACTGATTGGATAAACATGCAACAACACACCTCACTAAAGAGCCTAAGAAAAGCAAAAGTTATTCAAAGAAGTGAAAATGATGTATATAAGAAAGATGAGGCCTGATCTAAAGAAAGACATAGACTGTTAAACATGTACTCATAAAGCGGAATTAAGTGGTATTTTGGTTGCAAAATACACATGCACTAAGTGATTTACTAAAACAACTTACTTTTTCAGCCTCTTAACTATTGGATCAGTGTTGTCTAGGACTCTAATACCTTTCGCATTCGGCATTAACTCCATTTTATAGGATATAGGATCATCTTGGTTGACTTCCCATTGCCATAATTTTATAGGACCCAATGCAATATAGCTGTCTTTCTGTAAAAAAAAGAAGTCAATTTACTACAAGTGTATTTATTATGTTTTATTACTAAGTGTTTTGATAATACTAATTGAAAAAACAAACATAGAATTCATCTGGCTCATTTTGCTATTACTAGGTTGTGTAGAAAGAAATAGGACTTAATTCACAGTCTTTATTCAAATATGGCGATAATGAGATACTGCTGTTTCATAATCTAGGTGGGCAAAAAATAGATGTTTCTATAAGAAGTTCTAAGCTAAGTTTTCTTAAAGTAAATTATTTTCTTCCCAATAAATGGATGTTCAATTAATTAAAATACAGTAAATTCTCAACTATCCAGTGGCTTTCAAGGATTAAAAAAAAAATACTAGCAGAAGATAATTTAGATGTTACGAAAGGAAAACATGAATTTACTCAAGAGTGCCAGCTGTATAATACCTTAAATATATATGAATCAACTCTAAGATAGAATGTTTGTTTAATAAAGTGTCCCAGCCATTAATACACAAAATATGTATGAGTCACAACTCTCAGACTCCACTCCCATCCCCTTTTTCCGTTCACCATTTTATCTTCTAGCTCTTGTCAGTTCTGTTAACTTTCAAATACCAGTTTGCTCATGTATTTAGTGAATTAAGGGTTTTAGTTTTGCTAACTTTGTAATAGCAATTACTTGTTTTGTGATTAGCGATTTGATTGATCAAAGGAAAAAAGATTTATTATCAATTTTAGAAAACTCTAAATCAATTTTAGAGAGAATTTTTTATAAATTATCTTGACAAAGTAAATTATCTTGCAGTAGGGAATAGGAGAATCTACTGTTAGACAATATCTATCAAAAAATAAATTAAAACAAATTGCATCCACATCAGATAACTCCTCGTCGATGAAAAAAAGAAAAACCTCGAAAGAGAGTAGTTATGAAGAATCAGATTAGCACTTTTAGGATGAGCGAGTCAATTGAGAAGCAAAGAAGCTCCTGTTTTAGAGCCTATTATTACTGCAAAGGAAAACAATTTTTTTTTTAAGATGCTAGGCTTGAAAGGAACATTTGACAAGGTTCAAACAATGCTATAGGAAATAGTCAGCACAATGATTTTGAAGAGTTTCTTCAACCAGAGGAAATTTTGTATGATCAAGTATACTACGCTGATGAGTCAGGGCTGTTTTGGAAGTGTTTGCAAACACAAAGATTAGGCTTTGAGAGCTTTCGGAAAGCCAGTAAGCTCTTATGCAAATCCAAAGAGCAAATGACTATAATGACGTTCAGTAATGAAACAGAGTCTCATAAATTGAAATTGGTAGTGTTTGGTAAATAAAAAAAACTGAGTTTAAAGGAATACTTGCTGAAAACTTGCGTATAACTACTTTAACCAAAAATAAGGCTTGATGGACCAGGAAATATTTAAATAGCTGTTTGAAAATAAGGTATTATTCAAGTCAAAGAGCATCTAAAGTCAAATAGTTGACTAGAGTTAGACAAATCCTTACTTTATAAATTGCATATGTATCTGTATCACTGATTCTACAATGATTAAGTGACCAAAAGAGGCCTCATCACAAGGTAAAAATTGATTCCACTTAATGGGGGAATAATTGTTTACAATTAAGGGGCGACTGGCTCCCTATCTTACGCATGTTAAATTTTCAGTTTTAATGACCCATTTTCTCAGAACCTATAAGACATACATCCTTCAAATTTTTACTGCTGTGTTGGGTGGGAATGGGGAGTCTACTGATCTACAATTATTAATTTACAACAACTGTAAGATTTTTTTTAAATATTTTAAAATTTTTACAGAAAAAAATTAAATTTTATCACTTAATAACCTTAATAAACTATGCAATCTTGCTTTAATTGGTTCAATTCTAGATAAGTAGCACCAATATACCTCCATGAAAGTGCAATAAAAATTTCATGTCAATATCTATACTATTTTCTGAGATAATGGGTTTTTTATGTCAAAAAATGAAACTTTCGGGAAAATGCAAAAAACCACAAAAATTACAGAAATAATTTATAATAGGCTAGATAAATTAGCACTATACCTCAAAACCCTCCAGGTATGTAGTCCTGTTCTTCATCTGGATCCTCTAGAATAAGTCTTTTCCTTTTTCTTGCTGTCCTGGCCTACTTCGTTACTTGTTGGACAGCAATCTCCGCTTTCTTGATTCGTAGGATGTCCGCATCATTCATTGCAGCTTCTGTGTTCTTACCAATGTCTTTGATTCCCCAGTGTTTTAAAACACTAAGTCTGGATACACACCCATCATTAAAAGTGGAAATAGCATCCAAAACTCCTAATTGTAATGTTTCCTTCCCAACAAAGATGTTTTTTGGAACGCGAGACCATATGACGTTGTTGAACGATTCGTTCACATTTTGGGTTTTGCCATGCAAACATTTTTTCAATAATTCCTTACTAGCCAGATCCCTAAATATAGGCTTGATAGCAAGCATTACTGGTGTTGGGGTAGGTTTATGCTTGTAAGTTTCCCCTTTTGCTTGTGCCTTCAAGTAACCACACCAACTTATGTCACAAAGGTGATGTTCTGGTGTTTTATTGGTCGATTGCCTATGAAACCATATTGCCCACATTGCCTTTATCATTGCAGTTGCTTCTGATTGCTTTACCGTAGTAGTCCTGCATTTTATCTATTAGGCTATCAGGAAGTCTTCCAGCTCCCTTCAATGACTTTCCATCGGATAGTTTTGCACCGGATTGAGCTGATTTCAGTCTGCGTAGACGTGTCCCCATGCGTTTTTGGACATGTCCTATGCATTCTAACTTACAAATGTCAGTTTTATAAGGTATAGAATTATAGACATTTATAAAAGCAGAAGAATCACCATCACCCAAAAACTTGGTATACCGTATACCTCGGGTCCGTTCGGATGGGCTAAACATTGATACGGCAGCAACTGTTTCCATCCCACCACTAGTCCCATCATAATTTTTTAGACAAACGTGATTAGGTGCACAGCAGCATTACCTTTTTTTAGAGAACATGTGTGGCAATATTTAGACAAAACCTCAAAGTCTATCACCTTGCCTGTGTCAACACTTGTGATTGTAGCACACGCGTTTTTCAACACGTCCCCTTTTTTACTACGTCGAATCAAATGCTATAGGGATATCTAGGCCTAAGCTATTTTCTTCAGTCTTTTCATTCTCTTCGACAGCTTCAAATACAGCTTTCATCATTGAATCTTCAGCTACAGACTGAAGAGATTTCCTTACATCCCGCAACAGTGTTTTAGTTCTGCACAAGGGAGGGCTGATGTTCAGAATCCCGCATAGTGTTTTTGTAGGAGTAAGTCCTTTCCCTATGCATCTCATCCCATAAAACATTCTCGTATTTATATCACATAAAGATAACTTATCTTTCTTCTGATACACATCACTATTCCAGAATAATGTCTAAGCTTCACAAACATTACACTGAATCACAAAACAACTAGCTAGGCCGCATCGCCTTGAAGCCTTTTCGGTTATTGTCACTTCACCGTTGCACAACTTACATCCTAATTCTTCTCATTAAGAAAACAAATTATTAAAAAAAATTGTCTAAACTATATTTTCCTCAAAATTGCCCATGAATTTTCCTGACATTTCCCCCAAACCCAGATCGCCGGACCAGACATATTCTGCACCCCTGTTCTATTGCTTTTAATATTTACCTATTGTGAAAACATGTTATGACAATTTTGAAGTAACAGTTTTTTAAAAACTAATTCCCTAATAGTTTAACAGAGATAAAATTTGCTTAATTTCTTCAACTCTTACAACAATTCATACAGATTTTAACAATAGTGATTAACCTGAACAGAAAAATTATATGATTAGACTGACTCTTATTTAAATTATATGTAAAATGCTGTTCTCTCCGGCTAAAAATAAGTTATATTTTATACGTTTTTGTACAAGATTCTGTAATTTCAACTTTAATCTGTAAAATTTGCCAAATTTTACATTTATCTATTGGTTAAGTTTGAAGTTCAATCAAAATCAAATATTACATGTAGAACTTGAAAACAAAAACGACCCGTTGCTTAAGCAAAATATAACATAAATAGGCTATTTCTAGCAATGAATACAAGTTGCAGAATGTTACATATTTGGTTGGCATAAGTTTACTCATATATAAAATGCTAAAACTTACTTGTAATCTTAGAACATTATCACCAGGGGATTCTACGATCACATCAACTATTTTCAAATCGGTAATGAAATGTTTAGGTGATTCAGACCAATGCTTTTCCTTTACAGGTACTTTGTACAGCTTGAGAGGAGAAGTGTAACCATCGCTCACATGGAGAACTGTTGTACTCGTGACAGAACTTTTAGTCACTCCGTTTACCTATTTATAAGAAAAATTAACATTATTTACAACTTGAGGTTTTGTAAACTTTAAAAGGCAATTGTCTTGATTTACATAATATTTAGAATAGGATGAGAAGCCAGAAAACCTATTCTTCTTAACGTAAAGTAGAAGGAACTGTATTATGAACGATTGACAACAGATACAATAGAAAAATAATTCAATCAAATCCAATTGGAACCAAATGATGCCAACACTTACTACACAACCTTATGACTAAGCCAAAAGCTTACTGCACAAACTTTTGGGTATAACCTTACAAAAGTGTAAAGATAAATTAATCAGGTAATTAACATCATTTGAAACTAGATAAATGCTACAAATGGAACTGGTTAGCAGCTGTAAAATGTAAGAAATAGAAAGGTTAGTGAGCTTTTGAAATAAAAACTTTGATGATAGCACATGACGATATCAGGATAATTGGTTAACAAGGTTCCCTATCAAAAATTCTAATGCATTTTTACTAATAATGTTATTTTTGCTGAAAAATATTTGCTAATAAAATATTTCTAATAAATATCTTTATTTATAATATAAAATTAATCCAAAGTAATGGTATTAGCAAGTAGGGTTAAATACAGGGTCCATTCGATATCGGGACGGGTTTGCTGTATCCTCAATAGAACAGTGGAGGGGAGTCCAACTGGTCAGCCTCGGTAGAGGGGTCCACCACCACTCAAAGCACTTTAATTCAGTCACCTGCAGGCATACATTGAGATAGGAGTTGGGTTTTTGTGGCGTGTGATTTTTATGGTGTCATCATGTCAGCATGGAGCGGACCATTGAGCGACACTACAGTGGGAAGTTTTGCTTTAAATTCGGAAAATCCGTGTGCAAGACACTTAAACTTATTAAACAGGCTGATGGGTATGATGCCTTGAGCAGCACAAGTGTTTTTAAGTGCACAAAATATCTAAGGACGGCCGGGAGCTTGTCGAAGTCAAGCACTGTATTGGATGCCCAACGACTGCTCGAACCGATGCTCACGTGGCCAAAGTGAAAACAGTTTTAGACACTGACAGGCGTTTAACCATCGCTCATATCAGTGAGGAGACCGGCGTTTCAGTCAGAACCGTGCTCACCATTGTAACAGAGGATCTTGGATGAAGAAAGTGTACACAAAGCTGGTGATGAGTGCTTTTGAGCGAGGAACAAAAACTGTCGCGGGTGGAAATTTCACAAGAAATTTCGGACTGCGTCCAGGAAGATGAAGATTTTCTCAACAACGTTATTACCGGCGATGAATCGTAGGTGTTCCAGTACGACCCGGAAACAAAATGTCAAAGTTCAGAATGGCACACGCAAAGGTCTCCACGTCCAAAAAAAACCTTGGCAGTCAAAATCGAATATCAAAACAATGCTGATTGTTTTTTTCGACCAACGTGACATTGTTCACAAGGAATCCGTACCTACTGGAACGACTGTAAATGCTGCATATTACGTGCAAGTACTGACACGCCTGTAAAATCTGTTAAGCGCGTGCGACCAGCAATTGCAAGGAATTGGAAACCTTATCATGACAATGCGCCATGCCACGGTGTGATCGTTGTGAGGCAGCTGCTAGCAAAATTCGGCATGGAACATTGCCTCAGCCCCCCCTCTATAGCCTATACCTGGCTCCACCAAACTTTTTCTTGTTTCCGTGAATGAAAAGGGAGCTCAAAAAACTCAAAACAATATTGGGAGATTGGTTTGACTCCATCGAGGCGGTTCAAGAGGTGACGACAAAGGTTCTTAACAGCATTCCGGAAATCGACTTCAAGCGGGCTTTTGACGAGTGACAGATGCACCAAACTTAGAGCATTGATGCAGGAGGAATGTATTTTGAAGATTTTGTAATTATAATGATACCGGCAATAAATTTTGATTTTTGGAACCAGTTTCAATACTTATTGAATAGACTGTATATTCTACAGTTAGATTTTCCTCCTTATAAATTTCATATTAGGATACAATAGACATAAGTCTTGCATCAATAGTTTTCCACTTCTGCTTTTATTTAGCTATAACTGTACGTTCCAAAGCTAACTCACTGATTAAAGTTCAATAGTCAGCCTGTTCTTTTTGAAGTTAGTTGAGGAATTGATATATATCCGGATGGTATTTTCCAACTACCAAATGAAATCTATTGTGCCTCCCTTCACTATAATTGTTTGTTCGTTGCAAACTGCTGGAGTAGCATTATATTGATTCTATAATGTAATCGGGTATTGAAAAGATACAGCCCTTCAATGGCCATGTGAGGGTATCCCTACAACATAATTATTTTCAAAGAAGTTGATTAAGGGCAGTAATTCTTCATTGACTTCATCTCTCACGAGGTCACTTATATGTAAACTTAGAAATTTAATAATGAATTTAAATCAAAATAAATTTATTGCGTTTCATTACATTCGTGCAATGTTTACAATGAATTTCTTGCAAATGTAGTTTTCATAGTAATCACTTTTTGAAAATGCATTAGAAAAACAATATTACAAACAATTAATATTTATACTCGTATAAAAGCAATTATAGAAATTTATAATTAGAAAAATTGATTGAGAACGTTGGTTAACTTAATATTTTTGATAACCTGATAAATGGCAATGTTTCTGCCATTTACAGTATCTTTTTTAAGATTTTTAAAATTAAAACACATTACTAACAAACATTTTTTTATTCAATTCCTTCTATTAGCTCATACTCTCCTGATATATATATTGTACAAATTTTCAATTGTTAATGAACTACGTTTTTATTCATCTAATTTAGTTTAAATACCTATTTTCTATTAACATATAATGGATCACCTGTTATGTTATTAACATAACATATCAATTGGCATTGATGTTAATACAGTTTTTTCAAATATTTATTCAATAATTATGTTGTAAAAATTTTGGAGGGTCTAGGTTGAAATCAAACTGAGAATCTTCATGTTTGAAGTCTAGTGTTTTGAAACTGTGCCAACTTTCCTATAGCTAGAAATGTACTTCTCAAAGACGTATATGTTTTGCCATCATCTGGTTATCGTAGAAGTCTCCATTGGATAACTTTAAACTGTTGTCATGGTTACCACACAATATCATAAACAATACTCTAGGATTAAAAATGAATGAAAAGAATAAAACAAACAAACAAACTGAATTACAGTATCAAACCTTGCTTCCCAAACAGACAATGCC
The DNA here is from genome assembly GCA_036971475.1 of Prosapia bicincta. NCBI lineage: Eukaryota > Metazoa > Arthropoda > Insecta > Hemiptera > Cercopidae > Prosapia > Prosapia bicincta. The sequence goes on along the minus strand of JBAIZL010000008.1, from coordinate 48,997,700 downwards.
AATGGAAAGTGAAAAGATACTACAAAACAATGCAAGCAACAAAAAAAAGAAACCCTATAAATAGTAACAAGCAAAAATTATAGTTCAACACCATACATAGAAAGGCAAATTACAAGAAAATTCCCTTTCTATTTTGCCACTTATAATTGTTATTCTGGAATATGTATGTACATATTTATATTAATTGTAGGTACAAAATAAAAAAAAACTAAAATAAAATTTCTCTTTGTTGATTTAAATAGGAATCGACTTTAAAAAAAAATTCGATATTATTTGTTAGTAGCAATAGTGTCGAGAATGGTCTTAAAGAAACTGTAAATGACAGAAATCTAGATAGAAATATTAAATAAATTAACTAGTTACTCAAATATTGTCTAGTGCTATATGTCAGAGTTATTATTATTTATTATGACACATCATAGGAGTTCAAAATAAACATAAGAGTGTAATATATCAGATTCTTAGAAGCGTCCAGCTGAGAAATAGAAGCAGGCAGTAATACATGTGGTTAAATATGTTAAGCGTAATGTAAAGTTTTTATAAAACGCTTTACAATTATTTTTTTTTTATTAAATATTTATTTTATTGATGATATCAAATTTCTATTTAAAACAAAACAAACTACTCATTCAGGAACAATTCATAATTCTTTATTATCACCATTTTTTCTTTCAAAATTAAAACAATACACAGAACAAAAATAAACTTAACAAATTTTAACACAATATACTAAACTCACTTTCTTTGATTTTTAGTTACAAATTTTTATATACCCTAGGCTAATTTTACGATCTCTTACTATCTCGGGGTTTATAGCATGGGCTATATTTTTTTTTCTTTTGTTAATTAAATAAATTTTGAAAAACAATATTAAATTTTGAAATTAGTTTTAATAAATATTTTCCTGATGGAAAAACTTTAATTTGGAATAAGCAAAAAGGCGAAACTATTTGAACTGGATTATGATCTTATTACTATTAATCACAAGATATTCTAATGTACAAAATTAAACTTCCCTATTATCTTAAAGGTCCACTAAAGTTTATTTTTTATAGCGCTATATATATACTTAACTTCTCAAATACCGAAATTCTGCAGGTCGCTTACGTAAGATTCCGTTCTCTTCAAATTTCACTTTTTACACACTTAAATTCGTTTTAGTTCCTTCAAATTATATTACCACTGTACTTTATCTTTACATTTTCTTATCCTTATTTAAATTTGCCAAGTTTCTTCACAAAACGGTATAATTTTGACGAATTCCTTCCAATGTAAAATTTTGACTGGTCATCGCAGGTCCGATCTTGTAGCGTCACCCACGCTATCTCCAACTCAACTAAACTTCGTTTTTCTTTTAAAATGTTACAAATATGGCGGCCTCCTTCTTAAAAAAAGAAATCATATGGCTTTAATTTAGTTCGATTCCTTCTCACTAGAGTCAACTGCACACTTGACCTACTTCTATTTGTTTTTACAGCTGATGCAATAACGCGATTGTTTTCACCAGTTTTAATTTTGTTAACATACTGTTTCAATTTTCCGATCCTTAACAAACCTTCCAGTGTTTATTTAATTACTATTATTAGTGTGTGAAGTGTCTTTGTGTTTTACTTTTGTAATAATTCGAATTGTGTGTGTTTTGAGCTGAATTCATAGAACATAACCTTTCATTGTTTACAATCGTTTTTCACTTTTTCCTTCAAGTAATTACTTATGCCCTATGTTACTAATATTTACAATTTTGTTTAAATATAATTATTATTATTAGATTATCTTGTTTTAAATTTTATTTGATACAACAAATTTCCTTATGCATTTACAGTTCAAATACCTTGTTTACATTTTACAACCGTTTTATAACCTTTCTAGGCTTTTACCTAAAATTAGTTTCTATTTAATCTAATCAATCTTTTAATGAATTTCTTTTTAAATTTTGTGTGAGTTATTTCTAATTTATTTTTCCAATTCTTAAAGAACATTATATAGCCCATTCTATAAATGTTACAGTAAATTATAAAACTGTTGAAATCGATGTCCTGTAGTCACATATTTTGTTATTACAATCATAGAATTCAAAATTATTTATTTTATCAGTAACAGTTAGACACAAATATATTAGGTGAAAGAACAAATAATATTACAAATGAGAACAAATATTCCTTTATTGTTAGTGTTATATGATGGTTGAAATAGTTAGTTTTACCAAAAATAAGTTGTATTAATAAAACAACATAATTTGAAAATTTTGCACATGTTTGAAAAATTTTATTTAATAATGAATCAAACATCACTCCATATAAAAATTCTTGAAAACGTATTACAAATTTTCTAACCTTAGAGAAATATTTTGAATATCCAGCAAAATATTTTCAATGATTAAAACTGGTAGCGTAAAAAATAAAAAAAGCCTTAGAATTTGGTTTATATCTTTTATATACTATGCAAGACAGTATTCGTCTATTACAAAATACTGTTCTAATATTATATTTTAAACCTTTATATATGGTATAGAATTTTTCATCCATCATAATACTAACTTTTTGTTATATTTTAGGAACGCATTATGTCTTGTTTTAACCCTTTGATTAGCATTCACGTACCAGTACGGGAGATCGCTCAATGGCCAGCGGGAGAGCATTCCCGTATATGTACGTTCTGTCATTTCTCTCGAATTAGCATTGCCGTACGATTACGAAGTTTTCCTGTGTATTGTGCTGTATTCTAGGTTAAATATTTTGCAACTATCCGGGTGACTATGAATACTACACAGAGTACATAGTCACCATTTGTGCCCAAATTCTTTGGGTTTTCCCACATATTTACAGATCGTTTTGAGGTTTGTGCGGTATATTACTATGATAGGCGATTGAATAATGAAGAAGTTCTTTTGCGTTCAAAGTCTATAGTTTTTCCCACGTGTTTACAGATCGTTTAGCAACACAGATAACATAATTTTTAGCAAAGAAATTATCAGTAAACGTGAGGTAACGTTTGGTTTACACAAGAAAATAAGTAGATACAAAAAATATTACTATAATTTAAAAAATTAGAGAAAATTAAAGAAAAAAATTACTAAAAAGAAAAAGTGTACAATATTTTCAAAGATATGTTGCTCCCCGGGGTCATATAAGGGCAGGCACATGTTGCTAATCAAAGGGTTAAGTAAAAGAGAAGGCTCGGCCTTGAAAATAAGTAGTAGAGGGTTAGCTTCGTAAAAGGAACGAATGTTTTGAAACGCGTCAGCAAGTAAGACATTATGTATTCACTTAGTTAAGTACTTTTTAAATATATTTTGAAAATAAGTTAAAATGTGTATAAATATCATATGGTGTTGTTTGTATTATTTATTTGTTGATTAGAATCTCATGAGGGATATCATTATCATCTCCATGCAGACGAGTGTAGTATGACATAATCAGTATAAAAAACTATTTAATTTTGAATACAATGTAAGACAATCCAGTTTGATAGGGTATTTAACACGTCGACTGAGGAAGACTTTAGGGAGTTACGATGGTATAGGTAAAATGTTTTAAGCTTGCACTTTAGGCCTGCAGGCCTTGGCAAGAGGCTGAGGAAGAGGTAGGGGTGCTCGAAGGTCATTTTCAAATACATCGACGCTTGGACTTCTACTGATTCATAGGGTTGACTCGTTACATTATTATTTATTAATACTTTTTATTGTATAGTAAAAATAACAAATGAAAATAGCACGTTCACAGAATTGTGCTAATAGGATTGTTTAAGTGTTGGGATGGGTAGGCAGCGATTTATGGCTCCGATGAGGGATGACGACAGTTCCTGATGTTTTACATGACAATTTCTACCGAAGAGCCAAGTGCCAGCTTATAAAATTCAACCTATACGTCCCTTTTGCATGGCAAGTAACAATTGCCTATTGTCCCTTAATTTTTTAAAACTTAAATGGTCCCAATATGTCGAAAATGATGATACCTTTTTTTGTTTCTTTTATTGTTTACTATCTTACAATAAAGTTCTATACAAATTACATAGTAAGGGTTATATATTTATATTTTCATTAAGATTTCCATTAAAAATAATTATGATTATAAAACATTTTAACATTTTTAATCAGAAAATCTTTAATTAGAAAAAATATTGTTACTTTTTAGTTAATTTTATTCTAAAAATGAAAGCCATTTAACATGGGTTGGAATTTAGGGAGTAGCTAAAAATACTTTTTTCAATAAGGGGGAATGTCATTTAGATTGATGGTAATTAATACTAAATAAGATTTTATAGTAAAGTACACTTTTGCAAAGATTTAAAGCATAATTTAATTGTGTCATGTAAATGGGGAAAGATTGAATAATATTCATAACCTAACCTTCTTACAGTAGCATGTCCTAACCTGCTTTGTCAATGAAATGAAGGTTTCAAAACACGCCATGAATTAAGTTAATAGTTTTCATTTAGTCCCTCAAATCATTAGTTATGATTTAATCAGTGAAATCAGGATAATTACACCAGTCATTGTTATCATACTCTGAGCTATTACAAAAACCATTTACAAATTTTAAGTACAAAACTAATACAAATTTATTTTAATTTTAGGATGTAATTATATGTGAAAAAAACATTTAAATTTTAAAGTGCAGTAATTATAAGTATCAAGACAAAAAATGCTAAGCTTATTTTTCTTGTTGAAGACATTATTTGTTGGCTTATTGAAACTTTTATAAACAGACTTCCCTGTGTAAAGTTAAGATCAAACAGAACAAAATGAGCCCTACTGGAACTACAACATTATTAGCAGAAATACCAGGAATGAGCTTTAGGTTAACAAAATGGCTTTAGTAAACTACTATAGCATTAACCTAGGCTAGTGTGACACATTATGACCAGAGACAACATGCTAATCTTTTAAAATAAAACCAAAGTAAGGTTTTTACATGTGTAAAATTTTAATGGTAAAAATAATTAGGAATATTTTGTGAACCAATTTATTCTTAAGGACAGACAATACATTAATTTCCATCTCTAATTAGGCATGTTGTAACACGCAAAACTTCTGTATCTCATCTTGATAGAAATTAAATGATAACCATCGAGCAATGTAATTCTGAAGCATCAGTGAGGTTAAGTATTGTTATAAAGAAGCAATATTTCCTTACATAGAAAGCAATTTGTTTTAGCTTCATAGTTGTTCAATTCGATTCATCATTTATTGCTTTTCTTAAGAGCAAAAATTTAACAAACAACATTTCCTTCCTATCTAAGAAGACATGGACAGACCACTTTGTTTAATATACTTCAATTTCTTAAAAAAATTTACATAGTTGTTCTCATATACACCATTCATTTGTCAATCAATTTAGGCACTGTTCATATCTCTTGTAAATACAATAGAATAAATTTATAATTATTCTAGAAATAGATAATATATACTAAGTTGGTATATAAAATACAACATCAAAATGCTTTACAAATATAAAATTGTCTCTTGTGATGTAAACATGTTTATTCACCAGCTTTCATATTTAGGAAGATATGATCCTGGTTGGAGCATAGTGGTGGCCACAATACCTTACTTGAGTACCATATAGCCCAAGAAAGGCAGCTCTTTCTTGTTTCTTCCCTCCCCCCTTAAGTCACCACCTTAATAGTATAATAGGAGTAAATTATAAAGGAATCACCCCAAAATTATTGAACAGTTAAGTTATGAAGGGAAATTAGTGAGCAATAATGATATGTCAATTATGTCTTACATTTATACTCCGTTTGTTATGAATGTTGGCAAAGTAAATCTTCATTAACACGTTCGCGCTACCAAGCGGTGCATATAAACGCTGTCTGGTTTCTCTCGACAGACTGAGGGTAATAATTCAATCTTTTCACACATACCACGTTAATGTGGGCCCGACCTTCGTCAGAGACCAAAAGTGGAATGATGTTGTAATAAGTTATTATACTACATAAAAACCCTAGAAGTATGCTTGTTCAGTGTATATTTTTGTTTTTGGAGTTTTTAGTGTTTTTTGGGTTGGCACATAAACAGACTATATGAGCCGGTCAGTCAATAGCATGAAAAACCTATCGTAGACCAAGCATCCCAGATAAGAGCTGCTTATATCAACAAACACTCAACTAACTCGTCTTGGGAAGTCATCCTAGATGAATTGCTTATATAGGATTATATATCGATCCAAGTTAACCTATGATCTAAGTTAAGGCTTTTTTATGTTCTGAAATTGTTGGTAAATATATTGTTAGTAAGAAAAATGACTTAGATAATTGTTGATAGATAGAATTAGTGAATTAAATAAATATCAAATGAGATATGATTAAGAGCATTATTCAGAAAGTAAAGTTTAATTTCTTACAAAAAAAAAACCATTACAGGGCTGTTGAAAAAAATAATTAATTCCTTACACCATTCTCTATTTTTCTACATAAGTTCCACATTGTTTAAACATTTGTCAAAGCTGCAACTAAGTATTCTGAAGACATATAAGACTGCTGACTGTAAACACAATTTGAGAACTACAAATTTTCAGAGATAATTTTGTAAAAAGTTGACTCACATTCAGTAATTTAAATGCTTAAGTTGAAATTATGAATCGCAAAATTGGTTTTCACAAATTATTCAATCCACATCATTGACCAAATATTTTGGTTCATCATGAACATTGTCCCGTCCATCTTAAAAGCTCTCACTCTCGAATTTTGATGTTACTTATAGCATTCGGCACAAACAATTTATTTATCTATCGATACTTTTCCTCTGCTGAATATAAATAAATGTCCTTTGGTGTCATAAACGGAATCATTGAACATATTTTAGTGTATGAGAACTGTTCAATTGTTTTAAACATTTTGAATTGACATTGTAAACAGCACACTGCAACAATAGGGATAAAAATGGAATTATTTAATATGCAAGGCATGCTGCGAGGTAATGATTTGAATGTTTACATTGTACTTGATTAACCACTTTTACTTACTCTCTGAATTGATTAACCACTTTTACTTACTCTCTGAATAACTCTCATATTAAAATAAGAATTAGGAAGCAGTTTAGAGTTAAAAGAACGGTAAAAAAAGTTTTACTGAAAACTTGTTAAATAATCATTATAGTTTTGATTTGGAAATAAATGTAAAAGTTATTCATGCAGTTAACTCCCGATTATCGGCATGATTGTAATGGATAATAAAAACCTCAGATAATCCATAAACAGCAACTCAATCAAATACTGTATAATACAAGGTATTTATTGATAAATAAACAACGTAATTAACACAGTGTTATTTATTTACAGTACATTACAGACATGAAGCTAAAAGAAACACAGATAATACAGTGCAAAAATGGAATATATTTTACTGTACAGTCCTATTACTTTACATTAGTACAGTACAGTGTAGCACGTACATAGATATTTAGCCTTTCTTACAATAGTCTGTTACTTGGCTTTTGGTTAGTTCTAGTAGAGCTTAAACCTTATTTAGGAATTTTTGGACTAGATAGGAGACTGACAAACTTACCTTGTGGCAATAGTCCAAAACTGCAATATCTTGAATATAAATAAATAGACACACATAAAAACACATTTGATTGAAATATTTCGATTCTACAATGATCTTTATAAATCGAAAACAAAGAAAAAGAAAACCACAGAAGACTGAAGTGAACCACAGATGTGTATAAATATCCAAATGTTACAGATGCACAGATTTATAGTTTATGACATAGTACTATATATATATATATATATATATATATATATATATATATATATATATATATATATATATATATATTATAACATAATTTTTAAAGAGACGCAACGGGGTTTTATTATTATTGATTTATTGAATGATATTTAATTTCTATTTAAAACAAAACAAAAAAAACTATTCAAGAACAATTCAAAACTTTATTAGAACAATTTTATTTCAACATCTAACACAAAACAAAAATTTACAACTTAACAATTTTTAACAAAATATACTAAAATTCGATTCTTTAAATTTGAGTTACAAGGTTTTTATACCCTTGGCTAGTTTAAGATCTCTTGATATCTCGGGGTTATAGTATGGGCTATATTTTTTTTTTTTAATTCTTAGGTTAATTAAATAAATTTTGAACAAACAATATTAAATTTTGAAAATGCAAAAAGGCTAAACTATTTGAACTGGATTATTTCTTACTATTAATTAACTACAAGATATTCTAATGTATAAAATTAAATTTCTCTATTATCTTAAAAGTCCACTAAAGTTATTTTTATAGCGCTAATAACTTGTCAAATATCGAAATTTCAGTTAGCTTACGTAAGATTCCGTTCTCTCCAAATTAAACAATTCACACACTTAAATTCGTTTTATTTATTTCACTTTATATTAACACAGTATGACATTTTGTAATTCACTTCTCCTTAATTTAAGTTGGCCAATCTTCTTAACAAAACGGTATAATTTAGACGAACTCTTTCCAAATAAATAGAATTTTGACTGCACAGCAAGGTCTGCTATTAGAGCGTCACCCACGCTACCTCCAACTCAACTACGCGTCCTTAGATTCTAAAATTGTTTTAAAATATGGCCACCTTTCTTCTTAAAAAAACACATATGGGTTATAATTTAGTTCGATTTCTTTCCACTAGACTTTACATCAGACTTACTTTCTTCTGTTTTTACAGCTGATGTTTCCTTGACTTTCACACATGTTAATGTCAACGAACTATTTTCACCGTTTTACCAGCTGATGCATCCACAACGAGCTTGTTTAAAACTTGGTTAAACCTGGTTGAAACTTACTGTTTTAATTTCCTATCCTCAACAAACCTTCCAGTGTTTATTTTATTAATATTATTAGTGTGTGAAGTGTCTTTATGTTTTACTTTTGAAATAGTTCTGAATTGTGTGTGTTTTGCTTGGTCTTTCATAAACATAACCTTTCAATTTTCTTTTGTTTACAAACGTGTTCACTTTCTCCTTCAAGTAATTACTTAGCCCTATGTTCCTACAGTTTACAAATTTGTTTACACATAACCATTATTAGATTATCTTATTTTAAATTTTATTTGATACAACAAATTTCTTAATGGATTTTTCAGTTCAAATACCTTATTTACTTTTCTATGCTTTTACCTAAATTTTAACCTAACCAATATCTTAATGAATTTCTTTCTAAATTTTGAGTGAGTTATTTCTCATCTATTTTCCAATTCTTAAATAATATTACATAGCCCATTCTATAAATGTTACAATGTCCCCTAATTTAATTTAAACAAAAAAAAATATTACTAATCTCTACATTACACATTCTTTACATTTTACAAGCTTGATTAAATATACATATTTTTTTTTTTAAAATTAAATTTAAATTAACATTTATACTTTAAATTGTCCATTTATACTTAATTCCTACGACACAATTTTATCTTAATTCTTTAACAATCAAATACTGAGCTGAACACTTCAAGCTACATATTACTTAACATATCTTCTAACAATACAATATACTTATAACTAACATTCATTCAACAATTCTTTAACAACTCTAACATATAGTAACAATAAATCATGTTCTGGTATTTACAATTCCTTCCATAATTATTATTATTTTTTTACATTTATTACAATTGGAATCCTTCCAATCCTAAGTCTGATTCAATATTTATTTAACATAATATATATTCTCTGATACCATGTCTTTAAATCCCAGCCTATCCGAGTCATAGTATGTCTAGATTTGGTCAAATTGGTTGTAACATTTTTCTTTCCCTTATTTCTGTTTATTCCTTGTTTATTATTTATCTCATATTTATTTTGCTTCTAGCTTCATCTAACTCTCAGTTCTAAGTTAGTATTTTATCTCCCCTTCCAATCTCACATCCAGTTCAATTATTTTCTTATATCATTTCAGTTTATTTTGTATGAAGTTTAACATCTAATATTTTTAAAGGTTGCAATTTCATATCCTCTATTTGATCATATCTATAGTTCCTTCGATTACAGTATCCCTATATCAACGAATATAAATTTTGTTTTAATACTTATTTATCAACGCAGATTCTCCCTTACAATACGACGAAGTTTAAATATACCTAATTTTATCTTTATTCATTATTCGACGAAGTTTCTAATAAATTATCGTAGATATAGTTACCATCCCTTAAAACTTATCTCCTGCTAACGTTTTCTTATACACATAATCACCTAGAGTTTATTCATACTGCTTCCTTTACCTATATTTAATATCTCCCTTCCTATTTTATTATTATTTTTCTTTTCCAGTTCTCCTTGATACCTGTCATATTACTGCCTGTGTCTATTAATGCCTGTAAACTTGTTTCCTCTATTTAATTTCTATTCCTGGGTTTCTCATTGTCTTAGTATTCCGATTGACTGTGGGCAAGCTGCTCTTTTCTTGTCCCCACGCCTGTCCTGGCCTTAACACCGTTTACATCTCCCTTGTATCTTTCATCTGCTTCATAAGTTCTATTTTCTGTGTTTCTCTCATATTTAAATTCCATTTCCCATTTTCCACACTTGAGTTGTGCCTCCACATCCATTAACATATCCGTACCTATGATCATTTCTCTCAACAAGCTTTGTACCACTTTGCATTGAAACGGATATTTAACTCCTTCCATTTCTCCTATTACCGTTATCATTTTACTAATCTTTTCAGTCTTCCTATTAGTTGCGGTTTGAATTGTTATATTTTTTATTGGCAGTACCTCCATCTTTCCTACTTCATTTCTTAATTTTAACTCTCCTAACTCTTCTGTGTTTTTCTTTGTTATATATTCGACTTTCTCTATCTCTTTTTTATTAATTTCTATCTCATCAGCTATTATTTCATTTGTTTCCTCAAAATTTTCCTTAATCTCCTCCTCTAATTCTCTTCTCATAACTCCTACTACAGCATTATTCTCTGTTCTCAACTGTTCCCTCATATCCTCTATCATTCTCCTATTCTCTTCCTTTAGGCTTTCGAATTTCTTATCCAACCTACTCATTTCCAACCTACTTGAGGCAAATCCTCTGTTCATCTCTTCTCTCATCTCCTTATTTTCCTCCTTTATATTCTCATTTAATTCTTTTTTTATTTCGTCCATTTTTTTTAGACTCATTTCCATGAGAGATCTCATCATCTCCCTCAAATCTTCATTCTCATTATTTCCCTTTTTCTTTTGGGTTTGCATAGGTAGTCCCCTATCTTCCTCTACTTCAATGTTTCCTATTTGCATATCTGTGCCTTCCATTTTTATTTCTTTCATTTCCAAATTTGTCCCTTTTTCCTAGTCCCCTACAACTACCAACTCGCCTATATTTTTTCTTTTTTTTAGCTGTAAGTAACTTATTATACAAACATAAATAATTTTTATATATACTATAAACCTAGCCTTGATTCTATTCAACTCAGTGTTTAATTTTCCAAAATTTTTTCTAAATCTATTTCCAGTTCAAATGTTTTTCATATAAAAAGTTCTAAATTAATTTTATTTCAAAATCTCTCTAAATGAATTTTATCGAGCTCCCACGTTGTTGCGCCAATTATAACGTAATTTTTAAAGAGACACAATACAATATAATTATGTTTTACTATTTAATAAATTGAATTTTTTATTTAAGACAAATAAAACTACTCAGGAACAATTCAAAACTTTATTAGAACAATTTTATTTCAACATCTAACACAAAACAAAAATTTACAACTTAACAATTTTTAACAAAATATACTAAAATTCGATTCTTTAAATTTGAGTTACAAGGTTTTTATACCCTTGGCTAGTTTAAGATCTCTTGATATCTCGGGGTTATAGTATGGGCTATATTTTTTTTTTTTAATTCTTAGGTTAATTAAATAAATTTTGAACAAACAATATTAAATTTTGAAAATGCAAAAAGGCTAAACTATTTGAACTGGATTATTTCTTACTATTAATTAACTACAAGATATTCTAATGTATAAAATTAAATTTCTCTATTATCTTAAAAGTCCACTAAAGTTATTTTTATAGCGCTAATAACTTGTCAAATATCGAAATTTCAGTTAGCTTACGTAAGATTCCGTTCTCTCCAAATTAAACAATTCACACACTTAAATTCGTTTTATTTATTTCACTTTATATTAACACAGTATGACATTTTGTAATTCACTTCTCCTTAATTTAAGTTGGCCAATCTTCTTAACAAAACGGTATAATTTAGACGAACTCTTTCCAAATAAATAGAATTTTGACTGCACAGCAAGGTCTGCTATTAGAGCGTCACCCACGCTACCTCCAACTCAACTACGCGTCCTTAGATTCTAAAATTGTTTTAAAATATGGCCACCTTTCTTCTTAAAAAAACACATATGGGTTATAATTTAGTTCGATTTCTTTCCACTAGACTTTACATCAGACTTACTTTCTTCTGTTTTTACAGCTGATGTTTCCTTGACTTTCACACATGTTAATGTCAACGAACTATTTTCACCGTTTTACCAGCTGATGCATCCACAACGAGCTTGTTTAAAACTTGGTTAAACCTGGTTGAAACTTACTGTTTTAATTTCCTATCCTCAACAAACCTTCCAGTGTTTATTTTATTAATATTATTAGTGTGTGAAGTGTCTTTATGTTTTACTTTTGAAATAGTTCTGAATTGTGTGTGTTTTGCTTGGTCTTTCATAAACATAACCTTTCAATTTTCTTTTGTTTACAAACGTGTTCACTTTCTCCTTCAAGTAATTACTTAGCCCTATGTTCCTACAGTTTACAAATTTGTTTACACATAACCATTATTAGATTATCTTATTTTAAATTTTATTTGATACAACAAATTTCTTAATGGATTTTTCAGTTCAAATACCTTATTTACTTTTCTATGCTTTTACCTAAATTTTAACCTAACCAATATCTTAATGAATTTCTTTCTAAATTTTGAGTGAGTTATTTCTCATCTATTTTCCAATTCTTAAATAATATTACATAGCCCATTCTATAAATGTTACAATGTCCCCTAATTTAATTTAAACAAAAAAAAATATTACTAATCTCTACATTACACATTCTTTACATTTTACAAGCTTGATTAAATATACATATTTTTTTTTTTAAAATTAAATTTAAATTAACATTTATACTTTAAATTGTCCATTTATACTTAATTCCTACGACACAATTTTATCTTAATTCTTTAACAATCAAATACTGAGCTGAACACTTCAAGCTACATATTACTTAACATATCTTCTAACAATACAATATACTTATAACTAACATTCATTCAACAATTCTTTAACAACTCTAACATATAGTAACAATAAATCATGTTCTGGTATTTACAATTCCTTCCATAATTATTATTATTTTTTTACATTTATTACAATTGGAATCCTTCCAATCCTAAGTCTGATTCAATATTTATTTAACATAATATATATTCTCTGATACCATGTCTTTAAATCCCAGCCTATCCGAGTCATAGTATGTCTAGATTTGGTCAAATTGGTTGTAACATTTCTCTTTCCCTTATTTCTGTTTATTCCTTGTTTATTATTTATCTCATATTTATTTTGCTTCTAGCTTCATCTAACTCTCAGTTCTAAGTTAGTATTTTATCTCCCCTTCCAATCTCACATCCAGTTCAATTATTTTCTTATATCATTTCAGTTTATTTTGTATGAAGTTTAACATCTAATATTTTTAAAGGTTGCAATTTCATATCCTCTATTTGATCATATCTATAGTTCCTTCGATTACAGTATCCCTATATCAACGAATATAAATTTTGTTTTAATACTTATTTATCAACGCAGATTCTCCCTTACAATACGACGAAGTTTAAATATACCTAATTTTATCTTTATTCATTATTCGACGAAGTTTCTAATAAATTATCGTAGATATAGTTACCATCCCTTAAAACTTATCTCCTGCTAACGTTTTCTTATACACATAATCACCTAGAGTTTATTCATACTGCTTCCTTTACCTATATTTAATATCTCCCTTCCTATTTTATTATTATTTTTCTTTTCCAGTTCTCCTTGATACCTGTCATATTACTGCCTGTGTCTATTAATGCCTGTAAACTTGTTTCCTCTATTTAATTTCTATTCCTGGGTTTCTCATTGTCTTAGTATTCCGATTGACTGTGGGCAAGCTGCTCTTTTCTTGTCCCCACGCCTGTCCTGGCCTTAACACCGTTTACATCTCCCTTGTATCTTTCATCTGCTTCATAAGTTCTATTTTCTGTGTTTCTCTCATATTTAAATTCCATTTCCCATTTTCCACACTTGAGTTGTGCCTCCACATCCATTAACATATCCGTACCTATGATCATTTCTCTCAACAAGCTTTGTACCACTTTGCATTGAAACGGATATTTAACTCCTTCCATTTCTCCTATTACCGTTATCATTTTACTAATCTTTTCAGTCTTCCTATTAGTTGCGGTTTGAATTGTTATATTTTTTATTGGCAGTACCTCCATCTTTCCTACTTCATTTCTTAATTTTAACTCTCCTAACTCTTCTGTGTTTTTCTTTGTTATATATTCGACTTTCTCTATCTCTTTTTTATTAATTTCTATCTCATCAGCTATTATTTCATTTGTTTCCTCAAAATTTTCCTTAATCTCCTCCTCTAATTCTCTTCTCATAACTCCTACTACAGCATTATTCTCTGTTCTCAACTGTTCCCTCATATCCTCTATCATTCTCCTATTCTCTTCCTTTAGGCTTTCGAATTTCTTATCCAACCTACTCATTTCCAACCTACTTGAGGCAAATCCTCTGTTCATCTCTTCTCTCATCTCCTTATTTTCCTCCTTTATATTCTCATTTAATTCTTTTTTTATTTCGTCCATTTTTTTTAGACTCATTTCCATGAGAGATCTCATCATCTCCCTCAAATCTTCATTCTCATTATTTCCCTTTTTCTTTTGGGTTTGCATAGGTAGTCCCCTATCTTCCTCTACTTCAATGTTTCCTATTTGCATATCTGTGCCTTCCATTTTTATTTCTTTCATTTCCAAATTTGTCCCTTTTTCCTAGTCCCCTACAACTACCAACTCGCCTATATTTTTTCTTTTTTTTAGCTGTAAGTAACTTATTATACAAACATAAATAATTTTTATATATACTATAAACCTAGCCTTGATTCTATTCAACTCAGTGTTTAATTTTCCAAAATTTTTTCTAAATCTATTTCCAGTTCAAATGTTTTTCATATAAAAAGTTCTAAATTAATTTTATTTCAAAATCTCTCTAAATGAATTTTATCGAGCTCCCACGTTGTTGCGCCAATTATAACGTAATTTTTAAAGAGACACAATACAATATAATTATGTTTTACTATTTAATAAATTGAATTTTTTATTTAAGACAAATAAAACTACTCAGGAACAATTCAAAACTTTATTAGAACAATTTTATTTCAACATCTAACACAAAACAAAAATTTACAACTTAACAATTTTTAACAAAATATACTAAAATTCGATTCTTTAAATTTGAGTTACAAGGTTTTTATACCCTTGGCTAGTTTAAGATCTCTTGATATCTCGGGGTTATAGTATGGGCTATATTTTTTTTTTTTAATTCTTAGGTTAATTAAATAAATTTTGAACAAACAATATTAAATTTTGAAAATGCAAAAAGGCTAAACTATTTGAACTGGATTATTTCTTACTATTAATTAACTACAAGATATTCTAATGTATAAAATTAAATTTCTCTATTATCTTAAAAGTCCACTAAAGTTATTTTTATAGCGCTAATAACTTGTCAAATATCGAAATTTCAGTTAGCTTACGTAAGATTCCGTTCTCTCCAAATTAAACAATTCACACACTTAAATTCGTTTTATTTATTTCACTTTATATTAACACAGTATGACATTTTGTAATTCACTTCTCCTTAATTTAAGTTGGCCAATCTTCTTAACAAAACGGTATAATTTAGACGAACTCTTTCCAAATAAATAGAATTTTGACTGCACAGCAAGGTCTGCTATTAGAGCGTCACCCACGCTACCTCCAACTCAACTACGCGTCCTTAGATTCTAAAATTGTTTTAAAATATGGCCGCCTTTCTTCTTAAAAAAAACACATATGGGTTATAATTTAGTTCGATTTCTTTCCACTAGACTTTACATCAGACTTACTTTCTTCTGTTTTTACAGCTGATGTTTCCTTGACTTTCACACATGTTAATGTCAACGAACTATTTTCACCGTTTTACCAGCTGATGCATCCACAACGAGCTTGTTTAAAACTTGGTTAAACCTGGTTGAAACTTACTGTTTTAATTTCCTATCCTCAACAAACCTTCCAGTGTTTATTTTATTAATATTATTAGTGTGTGAAGTGTCTTTATGTTTTACTTTTGAAATAGTTCTGAATTGTGTGTGTTTTGCTTGGTCTTTCATAAACATAACCTTTCAATTTTCTTTTGTTTACAAACGTGTTCACTTTCTCCTTCAAGTAATTACTTAGCCCTATGTTCCTACAGTTTACAAATTTGTTTACACATAACCATTATTAGATTATCTTATTTTAAATTTTATTTGATACAACAAATTTCTTAATGGATTTTTCAGTTCAAATACCTTATTTACTTTTCTATGCTTATACCTAAATTTTAACCTAACCAATATCTTAATGAATTTCTTTCTAAATTTTGAGTGAGTTATTTCTCATCTATTTTCCAATTCTTAAATAATATTACATAGCCCATTCTATAAATGTTACAATATATATATGTATATTGCAAGATTTTAAATCACATCGAGAAAATTTCTTAAGGCACTAATTAAAACTGAAGTCCTTAATTTAATTGCAGTTTAATTGATAACACAGTACTTCACTTCAGAGATGTAAACGAAACAACGGAAGTGTGGGCACTTGTCTACATTGCAGGGTTAAATGTTTACTAACACAAATAAAATAAAATAGTTCGGTAATTATTAAGATCAGCGACTACCACTCCGATCGGCAAAATATATTTTCCTGATCAATATGACCTTGCTAAACACGAATTTGAAGTTTTTTTTACTTCAAACACAATTTAAAAAATTATAAATAACCTAAACTAACCTGACCCTGGCCTGGTTTTCTTAGGTTAATGTGAGTTTGTCGTTAAAAATAACCTCAGATTCGTGTTCAGTAAGGCCAAATCTATCAGGAAAAAACATATTTCCCTGATTGGAGTGTTAGTAAGCACCAAAGTCAGGTCAGGTTAGGTTAGGTTATTTTTTTAAATGTAAATATGTGTTTGCAGTAAAAAAAACTTCAAATTTGTGTTCAGCAAAGTCAAATTGATCAAAAAAAAGAATCACCAATTTGCAGTAGTCGCTGATCTTAATAATTACAAATATTTTTACTAAAGATTAAAAAGCACTTACAGTACAGTCTCGCTAATCCAGTCTCCTATGATCCGTATATCTGGCTAATCCGCAGGGCCCAAAATTTTTGTTTAGTTATAGTATTTTACAGTGCACAATCAGTCTGCCGTCCACAAAAATATTTATTTTTATACGTCTATATTTGTTATTTTTCAAAGGGGTTTTCTTACTCTAATAGACAAATAATATGTTTATTAATTAAAATATGAATTTACCATATTATTTGTTTCTTTTGCCTGTTAAAGTAGGAAACACTTCTTTGAAAAAATATATTCACATTAGATCTCCCAACACTACAACATAAGCGACATTAAGAGATATCTTGCGATAAACGAAAGATAAAGGACCGCTGACTAAACGGATAGACAGTCTATCCGTCTGGCGTCAGGTCAGTTAGGCTGTCGGACAGATGCCACCGTTACTGCTTCTCGCAAGATATCTGCTTAGTTGTCATTTAATTCTAGTGCGATATTGATCTGTGTTTTTTATTTACGTCTCGTTCAGTGTTCAGTGAAAATGGTGAATAAACGTAAGTCAGTGACAGTGACATTGGAACAAAAACTTTAATCTTTGTTTCGTATTGATGGAGGTGAATCGCATACTAAAATTGCAAAAGAGTTAGGCGTGGGAAAACAAACTGTTTCTGATTGGAAAAAAAGCGACAGGAAATTGAAGATTCTTGTGCAAAAATGGTTAGTAATGACAGTTTAGGCGGGGCAGAAGCACTTTAAAAAACCCAAAAAATGAAATCCTAGATGATGCTCTGTATGTATGGTTTTGCCAACAACGGGAACAGGGTCTTCCATTATCGGGTGTAAATTTGCAAAGATTGCACTGAAACTGAATGAAAAGTTAAAAGGAGACCCTAATTTTACTGCCAGTGTGGGTTGGCTGTCACGGTGGAAGGAACGACACGGCATCCGTCAACTCGGAATAAGTGGTGAAATATTGTCAGGTGACAGTGATGCCAGTGAAAATTTCAAAAACAAATTTGGCAAGTTTCTCAGAGATGAAAACTTACAACCCTGTCAGGTATTCAAAGCTGACGAAACCGGATTAAATTATAAAATGTTCCCAAAAAAAACTTTAGCTTCGAAATTAGATTCAGTAGCAAAAGGCCATAAAGTTAAGAAAGAAAGTATGACTTTGTTGCCCTGCAGTAATGCTTCTGGCGATCTAAAATTTCCACTTTTGATGATAGGGAAATCCACAAAGCTTAGGGTTTTTAAAAATGTAAATTTAAGTGTTTTACCGGCCCAATACAAGTTCCAAAAATCAGCGTGGATGAACAGTCAAATTTTTAAGGACTGGTTTTTTGAAAACTTTGTTCCAACAACAGAAAAGTTTTTAAAAGAGAAAAAACTCCCTTGAAAAGCGGTTTTACTAATTGATAGTGTCCCATGCCACCCAAATGAAGAACAATTGCGTCATGGTGACATTTTTGTTAAATTTCTTCCTCCTAACATCGGCTCTCATTCAGCCGATGGACCAGGACGTGATAGACGATAAAACGGCGATATAGAAAAAAGTTAAATTTTATCGCATTTGGAATAACAAGAAGCAGATCCATCTACACAATTTATTGAAATTCTTAAAAAAGTGACTATAAAGGATGTCATTTATATGGCTGCAGAATCGTGGGAGGAAATTCAACCGTATATACTCCAAAAGAGCTGGAAAAAATTGTGTCCTGAAATGCCACAGGAAAGTGAAAAAAGTCAACCTACTAATGACGATGCTGAATTTGTTCAGATTTTTCAACAATTGGAGGGTTGTGCCGAGTTGAAAGACACTGATATTTTCGAGTGGATTATCAGTGATAATGACATTGGTCATCAAGTGCTCAACGAGGACGAAATCGTCGCGGTGTGCACTGCAAACGCAGAAAATGACAGCTCGGAAGAGGAAGACTACACAGACGAATTGGTCAGTCCAACTCATGATGGGGCGGCTGCAATGCTGGAGGGGTTGATGACCTACTTTGAGAAACAAAGTGATACGTCAACTGCGGAGCTACTGACCTTGAAACGCCTACGAGATCGTACTGTGAAACAACGTCATTTATCGTTAAAGCAAAAGAACATTACAGACTTTTTTCACTAAGTTTTTTAAAGTTTATCTTTGTTTCAGTTTCATTTTTGTTTGAGTTTTTTGTGCGTTTATACAGTATAGTGTAAATAACTTTATGTGAATACATTTATACAACGAGAAAGATGTTTTGATATTTATTCAAGTCATACCTTTTCTGTTACAATTACAGTATTTTTGGCTAAATAAGCTATGAAATACGGTACTGTAAGCTATATTTAGGCCTCAATTTCACTAAAACCACAATTTCAATATGTTTCCCCGCCTAAAACACATATTGTATGCATTTGTTTGGCTTTTTCCGTCTAATCCGGACTTTCGTTGATACCGACAGGGTCCGGTCCCATCAAGTCCGGATTAGTAAGACTGTACTGTATAAGGTATGAACCATCTAACGACATTCTAAAACACTGTTGAAATTAACTAACGTTTGGGTAAAAAGTAACTAAATAGCGAATTTAAAAATTAGTTAAAAATAAGTAAATGAATAATCCTTTAAATTAAGATAGATCTCAACACTTATTTGAAGAAAATTTAACCAATATAGCAAGATGAAGTAAGATCAGAAACAAGTGTCTAGTTACACTAGTAGTTTCACACTGATGGAATTGGTTAGAGTTTGCAAGAATTCTGAGTGATAATGTATTTACATGCCCATTAGATTTATTCACTATCGTTCCTAAGTAAAACTATATAGAACAAGACGTAAAAATAGAACTATGCTGAATAATGCAAGCCTAAAGTGCGGAGTAGAATGTGCACAATAATTTGAGAGGTAGCCTAAAAGAGTTGTCTGGCAGATTCTACACCAAACAGTCCACACCACTTTTTTATTTTGAGCATGTTTCCCAGTTTATGATTATTTAATACAATTTATAAAAGAACAACCGTTTGTTTAAAACCCCTTTCATTACACAATATCAAGAGCACAGTGGTACAATATATTACAATAAAAATATTGAAAAGAACCCCAATACCACAAAAATAATCAAAAATAACAAATAAGACAAGTTACTTAAGATTAAACCCTTATGTACATTTCGATGACCATGTCATCATCATCAGAGGGTCTTGTTACAAAACACAATCTAGCACACAAGAAGTTACAAACTAGAATAACTAGAATCTTGTGTGCTAGATTGTGTTTTGTAACAAGACCCTCTGATGATGATGACATGGTCATCGAAATGTACATAAGGGTTTAATCTTAAGTAACTTGTCTTATTTGTTATTTTTGATTATTTTTGTGGTATTGGGGTTCTTTTCAATATTTTTATTGTAACCCCTTTCATTGTTTATACAAAATAATTATTTTATCGTTTTGGATAATCATTACATATTTGGATACAATTATAAATAATTTACATTCGTATATGACTTGGACCTACTTATTCTATAGAAAAAAAAGAATTTATATTAATAAAAAAAACACTTATACTATACTCACACCCACAATGGGATGTTAATTTCATGACTTTCATAATTTGTCTTTTTCTCGAATTCGTCGCCCCCTCGGTCTCAAACTTGACGAATTAGAGAGGCTCTACTGTAAATATATATAGTAGCCAAAAACTCTGGTGAATATAAACATGTATACAAAGCCAAAACCTCTAATGTTTATAATTATAAATATAGAAGACACCAGACCTGTCATTTTAAAGGACCTCTAGGTGAGAGGATGGTAATATATACAGAGAAATATCAATTTTAAAAATTTTATCATCCAATTATTTTGAAAGACAATAATATATCAGATACAGACGCATAATATCTTGGAAAAATATACTTCTTCCTGAAAATGCTAGATTGTATTCAAAATGAAGAGCAGCTATTTTGGTAGCTGAATCTATCTCCGTGTATGTATGTGTGTATACACATCAATTATGTATCAAAATATTATCTAAAATTTGAATTGTTTACTTTTATCATTTGTTGAAAGCACGAATGAAATCTGTTATTAAGATACTGTGTTAGCTTTAGTAATAGAACTTACATAACAATACAATTGAAATGGCTCATCAGGTTTAATAGTGTTCAAAGATTGCCACTCTATTTTACAAGTTGATTGTAATGGAAAGTACTCCTTCTTTACCCAGTTAGACAACTCCTGCAGTCTACTTTTGTCATAATCTGCAAAAGTAATAGATATTAGGTTGAATATTTGTAAAAACACTTTATAATTAGAATAATAAAAAAAAATCATATCATCAGGGATGGCCAACTAGCGGCCCCGGGGGCCTGTGATCTAGTTTTATGGGGCCCATTTTATAGGAATTATATAGTTTTATAGGAATTTTAAAAACCATTAGATGATTGATTTATTATTAATGCAAAACATAAAAATATAGTTATATAACAGACATAAGTCACCACATGAATGAACTAAACTTGAAATTGCAGGGTTCAAACTGAACCGTACCGTTAGTTGGGCACTTAGTCGGATTTGTAAGCCGGCTTAATCATGGAAGAAATCCCAAGCAGTGATTTCAATTTTGCCCAACTATTTTAGAAATGCTTCTGAAGCAGTTTAATGAACGGTTTTGAGAATTTAATGAAATGAGGCCTCATCCTTTCTTATTTAACCCTGACAAGACCCCATGTCTTGTGATATTTCACAGTAAGATCACAAAATTCAATTAAAGCTCTGTGTCTTGCAAAGGGAACAGTATTTTCAGACAAGGTTGGAAACTGGTACTGCATTTCGGAGTATGTTGCCCAAGGAGAGTCCCAAACTATGTGACTTCAGTAGAAAAATAGTTTCAATGTTTAGTAGCTCATATGTTGTGAGTGTACCTTTTCAATAATAACATTTATAAACTGTTTAATGATTTTGCGCCTCCCCCCCAGTGTTTTCATTAAGCAAAGTAGGTACATACTCATAAATGATTTTAAATTTAAGTAAATTAGAGTTATTTCCAATACTGTGTTCTGATAAGTGTAAAGAACATGATTGAACCAAAAAATTTAATACTATACCTTACTTATGTTGGCCCCTTTTACATTGAACATGATATTAAATGTAATATTTTGTAAAACGTTTATTGATTCATATTATTGCATATACGATACATACTATAAAATATATCTATTGCCAACATTTGGCTTATTTATGTATGTGTAGAATTAGCTGTGCAGCCCTCGTCTTCACTGAAAATACTGAAGTGGCCCTTTAGGGTTAAGAAGTTGGCCATCCCTGATATACATTAACAAAATGTTTAATTATTATTTACATTAATATATTTTTTAAAGAGCAGCATGGTAAGACAAAGGTACAGATCTAAGGCCTAGATCTAGTACAATTATGCTCAACCATTTACTGCTGTCTATGAGTCTGCTGACAAGTTAGTTATAAACATTAAGAAGGCAATAAGACATGTTTTCTGTCATTCCGAGAAAGCATTAGGATGGACACAAACATCTTCCATTATGGTGACAGTTTCAAGAGGCAAAAACAATTGCTTAGCCATGAGAAATGTGTTACACGTGATTATCTGAGCCATGGAGACAATAACACAATAAAAAGAGTCAAGCAATATAAATATTTAAAAAAATCAATGTAGTGTCTTGAATTAAAAACAAAAATGTCGAGAAACCAACATTAATATGCCTGTTATACACATTTTCTAAGAACAAGATAGTTTTGTCCTACAGAAGCAATGCGTTAATATGTTTGGCAGCAATATTGATAATTATTGCAATGATAGATTATTGATGAAGCTAAAGCAATTTTTCATAATAATCTGTAATCTGAATCCCTTTGTTTGTTTAGTTTCACAATCACGAAGCAATACATACAAGTATAAAGTAAAGTAAATGAAAAAGTATATTCTTGTAATTTCTTTTGGAGTTTTAGGGTGATCAGGCAAAATGGCAATCACTCATGAAGATTTGTTAAGGAGTATGAATAAAGATAGAACATAAAGTCCTTCAGTAGATGTTATAGGCGTGATCATGATATTACTTTTCAGGGTCTTAAACCCAAAGAATCCAACTCTCTATTGGTACAATAAGCAATATGTATCCCTTACACCCCTTTGTAAAAACCAAACATAAGAAAAATAAAGGGAGTCAGTTAACTCTGATACACTTTTTTCTTAAAAATAATAATTGGAATTTAAAATTATCTGCAATAGTACGTAGCTGGTTCCGATACCTAAGTAACCGCACAGCATTTTGCAGAAGGTAAGTTATTAGTTGTTCTATGCAAAAGTACAGAATAGATTATTCAAATCAGATCTTTATGATTTCCTGGATGAATAATATGTAAGGCGGTAATAATATTAGTTCGGTATGATTTGTAATCAGTTTCGCACACCATAAAGTCGATACAAAAATATATAAATCCTACTAATTACATCCATCCAAAAATTGACATGATTAATAAAAACTTGGTAAAACTGAGTGTAAGATAAGAATTGATATATTCAGGATAAGGACAACCTGAGATATAAAGCAATAAAAACTATTAGTGATTAGACCACTCTAATCTGGGAATAAATGATCCTGTTGCAGTCTGCTTGTTCCAGAGTCGTATAGTAATTTATTAATTGAGTATATAAATACTTAACTATGATGAGATTCGTACTGGACTTATATTTAGAGATAATTATTTTTTTTTTACTGGTTGAATTGGACCCAAGCCTATAGTAAAGAAAAGATCCTACAGACCATCTACTTTCAAGACTAGTTGTTAAATATATTTCATCAAGAAACTATTTAAAATTTTAACTGTAATTAGATATTTGTTCTAAAAACTATATCCATTGTATTGTAATTTATTTTTCTATTTCAATCACAGATATTGTACATTATTAAATTAAATGTAGTGAGCATCTATTATATATCTAGGTAAATATAATTACTCATATGTTTGCTGCAGAGGCACTTCACCCAGCAAGCCCAGATGTTCATCACCCAACAAGCCCAGATGTTCATCACCCAACAATCTGTTTTTTTTTTTATAGACTCCCAAGCCACCGTAATTGCAATCGCCGACAACTCTTCAACAGGGTGTTCTAATCCACTGCCGAGAAGGAATCTCACATCTTCTGTAAAATGGCTGGTCAAGTAGCCTTCAGTGGATCTTAAATCATGTTGGCTTCACAGGCAACGAAAGAGCAGATGACCTACCAAAAAATGGAGCACAGATGCAGCAACCTAACACAGAAGCCAGCCTCACCTCTGCCATATACTTGCAACTCTGAAATAGTCCATGAAACAAGGGCAAGAGGAAGCCATCAGAGGAAGGAAAAAACAGTGAGCATCAGTTAGCAGTTGTGGTCCTCTGGTGCCCACAAGTGAAAGTAACTGCTGTGGCTGACTATTGACGCCAGACAGGACGCGACTATCTCCAGGTCCACCTCTACCGTTTTGGCCTAGCAGAATCCGATACATGCCCGCTCTGTCTAGATGGTGTCATGAATGGGGACCACATTTAATCCTGCCCTGAGCTGGATGACCAGCTGTCCAGAATCGGTCAGCTGGGAGGCTACCGAATGATTCAACAGCTAAGTGCGGGCATTGGCTAAAGTAAAGTAAGCTGCAGTTTATGTAAGAGTTATTTTACGTCAGATCATGTAATATCCCTGATAAGTCTGACCCCAAAGCAGAATATTACAAGTAATGTACTAGTGTCGGTTACTGTTATAATTATTTTCTTTCAAACTGTGTCACCGACCATGGAAGGTCCTTCTACCTTTTCAAATTCTATTTTAAAAGAGGAGTACCCTAAATTCCAGTGATAAAATACATAAAAGGGCGTAACCCTCCCACAGGCAGGGCACAACACAAAAGAAACGAATAATGACACCCCCAGTACTAAATTGTTCTCTTGCATTAATAATTCCAGTGGTTTAGTGGTGTTATTTGAAAGGAATAACATTTATAGGAGTATAAGTTATAGTTTATTTTCACTCTGAAGTAACAAGCTGATCAGAATAGCCAAGTCTACTGTAAGACTTGACTTCTGTAAAATGAATTTAAGACTTAATTTTTATCATAATGTTAAACTCTACTAAATTATGACAAATATAATAAAACACAATAAATCAACGTTATAGGCTACAACTTTGAGTTTCATTTGTAATATTCAAGTCAAATACAGTCAACAATAAGTTGGACCCTGTTCAAGATGTCTCTTTTTTTTCAGTGTTGTTTCGTTAAACATTTACTAATTTTATTAGCGTTTAAAATTTTCTTTTTTAAAAATCATTTTCTTATAGTTTTTATTAAACAAAGTACTTTGGATTCCATTTAGGACTTAATGTGTTAAGAAGTGTTTCCACTATTTTAAACATTTTAGACCATGTAAATTTTAATAATTGTTTAATAATTCTTAATTTTGGGACTTGTACTTTAATTATTGTTTTTATTGTTAAATAGTTTTTAATAATGTTTTATATGGTAATTGTTTTGTATTTTAGTTGCGATTTAGATTGGGTGGTTGTGTAATGTAATTTGTTTTTGAATAGTTTAAGAGCCTATTTATAATTTATTTAAACACTTTTATGTATTTGTTAAATCGTTAAGTTACATGACACAAAAAATAAAATAATATAAAAAAGATAACTTTCCTGTATAGATTAAGATTCATTTGTCGTTTGGTCTCTTAAATATTTCATCTTATTTGTTTCCTGATAAATTATACAAGACAAGTTCAATCGTTAATTTACATCAATTGAAATATATGTTAGCCTTTCACAGGTGAAGGTGAGATCGTCATTGAAACTAGTTTGCTGTGTTTAATGAGATTAAACTAGACTAGTGTTTAGTGATATTTTTAGTGCACTTTTAATACTTACTTTTGTGAATTGTTCTCACTAGCTAAGCTCTAATTAACAATCTAATTCATAATAAAAAAAGTGATTGTTATAATAAAAAACTACTAGAAAAATTAACGTTTACACACATTTTTTAGCTACAACTTTTACCTGTAAACAATTGCCTTCATACAAATTATTTTCCGGGAGTAACTCTATGAAAAAATTTTACTAGGCGATGAAAGACCATGTTTGCATTATAACTTAAACTTTAAAAAAATAGAGGGGAATATATTCTTACCTGTAAAAGTAAATGATTTAGCAGATGTAAAGCCTTTAAAAAAGTTTTTTCTATTACAAGGGAAAATAAGGATGTCAGAGCCTTTAAAAACCAATCCACAAAAACTGCCATCTTGATAATTTACCTGCAAGGAAACATTCACCAAACATTACTGAGGATTAATATTCATTGTTACAATATTGATTGTGACAAAAGCATACACTAACACAACTTCTTTTATTGTGTATGTTTTTTAAGCAAAATGAAATTGGTTTATATTATTTTCTGAGAAACTGAAACAATCAAAATGACAGATTGATAACAATTTATGAAAATATAAATTAAAAAATAGTATATTTCTGCTGTAAAATGTTAAGTTTTAAACCAGTAAGTTAGGGGCAATAGCATCACTTAACTTACCTAGATCAGAAATAAAACAAATTAAACTTTCCATAACAAATTAGAAATAATACTTCTGATTTAAAAAACTAATTTGCTAACATTTAAAAACTGAACATATTTGAAAGAATAATTTATAAATGAATTCATTTGTAAAATAAGCTAAAATCAAATATAATTTAAAGTTACATGTACAGTTTAGCATAAAACAAACGGGATACATTTTACAAAATATTGATTAATAAATAGAGCAATACAAATTAATAAATAAGAATAAAGTTAAATAAAATTAACAAACCAATAAATAAAAAGAAAATTTTGTAATCATTAAACCAAATTATCAGGTTAAGAAATTAGCAATGTAAAGACTTCGAATGTAAAGATAAGCGATTCAAATGTTTCAGATAGAGAGAAATAGCTAGAATGAATTGAAACAAGGAAAACTAGACATAAATGTTATTAACAGAGTTTAAGGAAACTCTCAGGCAAGTGTAATGAAGGTACCATGGGTGACTGAGGAACATATTAACAGTAGAACAAAAATTAACTTGTGTAGGCTTGTGTCACTAACAGTGTCTACAACCTCCATCAAAGTTTTAATGTTCACTAATCAGGCTTGCAAACAAGATGCCAGGACTACAGAACAGATATATGTGGAACTTTTTTTACTCAATACTTAGATGAGACTAACTGGTGGTAAATTGAGAAACATATCTTGCTATGCTATCTGGCTCTCTCACTGTCATTGATTAAATGGTGTGAAACCTATTGAAAAACAATTCTCCTTCCATCTTTATTATGCTCTATTACCCTTATTCCAACCTTACTGATCCTGAAAAATATTAATTATCTGGAAAAGTGGTTTTCAGTGCCAGCAATGGTGATCAAGATCCAGTTTGAATAGAAATATCAAATTTAGATATTTATGGTGTAAAATTATTGTTAAAGCCACAAACAATGTTTTGATCTTCTATTAACAAATTGATAAAAGTTGCTGATAAAGTATAAATAAATGAACACACACACACACATATACTAATATATAACATTCAAATGGTGTCTGTATGTGTGTGTTACTCAATCATGTAAAAATTACTTTATCCATTAAGCTGAAATTTTACATAGAGATTCTTAGGGTCCCTGGTTAACACATAGGCCTATTTTTATTTAGAAATTCTGTCAGGTCACCGCCCCATGGGCCTTAAAAACCCCCTTAACACTCAATTTTCTATACTCCATTTAATACTTAACTTGACTTAATCAGCTGATAATCACCTGTAACAGTCACTTTTAAACAGCTGATAGTAATTGATTGTTATTCATCGTTCTAGGTTGGTTTACTTAACAAATGTCATGTTACAAGCAGAAGTTATTCCTTCCCTTGATTTCCAAGACAATAATCAGTAAATTCATACTTTGATATATTTATTGGGAACTAATCTATACTATAATATAAAAATCTAATGGTGTCTGTATGTGTGTGTGTGTGTATTACTTAAGCATGTAAAAACTACTGGACCCATTGAGCTGAAATTTGGTATTTATTTCCCTTTCCCAAGTTTTCCATTTTAGCAGAAAAAATTATACTGGGCGACGAAGACAATCATCAGATATGAAAAAAATTATGAAAACTCTTGCTCACGCCCAAAAAGTTTAGTTTTTTTTCAAAAATGTAATTCCACCCAAACGAGGTGCTAATAGTGCTGGTAAAAATGTACATTGCCCACCCCCAATACAATGCATATAAAATGAATCAAAAACATGTCCTGAAGCCATATATATATATATATATATATATATATATATATATATATATATATATAATTATTATTATTACTTGTAAATAATTTTTTCCACCACTAAGTGCAATAATTTTACGTTATGTGATGAGGCACCTTTTGGTCACTTGACCATTGTCGAATCACTGAATTAAATTTCTCTATTCTTCTGGTGTGGATGTTTGGTCTGTGATGTTGACGTCATACATGTTTCTTCTTGAGCAGCGTTTATAATATTTTTGAATAGTACGTCGTCTGCATATGTTGTCTGTAGGTTCATTAAATTGTTGAGTATGTTTTTACACTAGTAATAATTGAAAATAACAAATACATCAATTCAATGACAAACCACATAAAAGAAAATAAATACGAACAAATCCCAGACCCAACTAACAAATACCTTAATACAATAAAAAACCTAATAGTCACACACAGAAATACCCTAAACTATAACAATAAATTAAAATACAACAAAAGACTTTACCTGTTCAAACCATGTGGACCAACATTACCAGGCATACCTAAAATCCACAAACCCGACATACCATTTAGTTAGACCACTAATAAATTTCAAAACAGCACCATCTTACATAATCGCAAAAATACTAGACAAAATAATAAGATCTAAAATACAAATCAACAACACATACAATATAAATAATGGATACGAATTAATTAATAAAATAAAAAACATAAAAACAAACAACAACACAAAAAATAATAAGTTATGAGATAACTAACATGTACCCTAGTATCCCAATAGAAGAAACCATAGAAATAATGAAAAACAAACTAATACACAAAAACGAAAAAGGAAACACAATAAATAGTATCATTACACTAACATAACACATATGTAACCAAAATTACTTCCAATTTAACAAAAAAAATACTATTAACAAACAACTGGACTCCCCATGGGATCACCCATATGTCAGAAATATACATACAACACTTTGAACAAATAATAATTAAACCTATACTAAACACACATAATATTTTACTGGACAAGATACATAAACGATATACTTGTAATATACCAACCTACCATTCACAGCGAACACATCATAATAATAAACAAATTAAATACATACAACGAAAATATACAATTCAACTTCGAAACAGAAACAAACAGAACCATTAACTATCTGACATTATATTAAATATTAACAATAATAAAACAGAAAGTACAGTACGCAGAAAGCCAACTCCCAAAAACACCACAATACACTACAAATCTAACCCCCCCTGGACACACAAGATATCAAGGAAAAATTAAATGAAGAATTAGATAACAAAAATAGCAATAGAAAATAGATACAACAAACACCTTATAAAAAACATATACAATAAATTTACAAAAAAACATATCCTCAACACAACACTACAATCTGAACACAAAAATATTAAAAATAAAAAAATCTACCTAAAATATAAATACACCAATAACAAAGTAGAAAAAATAAGAAATTTATACAACAAATAATATTACACTCCAACATACAAACCAAACAACAAAATAATACAGAAAAACATAACCCATCAGGAATTTACAAAATTACATGTAAGGACTGGAACGCATTTTACATAGGAAAAACAACCAGATCATTTAAAATAAGATTTGAAGAACACTACAGAGCATTCTAAAATACAAAAGCATCAAATGTTGCAGTACACCTAATATCACATAAACATGAAATAACAAATTACGAAAATAACCTAACCATACTTGAAATAAATAATAATCCAAGAGAACTAAACTCACTAGAAAAATACCACATTATAAAAACATACACAACAATTTACTGAACCTACAGACAACATATGCAGATGACGTACTATTCAAAAACATTATACACGCTGCCAAGAAGAAACATGTATGACGTCAACAAATACCAACATCACGGACCGAACATCCACACCAGAAAAAACGAGAAATATAATTCAGTGATTCGACAATGGTAAAGTGACTGAAAGGTGCCTCATCACATAAAGTAAAATTATTGCACTTAGTGGCGGAAAAAATTATTTACAAGTAATAATAAAAACTTCATAAAGTCAGTGCATCGGAAAAATAATAGACAACGTGAAATATAATATCATGATAAATATATATATATATATATATATATATATATATATATATATATATATATATTTATAGGTTAGTTTTTGTTGGTAAAGATTATTTTGATTTTTTGGACTAGGAGACTGACAGACTTAACTTGGTAAGAGTCCACTCTGTAGACTTGAAATAGAAACACATAAAAGCACTTTACCAATGATATATTTCAAACACACAGTGGTCTTTGTCAATCAAAGAGAAAACACAAAAAGAAATATGAGAGACTGAAATAAAATAAATATAAGTTGTAATCACAGACTGTGTAGAGTAGAAATCAGATGTCACAGATGCACAGATTAAAGATATATATATATATATATATATATATATATATATATATATATATATATATATATATATATATATATATGAAGTTAATATATTACTTATGTGAGTAATTTTATCCACCATTAAGTGCAATAATTTTACCTTGAGTGATGAGGCACCTTTCGGTCGTAGACCATTGTCGAATCACTGATTTTTCTCTGCTGTGGATGCTACGTACGTGAAGCCGGTGTTTGTTGACGTTACGCGCACTTTTTCTTGATCTGTGTGTATGATATTTCTGTATAGTATGTCTTCTGTATATGTTGTTTGTAGATTCATTAAGTTGTTGTGTATGTTTTTATAAATGTGGTATTTTTCTAGTGAGTTTAGTTCTATTGGGTTGTTATTTATTTCCAGTATGGTTAGGTTATTTTCGTAATTTGTTATTTCGTGTTTATGGGATATTAGGTGTGCTGCAACATTTGATACTTTAGAATTTTTGTTTTTGAATGCTCTATAATGTTCTTCAAATCTTATTTTAAATGTTCTGGTTGTTTTTCCTATGTAAAAAGCGTTACAGTTGTTGCATGTGATTTTGTAAATTCCTGATAGGTTATGTTTTTCTGAATTTGTTATGTGGTATGTGTTATTAAGATATTTTATTATTTTGTTGTTTGGTTTGTAAGTTGGAGTGTAGTATTCTTTGTTGTATATATTTGTTATTTTTTCTATTTTGTTATTGGTGTATTTATATTTTAGGTAGATTTTTTTATTTTTATTATTTTCGTGTTCCGGTTGTAGTGTTGTGTTGAGGTTAGGTTTTTTTGTGAATTTATTGTATATATTGAATAATAGTCACTCACCGTAACACCCTAAACTATAACAATAAATTAAAATACCACACTAGATTATACCCATTCAAACCATGCGCACCCGTATTATCAGGGATACCTAAAATCCACAAACCCAACACACCATTTAGACCACTAATAAATTTCACAACAGCACCATCTTACATAATCGCAAAAATTCTAGACAAAATCCTAAGATCTAAAATACATATCAACAACACATACAATATAAAAAATGGATACGAATTAATTAATAAAATAAAAACGATAAAAACAAACAGCAACACAAAAATAATAAGTTATGACATAACTAACATGTACCCTAGTATCCCAATAGAAGAAATAATAATAGAAATAATAAATAACGAAAAAAGAAACATAATAGATAGTATCATTACGCTAACCAAACACATATGTAACCAAAATTACTTCCAATTTAACAATAAATATTATAAACAAACAACAGGACTCCCCATGGGTTCACCCATATCATCTGTCATGTCAGAAATATATTTACAACACTCTGAACAAATAATAATTAAACCTATAATAAACACACACAATATCTCACTATGGACAAGATATGTAGACGATATACTTGTAATATACCAACCTACCATTCACAACGAACACGTCATAATATTAAACAAACTAAATACATACAACGAAAACATACAATTCACCGTTGAAACAGAAACAAATAGAACAATCAACTTCCTCGACATTACTTTAAATATAAATGATAATAAAATAGAAACTACAGTATACAGGAAACCTACTTCCAACAACACCACAATACACTACAAATCTAACCACCCCTGGACACACAAAATTAACACTTACAGTAACATGATAAATAAAGCAATAAAATACACACAGGATAACAAACAAAAATTAAATGAAGAATTAGATAAGATTACAAAAATAGCAATAGAAAATGGATACAACAAACACATTATAAAAAATATATACAATAAATTCACAAAAAAACCTAACCTCAACACAACACTACAACCGGAACACGAAAATAATAAAAATAAAAAAATCTACCTAAAATATAAATACACCAATAACAAAATAGAAAAAATAACAAATATATACAACAAAGAATACTACACTCCAACTTACAAACCAAACAACAAAATAATAAATTATCTTAATAACACAAACCACATAACAAATTCAGAAAAACATAACCTATCAGGAATTTACAAAATCACATGCAACAACTGTAACGCTTTTTACATAGGAAAAACAACCAGAACATTTAAAATAAGATTTGAAGAACATTATAGAGCATTCAAAAACAAAAATTCTAAAGTATCAAATGTTGCAGCACACCTAATATCCCATAAACACGAAATAACAAATTATGAAAATAACCTAACCATACTGGAAATAAATAACAACCCAATAGAACTAAACTCACTAGAAAAATACCACATTTATAAAAACATACACAACAACTTAATGAATCTACAAACAACATATACAGAAGACATACTATACAGAAATATCATACACACAGATCAAGAAAAAGTGCGCGTAACGTCAACAAACACCGGCTTCACGTACGTAGCATCCACAGCAGAGAAAAATCAGTGATTCGACAACGGTCTACGACCGAAAGGTGCCTCATCACTCAAGGTAAAATTATTGCACTTAATGGTGGATAAAATTACTCACATAAGTAATATATTAACTTCATAAAGTCAGTGCAACGGAAAAACAATGGATAATATATATATATATATATATATATTCTTGATATTTAATGTTATCCATTGTTTTTCCGTTGCACTGACTTTATGAAGTTAATATATTACTATGTAAGTAATTTTATCCACCATTAAGTGCAATAATTTTACCTTGAGTGATGAGGCACCTTTCGGTCAATTGACCATTGTCGAATCACTCCAAGTGATTGTTTTTTTGTTGTAGATGTTCGGTCTGTGAAGTTGGTGTTTGTTGACGTTACGCGCACTTTTTCTTGATCTGTGTGTATGATATTTCTATATAGTATGTCTTCTGTATATGTTGTTTGTAGATTCATTAAATTGTTGTGTATGTTTTTATAAATGTGGTATTTTTCTAGTGAGTTTAGTTCTATTGGGTTGTTATTTATTTCAAGTATGGTTAGGTTATTTTCGTAATTTGTTATTTCGTGTTTATAAAATATTAGGTGTGCTGCAACATTTGATACTTTAGAATTTTTGTTTTTGAATGCTCTATAATGTTCTTCAAATCTTATTTTAAATGTTCTGGTTGTTTTTCCTATGTAAAAAGCGTTACAGTTGTTGCATGTGATTTTGTAAATTCCTGATAGGTTATGTTTTTCTGAATTTGTTTTGTGGTTTGTGTTATTAAGATATTTTATTATTTTGTTGTTTTGTTTGTAAGTTGGAGTGTAGTATTCTTTGTTGTATATATTAGTTATTTTTTCTATTTTGTTATTGGTGTATTTATATTTTAGGTAGATTTTTTTATTTTCATTATTTTCGTGTTCCGGTTGTAGTGTTGTGTTGAGGTTAGGTTTTTTGTGAATTTATTGTATATATTTTTTATAATGTGTTTGTTGTATCCATTTTCTATTGCTATTTTTGTAATGTTATCTAATTCTTCATTTAATTTTTGTTTGTTATCCTGTGTGTATTTTATTGCTTTATTTATCATGTTACTGTAAGTGTTAATTTTGTGTGTCCAGGGGTGGTTAGATTTGTAGTGTATTGTGGTGTTGTTGGAAGTAGGTTTCCTGTATACTGTAGTTTCTATTTTATTATCATTTATATTTAAAGTAATGTCGAGGAAGTTGATTGTTCTATTTGTTTCTGCTTCTACGGTGAATTGTATGTTTTCGTTGTATGTATTTAGTTTGTTTGAAGAACATTATAGAGCATTCAAAAACAAAAATTCTAAAGTATCAAATGTTGCAGCACACCTAATATCCCATAAACACGAAATAACAAATTACGAAAATAACCTAACCATACTTGAAATAAATAACAACCCAATAGAACTAAACTCACTAGAAAAATACCACATTTATAAAAACATACACAACAATTTAATGAATCTACAAACAACATATACAGAAGACATACTATATAGAAATATCATACACACAGATCAAGAAAAAGTGCGCGTAACGTCAACAAACACCAACTTCACAGACCGAACATCTACAACAGAAAAACATCAGTGATTCGACAATGGTCAATTGACCGAAAGGTGCCTCATCACTCAAGGTAAAATTATTGCACTTAATGGTGGATAAAATTACTTACATAGTAATATATTAACTTCATATATATATATATATATATATATATATATATATATATATATATATATATATATATTTAATCTGTCCATCTGTGACATCTGATTTCTACTCTACACAATCTGTGATTACAACTTATATTTATTTTATTTCATTCTCATATTTCTTTTTGTGTTTTCTCTTTGATTGACAAAGACCACTGTGTGGTTGAAATATATCATTGGTTAAGTGCTATTATGTGTTTTTATTTCAAGACTACAGAGTGGACTCTTACCAAGGTAAGTCTGTCAGTCTCCTAGTCCAAAAAATCTATATCTATATATATATATATATATATATTAGGGATGGGCCGATTCCGATTCTCGATTCCAGGAATCGTCGATTCTAGGTGGTATCGAGGAATCGTCGATACTCGATTCTTCATCATAAAAGTGTCGATTCCGATTCCACACGATTCCGAATATTTATAAAAATACGTGTCGGACCAACTGGCCCAACATAGTTTTTTCCTACCGTAAATGAAACGTAAATAAACTCCGTCGGACCAATTTACCCGATATTGTTTTTGATTTAATTAAATTTTATTATCTGTGCAACACTGTTTTGATATTTTTTGTGTTTTGTGTTAGCAAGAAACAACAAAACCATAATTTCATGTCCCGGCTCCCCAAATAATAAACTGACTGGTGATAAAAGTGTTTTTGCGCCTATCACTAAGACACGTAAACGTGTCACATGTGATTGATTTGTGAGTTTATAAATATTTTGAATATAGAACTAAAGTGTAATATATTCTCTCTCTGATAAGTAATGCTACAGGTCCAGTAAATACTATCCAAGATTCATATTAAGTAAAAGTTTTAACACCAAATAATTTACTTGTTAAGGAATTTACGTTATAATTTACTTCCTAGTAAGGATGAGTTTATCTAAGTGTATCAATGTTTGTACTTAACTTTCACAAAGTCCGTTTTTAAGGATTATTTTACAACTAAATATTTAGTCAATATTTCCGACTTACTTTTAAGGTTTTGTGAAATTTTGAAAACAGTAGTGAAAATCATTACAATACGTTATAACAAATATGTGTGTCGGCCCGTAACTACGGACAAAAAGCTCTTAGATTAACATCATGTGTTTAATCCCGTCGGCGTTTATCTATCAAACAAAAACCATCGTAAATACATCTGTAAGTAGTGTGAAGCTTGTTGTTAAATACTGTGCCTTAATTTTTCCAAAAGTAGCAACACCAGCTGAGTAGTTCTAATAAACATAAAGCGTTAAGAGGCCCGACGGTATTCGGTTCAGGGTACTGGCCGTCGCGTCAATTCGATGACGGTTAACAGAAACTGACGGTGGAAAACCACATAATATATCAAATATGAAAAAGCACTTAAACATAATTCATTTTGCCCAAATTTATCAACAAAAAAGATCTATACTTGAAGAAACTTTATCCTCAGACACAGGACCTATAAGTGATAGTCGGTTAAAAATCAACTGGGATTGAGTAATAAATACAAAATAGGCCTGAATCAGTTGCACTTGTTCCAGACACCTGCAGAAAAAAAGGTCCCACCAGATGTGGAGAAGGTATGCCCCACTAATCCAGAATGTTGGGGAAGAAGGTACCCCAGGGGAATTGACAGTAGAAGAAGAAGTAAACAATTATCTGGGGGAACCATTAGCCAGTCCAGATTGTGATGTTGGGAAGTATTTGGCAGTACAAAGTGCCAAATACCCTCATTTAAATGCAATGGCAATAAAATACCTGTCTGCCCACTCGCGACAGTGTTTTCTGAAAAACCTTTCTCAACTTCAGGAGCCAGACTTTTAAAAATTAAAAACTATCCTATTTGTATTAATTTTTTACTTTTTATGTTGTTCGTTTGTTTTTAATTTTTGTTTTGTTTGGGAGACAATGTAAATAGGCTTAGGAATTTTTTCAAACATCATAAAATAAGTAAAGTTCACATTTTTAACTTTAAAATAAGTCATTACTTTATTCTGATATGTTTTTATGTTTAAAAAAATTCCTATTGATAAATCAAGGTTGAAGGTTTTGTGTAGCCTATTACATTAAAACAGAACTTTTAAAAGGTTTTGCCATATGACCAAGATGTTAACTAAATTAATTATTAGAGAACTAGAATGTAAGCTAATATAACTTGAAAGAATCGAGAATCGAACGGAAAATTTTAGAATCGGAATCGAAAATTTTAGGAATCGGCCCATCCCTAATATATATATATATATATATTTTATGTACTTTTCTTTAAATTAAGTTTTATCTAAGAAACAGTGTAAATGCTTCAGAGAATGACTCCTTATCGGCCAACCTTTGCCCCTTACAAGGTTCGGTAGGCCCCCAGTTTCTTTCGAAACGTCGGTTAAACGATATCTCTCCCGTCACTCTCGACGTGACGTAGTTTCTCGCGAGTTCTAAGCAAGGCTCGGTTTAGATCAAACATATTTCCTGTTATGTTATAAGTGACGTAGATTTTTCTCTCTTTGTTTCTCCCGTCGTGTGGCGAAGATACTATTAGCATTAATAGTGACTTTTTGAATATATGTGATGTCTTTTAAGTTCCTTAGGTAAATGATAAGTGCGGGAAAGGGTGCACCCGAATAGCTGTCCGACAAGTGGTGGTACTTCGCCCAGTGAGGTACGTGCAAAAATGTCAACTTCATTCATTTAATTATTTAAGGTCCTCCGGAAATCAATGTTGCCGTTACATGGCAAAATATTTAACAATATATATAGGAAATATCACGATATATATAAAGAGTGATTCGACAATGGACAAGTGACCGAAAGGCGCCTCATCCCTCAAGGTAAAATCATTGCACTTAATGGTGGATAAGATTACTTACAATAGTAATATATTAACTTCATATATATATATATATATATAGATTTTTTGGACTAGGAGAGTGACAGACTTACCTTGGTAAGAGTCCACTCTGTAGTCTTTTTCAGTCTATTTCAAGACTGAAATCGCCTATTGAAATAGTCTATTTCAAGACTACAGAGTGGACTCTTACCAAGGTAAGTCTGTCAGTCTCCTAGTCCAAAAAATCTAAATAATCTTTACCAATCAAAACTAACCTATAAATATATATATATATATATATATATATATATATATATATATATTTTAAAACAACACAGGTTATTCAAATACAAGAATATTTATTATTTTAAATCCAAAGCTTTTCGTTGGCAAACAGTACCAACATCATCAGGAATGAAAATTACAATAATGTAAGCTATAGGCCTAGAACATATGTTTATTTAGAAATAGAATTGTTGCTAAATTTATACAAATTGCCAAATTTATTTTGTTGCTGTAACATTATAGACATTGAATATAGTATCAAATTTAGAATGTAATTGTATTTGTTCTTTTATTAATTTGTTATTATTATTGTGTTTATATATTTCGAATGCTTCATATATATTCATTCTTAATCCCTTATTAATTTCTTTTATAAGTCTCATATTTTCTATATTTGGAAATTGGTGCTTATTATTGTAACACACTTTAGACGGTGTTACATATTAGATTTGCAAATTTCAGAAAATAAAAGAGAATAAATTCAAAATTGTAATAATGTATAACTATGTAAAAAAATTGTTATGTATGATAAATATTTTTAATGAGATCTCTGGCTGATAGTGACATCTAGCGAGAAAAAATTAAAATAAGTAATCAAGCTATGCATGCGCCCCGCGGATGCGCGATAGGTAGGAAGGCTGCTCGCAATTAATTTTTCTCTCTCATTTGGCCAGGATGTAACGGGGAAAGAACGTCTCCAAATGGCAAGAAGATGTATTTAGTTTCTTTTTATTTTAATTAATATGAAGTATTCTTTTCTTTCAATCATGGCATAGAAGACGGCTTACGATACCAGACACAAGATGGGTTGCAGACTTTTGAGGGCTTCTCCCGACGCTATTTCACTAAAATGAGGGCCAGGCTTTACCGAGATTTTCCACGAGGAGGAAGGGAAGTTGCGACAAGTTAACACAGCTAAGTGGGCGATTTAAAACTTTTAAAACTTAATTTCAAAATTTAAAACATTTAGAAGCAGAATTTCTAAATTATGAATATTGAACTTTCAATTAATAAGCATAATTACAATTACGCATCTTTAGGTGCCAATATGTTCACATTAAATTATTAAATCTGATTATACAAGAAAGGCAAGTAAACTCGAATATATGTTCATTTTCAGCCATTGATTAATTAATTAATTGAAGGATTGCTATCCTTAAAAATTTATAAGTAATATTAAAAATGTTCCATAATCCGTAACTGAGTGTTAAAGAAATTTATGTGTCATGATTTTAATTTGTTTTATCTGTCTATCTTAAAATAAAAGTTTATGATTTGCTTTAATTGAATTTAAAAGTCATTATTTTACCAGTGCACAAATTCCTTGCATTTCAAATAAATAAACCTTAAGAATTAATTCAAGAATATTCTGCTAATTTTAATTGTTTAACTTGGTAATTTAAACTATTTTAATTGTAACGGAGTTATAGCTTCTGTTGCGTTACAGACAGACGTTTCATTACGCCTCAACTGTAAGCTAGAAGTGAATATTAAATGTTTTAAGAATTATAACTAAATAAAATCCAATTTGTAAAAATATAATCCGTTACACAAAATGCGCGACTCTGCTAGTTTCATTTTATAACATCCGTTACATAAATGCGCGACTCTGCTTTATAAATTTGAAATGTAAATTTGTGTGTTGGCAAAAAGAAAATTTAAAAATGGTTGAAAATAACCGAATTCATTAAATATATTCAAAACGTAAATTCACAGTGTAAAATTTTATAAAATGTATAAGTTGAATGCAAAAGGATTTAGCAGGTAGCTTGTGTAAGCAGTTTGGTAAAGTTAAGGGAGAAAACCAGTTATAACCAGTTTTTACTTGTAGTGTAGAGTTTCAAGGTTAGAGACTCTTGTTTAAAATATTAATTGTAATATGCTTGGTAGAGTTTAGATTTTTAAAAGTTTGTGCATGGCCTTGAAAGGCCGGTTATCGAGTACCATTGTTTACACAGCGGCGAGTCCAATGTTTACATAAAGCCTGTTTAAACCTTTCGAGTTTGCTTGACTTAATGGATAAGGAATATATTCTCGTGAATTTTCTGAAAATAATTCTATTAAACAAATTGATTTAATAATAAACTTGTTAAAAGAGGAATTAAAATGTATAATAAAAAAGAAAATTATAAAGGAAGTTAACAGTAATATGATTTTAATAGTAAGGTTTAATAAAATATAAATTTATGAGTTAAAATTTTAAAGGTATTGAAATTTAAATGTATAAGTTGTATAATAATCATGTAAAATTATTTCAAGCAAATTTATCTTCTAAAATAGTTGGGATTTTTTTAAAATTTTAAATTTGGAAATATGCGAGTTATTTAAAAAGAGGAATAAATTAACAAGGAAGATACGAATGTGCCTTTGTACAGAATTTATACGCCACGACAACACTCACATTGTATGTCAAAGTGCACGTTGACATACTATACATATTCTACATGAGAGAGACTAGGACAATTCTCAAAACACACAATACTACACCGATTCAATGACTTATGGGGAATCAACAGACTATACACTTGACCAAAATTGTGTATAAATGTGCAAGCGTAGGTTCCGTTTAATTTCAATTCTTGTTTGTAAATATAAAAGCTTAGCAAAAATTAATTCAAATTGTTTACAAAAACATTTGAAAGAAGTTTTAATAAGTAATAGAATTCATATAGTCCTTTGTGTGTCAACATGCTAGCTATATAATTTTTAAATTAAAATATGGGTTTTAATTTAAGAATAAGGTAATTGGATTTTCAAAATATGGGTTTTGAAATCCAAAAGTGGTATAAGATGTACGAAATATTGTAGAGATAACGAAAGGTTATGAGGCAATGGTACATGCTTAAAGTTGTAAAATTGAAAATGGAGGATATGTAGATAAATAGCATCGATAATGTTGAAATTTTTTGGCTTACAGGAAGTAAGCGGTATTCATAAATCCTAGAGGTTGGATTATGAAGAATATAGCTAGCGCGTATGTTAGGAAATGTTGACAAACAAAGAGGAATTTTGAAACAGAGTAACTTTGAACGAGTAATTTTAACAGAGAGTTTAATTTAAATATAGAGTAAATTTATTAAGACTGCATAATGTTGTTTTGAAATTAAAAGAGATCTAATTATATGCTTATGAAATAAAAAAAAAGGGTTTACAAGAAGTTTGATTTACAAAGTAAAGATTTTCAAGTATGCAATGTTTTTAAAAAAATTTTTATATTGTGGAATAAATAATTCAGAGAATTAACAAATAGTAATTTCAAAGAGTTGATCAAAATAAGAAATGTGTATGAAATGACTTTTTAATCTAAATTAAATTAATTCTTTTAAATATAAATTAAATTTATTATAATATATGTATTTAAAATATAAATAGAAATAATGAGTAAATATAGTTGATATTATTTTTTGATTAATTAATAAAAGTGTTTTAACGAAATAAAGGCAGTAAAGAACATTATGTAAAAAGTATAAGAGTGTCAATACAATATTTTATGATATGTTTTCCCAAAGAAAATAATTTGATTGTTAACTTAAGAGTTGT
Source organism: Prosapia bicincta (assembly GCA_036971475.1). Lineage (NCBI taxonomy): Eukaryota > Metazoa > Arthropoda > Insecta > Hemiptera > Cercopidae > Prosapia > Prosapia bicincta. The sequence continues at coordinate 48,955,846 of JBAIZL010000008.1, read as the reverse complement.
TAGTAAATCGTTACATTTAATAAAAATAATTAAAAGGGAGAAATGAAATGACACAATTTTTTTTCTCAAGAGGGGGGAAAAATATGTAACACACTTTAGACGGTGTTACATATTAGATTTGCAAATTTCAGAAAATAAACGAGAATAAATTCAAAATTGTAATAATGTATAACTATGTAAAAAAATTGTTATGTATGATAAATATTTTTAATGAGATCTCTGGCTGATAGTGACATCTAGCGAGAAAAAATTAAAATAAGTAATCAAGCTATGCATGCGCCCCGCGGATGCGCGATAGGTAGGAAGGCTGCTCGCAATTAATTTTTCTCTCTCATTTGGCCAGGATGTAACGGGGAAAGAACGTCTCCAAATGGCAAGAAGATGTATTTAGTTTCTTTTTATTTTAATTAATATGAAGTATTCTTTTCTTTCAATCATGGCATAGAAGACGGCTTACGATACCAGACACAAGATGGGTTGCAGACTTTTGAGGGCTTCTCCCGACGCTATTTCACTAAAATGAGGGCCAGGCTTTACCGAGATTTTCCACGAGGAGGAAGGGAAGTTGCGACAAGTTAACACAGCTAAGTGGGCGATTTAAAACTTTTAAAACTTAATTTCAAAATTTAAAACATTTAGAAGCAGAATTTCTAAATTATGAATATTGAACTTTCAATTAATAAGCATAATTACAATTACGCATCTTTAGGTGCCAATATGTTCACATTAAATTATTAAATCTGATTATACAAGAAAGGCAAGTAAACTCGAATATATGTTCATTTTCAGCCATTGATTAATTAATTAATTGAAGGATTGCTATCCTTAAAAATTTATAAGTAATATTAAAAATGTTCCATAATCCGTAACTGAGTGTTAAAGAAATTTATGTGTCATGATTTTAATTTGTTTTATCTGTCTATCTTAAAATAAAAGTTTATGATTTGCTTTAATTGAATTTAAAAGTCATTATTTTACCAGTGCACAAATTCCTTGCATTTCAAATAAATAAACCTTAAGAATTAATTCAAGAATATTCTGCTAATTTTAATTGTTTAACTTGGTAATTTAAACTATTTTAATTGTAACGGAGTTATAGCTTCTGTTGCGTTACAGACAGACGTTTCATTACGCCTCAACTGTAAGCTAGAAGTGAATATTAAATGTTTTAAGAATTATAACTAAATAAAATCCAATTTGTAAAAATATAATCCGTTACACAAAATGCGCGACTCTGCTAGTTTCATTTTATAACATCCGTTACATTATTAATACAATGATTTGCGAAATTTGATTTATATATTTCTGGATTAATGTAGGCATTTAAATGTTCTTTATATCTTTCTTTTAATTTTTTCTTTGTTTGACCTATATAAGCTTTATTACAATTTTTGCATTCTAATTTATAAACACCTCCTTTTTCATGCATATTAATTGTTTTATTATTGTTATTTATTATGTTTATTATTTTGTTATTAGTTTTGTATGCAATTTTTATATTTGTATTTCTAAATAATTTGGTGATATTTTTTATTTCATGGCCTATAAATAAAAATGAAGTCCATATTGTATTATTATTATTATTATTATTATTGCATATTAAATTATTATTTTGTTTATTAAAAATATTATAATTAAGTTTGTCAACAGTTTTCTTTTTATAACCGTTTTCTAATGCAATTTGATAAATTATGTTTTTTTCTTTTATTTTATTTTCTTCATTCATGGGTATTTTATGCATTCTGTATAATAAGTTATATAAAGCAGCCATTTTTTGATTATATGGATGATTAGATTTATTTGGTATAATTTGGTTTGTCAAAGTTGGTTTACGGTATATCATATATTCAAATTTTTCATTTTTTCTTATTATTGTTAAATCTAGAAAATTTATTTTGTTATTTGTTTCAATTTCATAAGTAAATTTGATTTTATTATTAATTTTATTTATTTTATCCAAAATATTTGTTAAATTTATATTATTATTGTTTGATATATACATTCCATCATCTACATAGCGAACCCAATAACCATTTTTATCATATATTTTTATAATTTCATTTATTTTATTATCTAATTGTTGTAAAAATATTTCAGATAATATATTTGATAATGGCGAGCCCATAGCAAGACCATCTTCTTGTTTATAAATTTTGTCATTATATGAAAAATAATTTTGATTTAATATTATTTTGAGTGTATTTAAAATTTCTAATGTTAATTTTTTATCTTTCTCGTGTAAGAAAATATGTAATTATACAAACATACCTATAAATGAAACTCTTGAAATTATAAAATCTAAATTGGAACACGAGAAAGATAAAAAATTAACATTAGAAATTTTAAATACACTCAAAATAATATTAAATCAAAATTATTTTTCATATAATGACAAAATTTATAAACAAGAAGATGGTCTTGCTATGGGCTCGCCATTATCAAATATATTATCTGAAATATTTTTACAACAATTAGATAATAAAATAAATGAAATTATAAAAATATATGATAAAAATGGTTATTGGGTTCGCTATGTAGATGATGGAATGTATATATCAAACAATAATAATATAAATTTAACAAATATTTTGGATAAAATAAATAAAATTAATAATAAAATCAAATTTACTTATGAAATTGAAACAAATAACAAAATAAATTTTCTAGATTTAACAATAATAAGAAAAAATGAAAAATTTGAATATATGATATACCGTAAACCAACTTTGACAAACCAAATTATACCAAATAAATCTAATCATCCATATAATCAAAAAATGGCTGCTTTATATAACTTATTATACAGAATGCATAAAATACCCATGAATGAAGAAAATAAAATAAAAGAAAAAAACATAATTTATCAAATTGCATTAGAAAACGGTTATAAAAAGAAAACTGTTGACAAACTTAATTATAATATTTTTAATAAACAAAATAATAATTTAATATGCAATAATAATAATAATAATAATAATACAATATGGACTCCATTTTTATTTATAGGCAATGAAATAAAAAATATCACCAAATTATTTAGAAATACAAATATAAAAATTGCATACAAAACTAATAACAAAATAATAAACATAATAAATAACAATAATAAAACAATTAATATGCATGAAAAAGGAGGTGTTTATAAATTAGAATGCAAAAATTGTAATAAAGCTTATATAGGTCAAACAAAGAAAAAATTAAAAGAAAGATATAAAGAACATTTAAATGCCTACATTAATCCAGAAATATATAAATCAAATTTCGCAAATCATTGTATTAATAATAAGCACCAATTTCCAAATATAGAAAATATGAGACTTATAAAAGAAATTAATAAGGGATTAAGAATGAATATATATGAAGCATTCGAAATATATAAACACAATAATAATAACAAATTAATAAAAGAACAAATACAATTACATTCTAAATTTGATACTATATTCAATGTCTATAATGTTACAGCAACAAAATAAATTTGGCAATTTGTATAAATTTAGCAACAATTCTATTTCTAAATAAACATATGTTCTAGGCCTATAGCTTACATTATTGTAATTTTCATTCCTGATGATGTTGGTACTGTTTGCCAACGAAAAGCTTTGGATTTAAAATAATAAATATTCTTGTATTTGAATAACCTGTGTTGTTTTAAATTATTAAACAAGAAAAAGTATTTTATATTTATATATATATAGCATACTGAACGTGGTTTGGACTGCGAGCTGCGTGGAATTTGCCGTTGACCTTGGTGTACTGTTAACTTCTATTTTTAGATTCACTGCACTGGGTGAGTTTTTAACGTTCGTTTTGGGGTTTATATTGTCTATTAGATTGAATAATTTATCGTTTTTTGATTTTATTTGTATCTGTTCGTTGATGATGTTATTTTTATTTTTATAAATTTCTAGTTGTTCCCAGATTGTCATTTTGAGGCCTTTTTGGACCTTTTTTACTAGGTGTACGTTTTTTAATGTGGGGAATGTGTGTTTGTTTTTGATTACGTGAGTGGCTAAGTTTGAGTTATAAATTTCAGGTTTGATGTATGCATTGAGGTGTTCTTGATATCTGTCTTTTAATTTCTTTTTTGTTTGGCCTATGTATATTTTATTACAGTCTGGGCATTCGATTTTGTATATTCCGTTATTAAGTGTGGGACATATTTCTTCTGGTTGGTTTATTTTGTTGATTATGTTTCCTGTGTTTTTGTAGGCTATGTTAATATTATTATTTTTTAGTGTTTTAGTTATTCCTTTTATGTTGTATCCTGTGTATGTGAATGTAGCCCATTTTGTTGTTTGTAGTTCGATTTTAGGTTGTTTTAATTTATTTAATATTTTAAATTCTAATTTATCTATAGTTTTTTTATTGTATCCATTTTTTTGGGCTATTTGATATATTATTTGTTTTTCTTTGGTTTTGTCTTCATTATTTAGAGGCAATTTTAGCATCCTGTATAAAAGTGAGTTGTAAGCGGCCATTTTATGTTGTGGGAGATGGTTGGAGTGGTTTGGTATTGTATTAATGGTTTGTGTGGGTTTCCTATAAATAGAATATTCAATGTTATTTGTATTTCTGGTCAATGTTAGGTCTAGATAGTTTATTTTATTGTTTACTTCTTCCTCCATGGTGAATTGTATGTTAGGGTGTAAGTTATTGATTTCATTTAGAATGATGTTTTTATGGTTTGTGTGATTAATTTGTCAAGTTTTTGGAGGTAAATTTCTGATACTATACTTGATAGTGGTGATCCCATTGCTAAGCCGTCTGTTTGTTTATATATTTTATTATTGAATATGAAGTAGTTTTGGTTTAGTATGGTCTTTAGGCATTTTGTGATTTGGTTTGTGTATTTGGGGTAGGTTTTAAGGTCAGTTAATTTGTTTTTTATTATTTGGATGGTGTCGTTAATTGGTATATTAGAGTACATGTTTGTGATATCAAATGATATAAATCAGACCACTCTGTAGTCTTGAAATAGAAACACATAAAAGCACTTAACAATGATATATTTCAACCACACAGTGGTCTTTGTCAATCGAAGAGAAAACACAAAAAGAAATATGAGAGAATGAAATAAAATAATTGTAATCACAGATTGTGTAGAGTAGAAATCAGATGTCACAGATGCACAGATTAAAGATATATATATTGTTTCCACGAACATATGAGTGATTATAGTTTATATAAGTCTGTCAGGGGAAAAGAGATAAGGCATATTTGGAAAAAAAATGCATGGATTTATCTGATGTTGAGGTTAGGGGATTCTCTGGACTTGGTATACCACTGGTATGATAGTTCCCACCTTCTCAGTTCTGAGGGATTGCAATCAGGGGGGAGTGATTTAATTATTTTTGTGGTATAGCAGTCATCAAAAGTTGTGATGTTGTGACTCGCAGCATGTTGAGCTGTTGGTTTATCCATATTCATAATTTTAACATCATGTCTGTGGCCATTCATTCTGATATTCAGACCATCCGTGGTCAGGCCTATGTACTGTGCTGAGCAAAGTTTACATTGTAGCTGGTATATGACATTTTTCGATGTACAATTATGATGACCCTGTATTTTGAAGACCATTTTTGTTGTTTGGCTGTTGAAACTATTTGCTGAGGGGTGTATTGGACACGTCTTGCATCTAGGTCTATTAAATGGGAAGGAGCCATGAGGAAGTTTGTGTGGTTTCTCTGCATCAGGGTCTGGTAGTTTAGGAAGTACTAGGATGTTTTTTCAAGGTGGGAGGTTGCTTGTACCAAATTTGTGGTGGATCGGTGAAAAGATTTTTGGTGTGGACGGAAGCTTGAAGAATTTTGAAGCCATCTCTCAATATCTTGTTGAGTTTATGTAGACCAGGATGGTAGTCTGTTATTAAAGACAGTTTATTTTGTTCTGTTTGTGGTTTATGGTGAACCGAGGATTGTGCTGAATGAATTTGGTTTTCAATGAGTTTTTTTGGGTATCTTCTTCTCTGGAAGGCTGTTGATATCTTTCTATTAAAATCTTCCAATTCCCTGTCATTCGAACAGATTCTCTTACCCCTTATTGCTTGACTGTATGGAATGGATCGTTTTATGTTTATTGGATGGTTTTTGGATCTACATCCAAAAAGGTGATGGCTGATGTAGATTTCTGATGTAGATTTCTCCCAGGTAAATTGAAGTGTGGAGAATTGTGTCAGGCTGTCTAAAAATGTCTCAAGTGTTGAAGCACCCTGTGTCCAAATTAGGAAGATGTCATCTATATATCTATACCAACATAATGGCTGGTGTGTTTGTGTCTTTAGAAAACTTTCTTCCAACAATCCCATGTACAGATTTGCGTACGATGGCGCCATTCTGGTGCCCATTGCTGTTCCCTTTATTTGAAGGTAGTTCCTTCCCTCAAACTGAAAGTTGTTCTTCTCGAGGATGAACCTGGTCAGGTTTACAAGAAAAGGTATAGTGGGAGAAGGCTTGCCTGGGCGTTTGTTTAGAAAATTCTCTATTGCAGATAAGCCATGTGCATGAGGGATGTTGGTATAGAGAGAGGTGACATATATGGTGACCAAAATAGATGTCACCTCTCTCTATACCAACATCCCTCATGCACATGGCCTATCTGCAATAGAGAATTTTCTAAACAAATGCCCAGGCAAGCCTTCTCCCACTACACTTTTTCTTGTGAACCTGACCAGGTTCATCCTCGAGAAGAACAACTTTCAGTTTGAGGGAAGGAACTACCTTCAAATAAAGGGAACAGCAATGGGCACCAGAATGGCACCATCGTACGCAAATCTGTACATGGGATTGTTGGAAGAAAGTTTTCTAAAGACACAAACACACCAGCCATTATGTTGGTATAGATATATAGATGACATCTTCCTAATTTGGACACAGGGTGCTTCAACACTTGAGACATTTTTAGACAGCCTGACACAATTCTCCACACTTCAATTTACCTGGGAGAAATCTACATCAGAAATCTACATCAGCCATCACCTTTTTGGATGTAGAGGTAACACTCCAGAATGGAAATATCAACACAGGAATTCACATCAAACCGACAAACCACCTACAATATCTCCATTTCGACAGCAACCATCCAATAAACATAAAACGATCCATTCCATACAGTCAATCAATCAGGGGTAAGAGAATCTGTTCGAATGATAGGGAATTGGAAGATTTTAATAGAAAGATATCAACAGCCTTCCAGAGAAGAGGATACCCAAAAAAACTCATTGAAAACCAAATTCATTCAGCACAATCCTCGGTTCACCATAAACCACAAACAGAACAAAATAAACTGTCTTTAATAACAGACTACCATCCTGGTCTACATAAACTCAACAAGATATTGAGAGATGGCTTCAAAATTCTTCAAGCTTCCGTCCACACCAAAAATCTTTTCACCGATCCACCGCAAATTTGGTACAAGCAACCTCCCACCTTGAAAAAACATCCTAGTACTTCCTAAACTACCAGACCCTGATGCAGAGAAACCACACAAACTTCCTCATGGCTCCTTCCCATTTAATAGACCTAGATGCAAGACGTGTCCAATACACCCCTCAGCAAATAGTTTCAACAGCCAAACAACAAAAATGGTCTTCAAAATACAGGGTCATCATAATTGTACATCGAAAAATGTCATATACCAGCTACAATGTAAACTTTGCTCAGCACAGTACATAGGCCTGACCACGGATGGGCTGAATATCAGAATGAATGGCCACAGACATGATGTTAAAATTATGAATATGGATAGACCAACAGCTCAACATGCTGCGAGTCACAACATCACAACTTTTGATGACTGCTATACCACAAAAATAATTAAATCACTCCCCCTTGATTGCAATCCCTCAGAATTGAGAAGGTGGGAACTATCATACCAGTGGCATACCAAGTCCAGAGAATCCCCTAACCTCAACATCAGATAAATCCATGCATTTTTTTTTCCAAATAGCCTTATCTCTTTTCCCCTGACAGACTTATATAAACTATAATCACTCATATGTTCATGGAAACAATATATATATCTTTAATCTGTGCATCTGTGACTTCTGATTTCTACTCTACACAATCTGTGATTACAATTATTTTATTTCATTCTCTCATATTTCTTTTTGTGTTTTCTCTTCTATTGACAAAGACCACTGTGTGGTTGAAATATATCATTGTTAAGTGCTTTTATGTGTTTCTATTTCAAGACTACAGAGTGGACTCTTACCAAGGTAAGTCTGTCAGTCTCCTAGTCCAAAAAATCTAAATAATCTTTACCAACCAAAACTAACCTAATATATATATATATATATATATATATATATATATATATATATATATATATATATATATATATATATATATATATATATATATATATATATACACACACACACACACACACACACTTATACAGCTCAACATGCTGATATTCACATCATCACATCTTTCAATTACTGTTGGTTTGATTACATGAAAAAAGGTTTTGCTTTTGATTTTTTAGAAATATTTCCAAACTTTATAATTTGAGAACTTACTTTCATTCTATGCAACCGCAATATAGAGTAAGGCTTGATTAATTTATAAAACTCGTCTGTTTCTTCAAATATTATCCGAATAACAAAATCCTTTTTGTTAAGAACTAACCCTTCATCAACTGCTTTAAAAATCATCATTCTTTGTTGTTTTTCTGTTGGAGGTAATATCTGAAAAAAAATAATATAAATGAGTCTAGTGAATAAACTAAGTTTATAATTCTACATCAAACTATTCTGATATTTTAAAAAAAATCTATATTATTTTACATGTCTTATATTCAGAGGGTCCCATGAAGAAATGGGAAAACTTTCAGGGTCTGTTCAAGAGAAAATAATAAAAGAAGTTCATATAAACTCAAGTCTGGAAATGTTTCATAACAAATTACAGCTGGCAAAATATTATGCCTGGATTTCAGTTTCCCTGTAGTAATAAATCTATACTAAAATTTGTATTGAGTTATTTGAGGTGTAAAATTTAGTTGATTTTATGTCAAATGAACTAAGGAATCGAATAAAATTGTATGGCTATAGAAATTTTAAATTATATGATGAATTACTCAGCTATATTATGTAGGTACAAAAACCATGTTATGTTTAGATTTGAAGTGCATTAACTTTGTTAAATTATTAACAAATACATACAATTTGTAAACAAAATGAAGAGAATTGAATTCTGAAAGGAATGATATGAAATAGGTCAATAATATACACACACAAATTTTAAAAAAATTAATGCACCACACTTAGTTTAAGATAAACCAGTGCAATACACAAAAAACATAATTGGCTTGTACTTGTCCCTGGGTTTTCATGATTATGCTGAAACATGATGTTTCCTTTGGCGTTCAACAGAAAAAATGTTACACTGACACACTCAAATGTTGTCACAGTTAGAGATTTTTGTCAGTATAACAGTTTATTTCGGTGTTTTATCTAACACATTTGTTTTCTATTGAACACCAGCATGTCCACAAAAAACATCAAGTAATTCAGCATGTTCAATGTAGCCTATCAATGTTGCACTAGTTTATCATAAAACAAGGTGTGGTGCACCAGTTTTTAAAATTATCTTTTTAAAAAATTTTGTTTTGTGTGTATTATTGACCTAACATTCTATTCGGAATTAAATTCTCTACAAGTTTAGTTTACAAATTGTGCATACAGAAGAGTCTCGATAATTCGAGGTAATGGGCACCAAGACCCCCTCAGATTACAGAGAACTCGGATTACACGGAAATATGTTGCTGTGCATTAGAAAAAAATAAGTTCTAATGAACCCTAACACTATCATTAAAAATGCACAAAATATGTTTATTGTTTATAGAACTTACATAAAAAAATTTTGCTTTGGAATATATTGTTATCGCGGTTGCTACATTTTCTGGAAACAAATATAAAGTGTCTTCTGATATATGTTTATACCTATCAGATGCAGTGTTGCTTAGACATCTTAGCAGAAGCACATCTGTTCGCGTGGAGTCTTTTGTTCAATATAGCTTATTGCAATTTCGAAGGCGCCCGCTCCATCTCTGTGACCATTTTACCGTTCTTGTGCTGTCTCAGTCTCGGACAATTTCAATAGTCATAATATGTGTTATTGTTACTTACGCCTGTCCTTACTCATCTATTGGCGTATATTCATATCATCGACATTTACACAACCTGGACATTTCTTGATAAGAAATGTCAAATCGGTTTTCTCTTGTGGATCAATGACACAGTCAAAAGTTTTATTATGACTCAGGACTTTATTCCATAACTTACTTAATATGTCATCTTTAATTTTGTTTCATGATTCGGCTATATAGTACACAAGTTCCTTAAGTGTATTTTTTTTTAGAAAGCCTACAATGCTTTCTTTCCTTTCAGTCGCTTCCAAGACAGATTTTCCCCCCCATTCATTCCAAAATACCCTGATCCATCGGCTGGATTAAGCTTGTAATATTTGCGGGTAGAAATAAAACACAGATATCATCAGAGCACAGTTGATCTTCATCGAGGTGTGGTGGTGCATTGTCTAACAGTAAATAATTTTAATTTCCATTCAAATAGATAAAATAGTCTGAAATAGAGAAATAGGCTCAAATTTAACAGAGCCTCAAAATATCGAGACTCGGAATTTCAAGGCTCTACTGTATTTGTTGATCGCTTAACACAATTAATGATACTTTGTACATCAAATCTAAATATACCATGTTTTACATACTTAAGTTTGCATTATTGTCTGATATTTGAAAGTTATTACATCTACATGTTTAGGAATTTAATTGTATTCAATCCCCCTCAAATAATGCACAGGGAATTTTAGTATGATTTGCAACAGGAAAATTAAAATCCAGCCAAAATATTTTACCAGCTATAACTTGTTAATGGGGTAATTTCAGAGCTATGTTTTTATAAACTTTTCAATTATTTTTTCCTGAGGAAAAATCCCTGATAGTATCCCAATTTTGTTTTGATAAACCCTGTACGTGGGTTGAAAATTTAATCAGTTTAAATTAAAAGAATTGCAATAATTTTATATTAGTATATATCAAATCATACAATTTTATTTACCCCTTTTATAGAAAAAAATTACCTTCATATAAAATTATTTAATATCTCACTAACATATACACACAACTAAAACTTTGTTAGAAATCACACATAGAAGAGACAAAAAAAAACATGGATGCTTTTAATGAAAAAAGAAAAATTATTAAAATCATCTTTTACTAGCTAGCTCTTAGTAGCTTTTACTAGTAGCTCTTACTTATTAACCTCAAATATCACCAAGATGATGGAATGGATGATTCCCCTATAACTAAAATGAAGCTATACATTCAGTTTGGAAATTATCGAGTTGAGCATAGAAAATAAGAGCACAGGTACCCTGTTCTACCTTGGATGAATAAAATCTATGTATGTTACTATAAAGTTCATTTCTATGGTGGTAATTGTATTAGATGTTGAGAGAAAATTAGATAGTTTGAAATACACATTTTTAGGGAAACTTGAGCAAATCATAGATAAATTGTGTAAGGATAACTGCTGCCTTACCATAAGGTCAATTTTATAGATGTTAACCAACTCAGATACTAAAAATGCTTCTAGTGTAAAATAAACAAGACTTTTTGCAGTTATTTCTTCTTACCTACCCTTAAAACCTGTGAGACAACTACATAGGTATGTACTTTGAGCTCTATATTCTGAATTTCATTCAACTTTTTATAACTGTAATGAGTAGTAGTTGAAATATTTGAACTATTCTCAGTTAGGACTTGAATCATATTAGATCTGGGAACTCTAAAATTTGAGCCAACAATATCTTTCTCAGAAAAACTTTGAGTAAATGTTTTATTGCTTGATTCAGACTCCTGCCTTTCTATTGAATCATTGGCTGGAGCAACAGCTTCTTCTCTATCACTGTCTTTAATTTGTATATATTTATCTTTTTCTTCGTTTGTAGTGATGTCAGTAGCTATTGCATCACTCTCATTACCAACCTAGAACAAAAAATATTAAGTTATCAAGAGCGTAAGAGCACATACACTATAACCTGAAATATTATTAAAGGACTTTTACTAAGTTGTGCTGCATTTGTGATCTTTTTATAAAAACATTCTGCATCAAACTTTTCATTTTTTAAATCCAGCTATCACACAGAAAATTTATTAAATGACAGCACTAGGTTTTAATAAATTTCAACAGATTCTTATTTCAACAGTAAATGATAATTTTTACTTGTCAATATTTTTTACTTCTAACACTTGCAATATAATGTATGTGCTTCATATAAAAAGTAAGCTATTGTAAAAGATTCTAATATTAAGGCCAAAAAAGAAAGGCAAAATGAGAGAGAAATCGATGGTTTGACTACAATACAGTTTTAGAATAAAAAAGGACCACATATAATACTTAAATTTTAAACAAACTTAGGATATAGTCAAGGTAGAAAACTCTAAAAACAAGTTTGAAGATCAAAAGAGGAGCAAAGTGAGAGTAAAAATGATTAGAATACAGCAGAGTTAAAGAATATAAAGAGTCAACAGAAGGTCAAACTGTCAAGAAACTTAAGCCAAATAATCAAGGTAGAAGATTCTAAAAACAAGTTTGAAGATCATGAGAGGAATAAATTGAGAGTAAAAGTGATAAGACTACAGTAGAGTTATAGAATATAAATAGACAACAGAAGGTCAAAGTGTCAACAAACTTAGGATGAATATGAAAGGCGAAGACCCTAACAACATCAAGGTTAAAAAAATCTTTTTGAGAGTAAATATGATAGTTCAAGTACTAGATTGCTGTAAGATACAGGCAACAGAAGGCCAAATGGTGAAGAAACCTAGGTAAAAATAACCAAGGTAGAAAACATTAGGATTGAAGAACAAGAGGAGCAGATTTCGAGTAAATGATGTTAGACTTCAACAGACTATAGAATACATACGGTGAGTTGAGTATAAATGCACAACTTAACTGTTGATTAGTACAACAGTCAACACACATAATCATTATAAGCACAAGTAGGGATGGGCTGATTTCGATTTTAGGAATCGTCAATTCTAATGGTATTGAAGAAATGTTGGTACTCGATTCTCCGGTGATTAAAAGGGAGAATTTAAATTCTTGTTCTTTTAACTGTTAAAATTTGTGTGTGGTGTAGTTTATAAGAAATATAGTTAACCATCAACTTTGTCTTATTTATGAAGTAGTTGCTTTGAATGAATTAAACAATTTAATGCCAATTTGAGATAACAAAAATATTATTATTGTTTATGTTGCAAAAAGAAGATTGGAAGCATTTCTGGTTCATTCATCACCGCTCTATTGTACAACTCTCATTCAGACTCTATTCTCTTTCCCGGCTCTGACCGCCGTCAATGCTTAAAGGTATTTCCAATTTATCCAGTTCTACAAATTGAAATGGCTATTACTGAAGTATATTGTAATTGTAAACTGAAGTTCACATTTGTAATTTTAAATAAATCATTACTTTGTCCGATATGTTTGTCCTGCTTTCAGAAATTCCTATTCATAAATTAAGTTTGAATGTTTTGTGTAGTTTTATTACATTAAAACGGAACTTTTAAGAGCCTTCAGCATATGACCAAGATGTTAACTAAATTCATTATTAGAGAATATCATGTAGGCCTAAATGACTTAAAAGAATCGAAAATCGAAATCAGAAAAAAAATGTTAGGTATCGGCTCATTCCTAAGTACAAGTATGCTTTTTATATTACAGTTCAGCACAAAAGATTAAATCTATAGAATTTATGCAAACAGTTGTTGTATCACAATAATAAAATCTAGTATTTTTACTCAGTATTTATTGAACCATAGAACATCATCATTACTTATACTTATTTATGGTAACCCGCAACCATAGCAGTTCCATTAAAACATGCTCTGGAGGGCCTACCTGATAAATTACTGAAAATTATGTAATTTTATATAGCACGGCAGGTTGTATCTAGCAAAGGGAACCAATCAATGGTAAAACCCAATTGGTTATTGAGAAGTTGTTACATATTTGGAGTAAAAATAAGCATAAGTCAATAACACAGACAATGAAAGTAGTTACACTTTGGGAACTACTGGCTTGGCCCCTTTATTTTTCCTCCATTGACTAAAAAGAACCCTGACATTTTTATGAAATCTACTGGTTTATTGGAAACAAAATGGACCCCTGATTGTAGATACATCCTTCAAATTTATATTTTTTTCAACATATGTCACATTCAGATATAAATAGTTATTAAATCATATGAATATCAAAGATATAGATTTGTTTATTTTAACTTGTTTATAAATGTTACAACATTTGAAATTAAAAATAACATTTATTACTGAAAGTAACAGATTTTCTTTACAAAAAATGTATTTTCTTTATATATATTGAAATTCTATTATACATACTACTAAAAGAAATGTGGTTAAATAATCATAGTTAATGCTTGTCAAAATTAAATAATACATACTGTTATTTTTTTCCTTATTAAAATAACTTTCTGGTTTCTGTAGAATGGCAAACCACATTCAATCTGAAATTGATAAAACTTATCCCGTCTCTCAAACATTGAGTAAGGCACAATAGATGGGTTTAAAAAAATCAGACGATCGCCAATGGTTATGTTAGCTGTATCAGTGTCCACGGCCAGCTCTCCAAACAGAAAAACTGAACATTTATCTCCATAAGATCCATCTATATTAACTGAAAGAAACAAAAGTAACAGTTAATGTCCAGCGTAATTCAGAGCTATATATATTGTTGGAAATGCCCCAAACTATTTCAACTCCTAATAATACTATGACAACGCTAGAAATGGGGCGAAACAATGTACTCAGTTTATATTGAGAAAATTACTGTAAAAATACAAACTACTCAGTCTACTAAAAAAACAGAACATAAAATACAATTTTTAATAGTTGATTGGGTGTGATGATAACGAGTGATTTATGGCTAGTCTCTTTTGCGCTGTGATTGGCCACTAAATATCAGTAGGTCTAAATTAATAATTTTTAAAATCACATTTTTAGGCAACAATTATGTTTAAAAACTGGAGTTTCAAAAAAAAACATGCTCTGAAAGTCAAAACCGTTATCCTTCTTCTGAAACTAATAAAGTATTAGCATACATTTTATGGTAACTATGATTTCACATATCTCTATATAACGTTGTGTGATTAGAACCACTGCTAATCTCAACACAATAAATCTTATTAGATTATAAATTATAATACTCTTCCAAGTATATATCTCACATAAATATTAATCTCACTGTAAACCAAAGCTTGTCTTAAATATACTGGTGAAATTACAAATAAATTTACTAATTATAAACTAACCAGTAACTAGAAAATATCTAAATTTTCTAGAAATCAGAGTGTTGAACAAAAACCTACAAATGGAATGGATAATTCTTCATTTCCTACAATTAGCTTTTTTACCCAGTATTTTGTCAGTCAATATTTTATTGCCTTGAAAACTTTTTCTACAGTGTTGAAGATATAGTTTGCTTGTTACAACAGTTGGAAGAGGATTTTTAATATATCTTTAGTAAAATTCTCTTTTAGTGCTTATTTTTGACAAAATCTTTATATTTCATGAATCTATCATAAATTTCCTACTAAACGTATATCCTGGAATTTTCATAAAAATAATTTTGAAAAAATGTATACTCATATTCAAATTAATTTTAATATTTTGGAATTATAAGTCTAAATTTCTAATTTTTTTTGTTTTCATGTTCTTTTTAAATAAAGCCTATAAAGACATGATTTATTGAAGTACCTTTATATTTTTACAAGAGACTAGATATATTATATTGAGTGCATAAAAAACTTATCTATTTTGTGGCTATAATGTTTTTCTTGCAATTTTAAAAAGATCCCTTTATTTTATAGTTAATTTTTTTCATTCCTTTTTAATTAAAAAAAAACTCTTATACTTTTAATATAGAGGACTAAATTTTACACCTCATAATAAATGTATATTGCTGTAAAAAAATTATGACTGCAAATTTTACTCACTTAATTTTAAAAATTGAAATTTTCTAATATTTATTGTTACAAACTTAAGCACTACAAAAGGAACGGATGTACTCTGGATATTAACTATTCATTATATTTTTCTATTCAAAAAGGAAAAAGTACAAAAAATTATTTTTATCTATACACACACACACACATACACACCTATGTATAGTTTAGACATAAATGGAATAAGTCTTTGATCATTTAATGTAACTACTACAAAAAACTGAAAAATGTTTTTTTCACTATTGACACTAGGCCCTTGACAAATAAATATATCTGTAAATGAATACCATACATTTATCACCAGAAAATGGAAAACAACAAATTCTTTTTATTATTTGTGTAAATATCTAACGAGTGAAATAGATCTGATATTCAAATTCTGTTGAACTACTAGTTTAAAAAAA
Organism: Prosapia bicincta; assembly: GCA_036971475.1. Classification (NCBI taxonomy): domain Eukaryota; kingdom Metazoa; phylum Arthropoda; class Insecta; order Hemiptera; family Cercopidae; genus Prosapia; species Prosapia bicincta. Next base: position 48,939,402 of record JBAIZL010000008.1, on the reverse strand, counting down.
AAAAAATCAATTTGAAATGAGTTAAATTAATCATTTAATTTTCAATTAATTAATGATTATACATTTAATTTTCACACTAGATTGTAACATTTCTAGGAATCAATAGACAATGGAGGTGACAAAGTTTTTTAAACAGATTAATTAAAAGGGGCAGAGAGTATCAGCTACAGAAATGAGCTGCTAGTTTCTTTTTTCATTTACTATGAGAAAGTTATAGTTGATCTGAAAATTTGACCGCTCAATCAGGTCTCAGGCTCTTATAAGTTTGGATTATTGTACATAAGTGCAAACTTTAAAAAAAAAAACGTTTCATTCAAAAGTGAATCAAACTCGTATTTAGAATTAAATTTGGTTTAAACTTTTTTTAATACATATACTTCCAAACAACTTATTGTAGATGTCTAGCTCAAGAATATTCTTGTTCAAAATAAATATTTATAGGAAATATCAGTCTTCATTTAGATAAACTTGTTCATCCCATACCTTTACTATTTCCCCATCATATCTGATCACAATATCTCAAGGTCTATACACTCTGTACTAGAACTCCTTTATTCTAAATAAACTAACCCACACATTTTGAACAAAGATGATATTGTCCGTACAACTTTTGCCACCTTCCTGAACTAGTTTAGTCGTCCACCACCTAGTTTATCGGACTAAACATAGCAGACGGTGGGTTGTTGTTTTAATTTGTACTCCCATACAACTAAATTATTTATGATCTCTTTCCAGTCCGCATAACCTGCATTTAATTAGTACATTATTACATTTTTGTTTTTATTGGACTTCATAGTTCAAAATTGCAATTATGTATTTGTTTTCTTAATGACATAATTTAATTCACATAACTATATCACAAATGGACGAGACTGATTTGACATGATCCAATTAATAAACTATCTATTAAATAATAATATTATCTATATTAGGTTAGTTCTAGTAGAGCTTAAAGCTTATTTAGGAATTCTTGGACTAGATAGGAGACTGGCACACTTACCTAGTGGCAATAGTCCAAAACTCCAATCTCTTGGAAATAAATAGACACACAAAAACATATCACACTATTGAAATATTTCCATCATCCAATGATCTTTTTCAATCAAAAAAATTAAAGGAAAAAATGCTCGTTTTTCGTATATAGCTTTGTAATTATTAAAAAAAAAACAATAGACTTATGTATACTCTGAAAATTGCAGAGCACATGTTTGAACTAGAATATTCTTGAACTAGACATCTACAATAAGTTGTTTGGAAGTATATGTATTAAAAAAAGTTTAAACCAAATTTAATTCTAAATACGAGTTTGATTCACTTTTGAATGAAATGTTTATTTTTTAAGTTTGTACTTATGTACAATAATCCAAACTTATAGGAGCCTGAGACCTGATTGAGCTGTCAAATTTTCAGATCAACTATAACTTTCTCATAGTAAATGAAATAAGAAACTAGCAGCTCATTTCTGTAGCTGATACTCTCTGCCCCTTTTAATTAACCTGTTTAAAAAACTTTGTCACCTTCATTGTCTATTGATTCCTAGAAATGTTACAACCTAGTGTGAAATTAAATGTATGATCAATGATTAATTTAACTAATTTCAAATTGATTTTTTTAAAAACTAGTAATTCAACAGAATTTGAATATCAGATCTATTTCACTCATTAGATATTTACAAAAATAATAAAAAGTATTTGTTGTTTTCCATTTTCTGGTGATAAATCTGGGATTCATTTACAGATATATTTATTTGTCAAGGGCCTAGCGTCAATAGTGAAAAAAAACATTTTTCAGTTTTTTGTAGTAGTTACATTAAATGATCAAAGACTTATTCCATTTATGTCTAAACTATACATAGGTGTGTATGTGTGTGTTTAGATAAAAATAACTTTTTGTACTTTTTTCTTTTTGAATAGAAAAATATAATGAATAGTTAATATCCAGAGTACATCCGTTCCTTTTGTAATGCTTAAGTTTGTAACAATAAATATTAGAAAATTTCAATTTTTAAAATTAAGTGAGTAAAATTTGCAGTCATAATTTTTTTACAGCAATATACATTTATTATGAGGTGTAAAATTTAGTCCTCTATATTAAAAGTATAAGAGTTTTTTTTTAATTAAAAAGGAATGAAAAAAATTAACTATAAAATAAAGGGATCTTTTTAAAATTGCAAGAAAAACATTATAGCCACAAAATAGATAAGTTTTTTATGCACTCAATATAATATATCTAGTCTCTTGTAAAAATATAAAGGTACTTCAATAAATCATGTCTTTATAGGCTTTATTTAAAAAGAACATGAAAACAAAAAAAATTAGAAATTTAGACTTATAATTCCAAAATATTAAAATTAATTTGAATATGAGTATACATTTTTTCAAAATTATTTTTATGAAAATTCCAGGATATACGTTTAGTAGGAAATTTATGATAGATTCATGAAATATAAAGATTTTGTCAAAAATAAGCACTAAAAGAGAATTTTACTAAAGAAATATTAAAAATCCTCTTCCAACTGTTGTAACAAGCAAACTACATCTTCAACACTGTAGAAAAAGTTTTCAAGCCAATAAAATATTGACTGACGAAATATATGTGAATTGTCTTTATATAGTGTTATATGTTAATATATGGGTTTTTTTTCATAAAGTATTTTTATGTATAATTTTTTTATTTTTTGAGTATGGGAAACATTCTGGTAAAATGTGATATAATTGCATAGGTGATTTTTCTTATAAAATTATGAACTTTAATATGATTCTCTTTTAGGGAATTCAGTGTATTTTTCTATAAATTAAATTTAACAGTAAAGCATAAGTTTTCAGATATAAATGTATTCAAGAATTAAGTACATTTTTCAAAGGGTTACATTTGGAACCAAATAGTTCAAAGGGTTAAAAGATATTAAAATAACTAAGCTAGGGCAAAATCAATTAAGAAATAAATACTAAGATCAGTTATAAAAGTTTTATTATGCTTTAGAAATTTTATAAAAGTGATAAATCTGTGCTAAAGCGAAAAAAACAGTGTTGTTTACTAACTTGCAAATTTAGTTGAATGTTATTTAATAAACAATTTTCTTACACACTCCGACACCCTGGGCATTAAGCTAAGATGCCTAAAAAGAATTCATTCTCCGAGAAACAGTATTCAAAGGGTTAAATCTTTGCGAGTTAGGTTTTTTAAAATAAAGTCCTGTGACTGGTTTTCTCTGGCAGATTTTGGCAAGCGTTAGCACAGGGCTGACTTCGGTCGGCGATGCTTGTTATAAATTTTTATCTTTGTGACGGTGGGTAGGGGGGTCGCAGGATGCGATCAACTTTGTCGCAACTCCTATAGCCTCACTCCAACCCTACACATACAACTGACTATTAGATGAAGAATTCAACATGAAAGTAGATACCCTTTATGAAAAGTTGATGTATAGGAAATACAATTCATGGATTATGGAATTACTTCCCAATAAAAGATTAAAAACTCAGAAAAGTTTTAAGCATGTGGTTGTTGGCAGGAAAATAAAAACATCTGAACCTGAGCAACCTCCAGAATTAGTAAACCCATTGGATTTCATGCAAATTAATGTGTCCTTAGATCTTATAGAGCCAGTGAACAAGACTATTGACATGTCGGAAAAGATATCCCAAATTGCCATGGACACTTTAAAACTCATGGTACCCACAGGGCTCCATGGTGAGAATCTACACGGATAGGTCTACAATGCATGGTGAAATGGGAGTGGGAATATACAGTGATTACTTCTCACACTATTTTGCACTGAGTGCAATAACTCCCAACTGTTTTTGAGGCAGAACTGTTTGCCATCAATGAGCCTCTTCAACAGCTGATTCTAAGACTATGGCTTAGTACCAATATTGTTTTATTGGTGGATTCTAAATCCTCATTACAAGCAATGGCTAATAATGATAATATAGGTAACACAATTGTACAGAATATAAAAAAAATTATAAAATTGTAAAAAACAATGGAATCAATATTGTAATGCAGTGGATCCCTTCTCATATGGGAATACAGGGGAATGAGGCAGCAGAAGAACTTGCAAAGAGAGGGACTAAAATTGTTCAAAAAGCCATCAAAAGTTCTATCACTGCAAGCAAGAATAAAAAATATTAAAACATCTTACCAACAAGATTTTAGGAATATGATAGAAGAAAGATCGAAGGACAAGTCCTATAATGTGTTTGAGCTGTTTGAGGTGACACTCCCGAGAAAAACATCTGTTCCTAACCTCAGACTGGCCACAGGGCATGACTGTCTCGCCGGACATCTCAGCAGAATGAAAATATTAGAATCCAACAGGTGCACAATATGTGTATGCAAAACATTCAAACGTCACTGCCGTCGGAGGATATAATCAAACAGGAAATCCTCTATATTAATGCTAAAATAGCATTGAGTACAATTAATGGACATCAAATCCTTCATGGGCCGTGGACAATGCGTTCAAATAAACATATAAATTATTAACAAATATAAAAAGGAACATTAATTAAATCCTTTGCCTGTTGTGTGTCGTTACTAGGGCTTATGTGATATATCTTAATAGTTCCCTCGAGAAGCTATCATTCGGCATTGGCATGCAGTCCGTTGGTTGCCAGAAAGACGTCTTCTCTCTCGACTCACTAATCTGGGTCTCTGTCTAAATTCATTCTTAAAACTATACCGGGAATATTAAACTTTGCCTGCACAGCTGTTTTACTATCGGTCAACAGTCGGTCTCTCGTGGCAACAATTAGAACTGTTTGCTCTCAGAACTATTTGGCGGTAATATATAAAAAAAAACATTATAACATCTACTATGGACAAGGACCCCCTCCTGGTTTGCAGTGGACTAGATAAGGAAAGATAACAGTGAAGGCATTTACCTGGATTGTAAAATAGATAGCTTGGGTAACCCAAGTTACCTTGTTTACCTCCGATAGTTACCTAGTTTTAATATGATCCTCCTAATCTTACGAAGTCTATTTCTAACAGTAGATGTCACCAACGGCTCAACTACTCTCACTTTAGCCTGAAATTTAAAAAAAATTATTTAATGCAAATATTTTTTTCTTTAACAAGTAATGGAAATTACTTGGTTAATAATCAGACATAGCTAATTTTATATTTTTAATGTTATCGCTTAGAAAAAAGTGATATAAAAGGAACTAAACAAAAGAAAAACATTATCCTAATTACAGGGCCAACTAGAATTGTTGAAACTTCAATTAAAACTTCATTGACCTTACTTGTGACCAGACTTAATTTGTTTTCTCCGTGTATAAATTAAACAATATACACACACTCCCCATACATATGGATGCACAGACACACAATCACACTAACTTGTGTGATACTAACTCCAAAGGCAAACCCCACTTACTGCCTACCTGATCATTTGAGCTCAAATTTTTTCTAAAACTAATGTGATGAAGAAAGTGCTGGCAGTTTTTTGTAAAAGTATTTTATTTAGTAGATTATGGATTAAATTGCTAGGGGACTGAGCGAAGAAGAAGCTGACCATTACGTACAACTGCAGGCTACTGGGCCTATAATTGAAAGTGATGGACATGAGTGGACTAGATCTGCCCAGCTATTTACACATCGATTGCCACATTCAACAGAACAATTGCCTGAGTATAATTTAAGTTTACACAATATTTCATTGAAATAAATTTTTAATATTCATTAACACAACAAAACCAAGCCTAATTATATGTCATATATTATTATTTTAATTAATAGTAAGAAGTCTCATAACTCTTATCAAATACATACATACACACACACATACATACATACATACATACACACACACACACACACACATATATATATATATATAAGTTAGTTCTAGTAAGCTTAAAGCTTATTAAGGAATTTTTGGACTAGATAGGAGACTGACAGACTTACCTAATGGCAATAGTCCAAAACTGTAATCTCTTGGAAATAAACACATATAAAAACTTAACACACTATTGAAATATTTCGATCAAAAATGATCTTCATCAGCCAAGAAAGAGAAAAAGAAGAGAAAAACTGAAGTGAAGCACAGATGTGTATAAATATCCAAATGTCACAGATTCACAGATTTATAGTTTATGATAAAGAGCTATATGTGATTTGTGTAAATATTGATTACTTGAAACTAGATATTAATAGTCTGTCAGAAGGAAGGTAAATGGAGTTGTTAAAAATGATATAAGTTTGGGGGAATGTAAAAAGAGTTTTATCTGATGTTGAGGTTAAGAGGCTCTCTAGATTTGGTGTACCACTGGTATGATAACTCCCATCTTATATATATATATATATATATATATATATTGTATGTTGTTTTCTTTTAGTACGATATTATGAATGAAGTTTTAAAAATGTAATTTTTAAATAATTTCAATCAAGGTATGTTATTAACTTTACTAATTTATTTTAAGATAAATAAATTTTCTAGAGCTTTCCTTTTTTTATAACAAGTTTAATGTATCATAAAAAAAACACTTTCTTAACAATTATAAGTTTATTAATAAATTGCAAATTTTCTCCTTTTTTAAAAGTTTTACAAATTTACAACAGTTTCCTCTTTTATTACAAGTCTTATTATTCTAAGTGGTATTTCTCTTTTGGGCAGCAACAGTTTTTATTTAATTTAGCCTAAATTGATTATAATTTTAATTTAGCACAAGCTCTCTTAATCTCGGGTTATCTGGTGGGTTTTAAATTTTGAATACTGAAATCTTATTTGGCACTCTAAAGTACAAGAACAAAAAAAAATCTAATCTAAAAATGTTATACACTATGTTACAAATCAATCTATTTCTAAGTAAAATTGTTCCTTAATATTTTCTCTAAATGTTTTCTTTTAAAGTTTAATTTTATAATAAATTCCTCTAATTTCTTTTTTTTTATAAATGTCTGATTGCAAAATTTCAAAATGTATTAATGGATCTAGCCTAGATACTTAAGTGTCTTGAGATTGCAGAATCCACTTTTCCAGACCAATACTCCCGCACTACGTTTGAATTTGTTACATTTTGCTGGCCAACTCTGAAACACGTCCGTCTTGCTCGAATAGGTGTGTAGGACTGAAAAAACGACGCTAAGCCACGCTTTTAAAATGGCTAGAACAAACTATTTCCTTTTTTTAGTCGTTGTTACCGGCTTCAAGGATGCTGTATTCACTGCCTTTTTGTACATTTTGAGTTCTTAATAACTAGATTTTAATTTCTTCGCAGGTGACTGCATTTAAATGTGGTATCTCCGTTTAAATTGTCAGCTGTTCTATTCACAATGCGCCAGTTCATCCAGTTTTGGTCAACTTCCGTGAATCTTAACATGGTTTCACTTTTCTTAACACTTAAAGGTTTTTATTTTTATTTACATTGTTTTAGTGTTCTTTTTAAACTGTTACACATTAAATTGTTTCTATTATATTGTTTGTTTTACAGTGGTTATTGTTCTAAACTTGATTAAATATTACGATTTTGCCAATTTAGGTTGTTTACTTTTCCTTTTTTTTTCAAAATTGGTTATTTTATGGTTTGAATTTACTTACATATTTATATTATATTACATATATTGCCTTTCTTACTTGCTATTTTCAAAATGTTACAGTATATATATATATATATATATATATATATATATATATATATATATATATATATATATATATGTACAAATAAATTCAAAAGAACATTTACAAAAATAATACGTTTAGAGTGTTCTATTACTTTAATATATTGATACACAAATTTTGAAGCTCCTGATGATATCGATAAATTAAATTGGTAAACACTTTGTAAATTATCTTATTGTTGAAATTCGCTTCTTTTTAGAACAAATTTTGTTGGATTATGCTTGGCTTGAATGATTTCTTCAGTAGATTTTTTTGGGCTAATTTTTCCTATGATTGATATGTCATCTGTACAGATGTTATATGCAGCTTTTTGTTGAACCTTGATTGAAATTGTTCAACATTCCTTGCACATACCCATTTTTTAGTGTATAATATTCAGGATCAAACACAAAGAAACCCTATTTTTTGCAATATTTTATTCAGTTTTCAAGCAATGTTTTAATGTCACTCTCTTGTCATACAGATGCAAAATTGTACAACAATTTTACAATATGTTCTATAATAATCTTGCTTTATCAATATTAATTATATTAAGACAGATTCTCTCTTCGCTTGGAAGATGTTTTCCCTTGGAGGTGCTCGCTATTAAACTATTTGCTGAGGAAATAGGGTCTGCAAGAGGGGCAAGGCCATCTGGATTTGCTCAGTCACGCAGTTTTGAAGGGTGTAGGTAAGGCTAGTGCTAGCTCTATAGCTTCTCTAGCTGGGTGTCTAATTCGGTCAACCTAACCTGGATTCCAGGACATTCTGGCTGGGTAGGGTAGGACATATACCTTAGTAAAACAAGGGTGTATAACTCAAGGACCGTTGGTGAGTGGTAGGCATGACATCTCAGGAGGGGGCAAAAGGATCTCGTCACATATAAATAGGTTGTACAGGGAATAATAGAATGCGACTTTGAGGTGCATCAAATCCAAGGTACTGTGGTGTTTCTCGGGAGATTTGTGGGCCAAAGAACTGCTCTCCTTAAGTAGATCTCATTTCAGAGTTACTTTAGAGCTAGCCACAGTCCATGTGATTCTGAGAAGGTTCCAATACAAAATTGGAAGATCTAGGTCGACGAGGACCAAGAGGATAGCTCAATTAACGTGCTGTGAGTGCTCTGCATTGGCAGCGGCAAGATGAAAGTGGTTTGGCTGGCAGGTATGTACTCCAGAGGATATCAGACGATTCAGTATCAGGTGGGTACTTAGATTCTGAAAAGAAGTAGGTGTCCACTATGCTAATCCTGTGGTAGGGTTGGGAAGAGAGTAAAAAGGCTGTGGCTAAGTGGTCTACACCTTTAAGGTCCCCCTGAATCTTAATAAAAATAAAAATAATATTAATAATAATAAATCTTCTTTAGCTTAATGAATTCTCTCAATGTTAAGTATTTTAATGTCAATTAACAAATATATTTCATTTGAATATCCCTCTGACTAGTTCCCCTATTCCATAGTTATAAAATTTTCTCCTTCTAAGCCTTAGATCAAGTCTTCATGATTTTATTTTCTTTTTCAAATTTGTAACTCCTTGAAAGATAGTTGTGTAACATCCAGTTGTATTTCTTCTTCTTTATTAGGTTTAGTAGTATTCTTTCTCCATTCCTCCTAAGGAGTTTTATGTTCTCTTTGTAAATAAATCCAAGTTATTTTCTCCAAATCTCTATCTGAAAAATTCCATTCCAGGAATTGGTTGTTTGTTTCTACAAAACAGAATGTTCCAAATTAAAACGTTATCTAGTCATATATATTTTAAATAACTAATTTCTTGCAAAGTAATCTTTGAGTCATAAACATTTTACTCTTATTTAAATATCTTGGTAGACTTGAATCATGTTTATATCGTAAGTTATATTATTGAAAAAATTTTATTAAAAAATATAGTTCATATTATAATATTTTAGAAAGATATAAAACAAAAGATTTTCAGTAATTTTTTCAAAATTATTAGTTGAAACTAAATTAAGTGAATTATATTTGGCTCTTTAGCCTCTGGAAAATCTTCCGAGGTGTTACACGAAAGAGAATTATATATAAAACTCAAGTTCTTGTAAATCGGTCAATATTATAAGTAAATATCATAATTTTGCCGTAACTACGGACTAGTAAAACGTACCTATGAACACACAGGCCTAAAGATCCCAGCCATAAATAGGCCAAGCTTATCAATTCCCAGTCTTCAAAGTTAAGCCGCGTGCAAGTCCCGGCTGAGCTATAGGCCAAGCCTACAAGGCTTGGAAGCAATCATAAGAGTAAGAATACCGCAGACTATTAAGGCCAATACATAGCGTGTCACACTAGACTGTCGAGCCTTAATAAGTGAAGTCCCAACCTGCTATAGGCCAAGCCGTACAAGGCCTGGAAGCCATGATAAAGCCGCGTCCGTCCCGGCCTGAGGCCAGAACATCTGAGTCCAAATCATGACTTCCAGGCCTTATAAGTCCCGGCCAAGCTGATCAAGCCGTCGCAAGTCCCAGCAGCCCAGCGTGGCACAACTATGCACCGGCCATATTAGTCCGAGATACCCCGACCCTGCCATGGGGCAACCGAGCCTTAATGTAAGTCCCAGCCAAGCTATAGGCCAAGCCTTGCCGTGGCGTAAGCAAGGAGAACCGAGTCAGGACAAGTTCAGCCAAAATGACCAAGACCTACAGATCTTGCTTGAACAAGATACAGTTACTAGCACAAGAAAGATTTATCCAGTTAATTTCCTTACTAAGAAAAGCAAAAAAACAATTTTTTATTTTATGGAATTTATGTTCAATTTACAAGCCTTAGTAATTGGAGAATAAGAGATATTGAATAACTAATTCAGTACCATGAACAGAATTAATCACTTTTCCAGAATTAAACAAATATAATTTTAAACTTTTTCTTGTATTTTCATTTTAATTGTTATATTCTAAACTATTTCGTAAAATCTGACGCATTTAGAGATTTAACCTAAATGTTTGACATAACCCAATCAATTTATAGCTGTATTAAAGATTACATTTCGAAACTTATTTTTGTAGTTTGATGTTAAGTAATAACAGAAAGATTAGGCTACCACGGGGCTTTTTCCTACGATATACAAACTATACTAATCATTTACCCACATATTAAAAATAGTACTTATCTTGTTCAAAAGATAACTTGACTTATTGTAACATGTGCTCTTCTTTAGCTGCGCTTAGAACAACGCAATATACTATTTTGTCTTCTTCTTTTCTCGCCTTTCAGAGTGACGTGCTTTTTTGTCTTCAGTCCACAAGAACGTATATTTCGTTCATGCGATTGTTAAATTCTCCTCTATTTATTCTGTCGGTTTTAAATATTTGAAACATTTTTAATTTGTTTGACTTGTTCTCATTTTGTATACCCTATATTTTTTTATTTTGGGAAGCATGATATTTATTTCGTTATCCATAAAATATTTTGTATCCTTTTCAATATACTGCATACTCCCTTAATATTACACCATACTAGATCGCATGTTCAAAAAGGTTAGGTATTTATTTAGTGAATATAAAGTTCATAGAATGGAAGCGTCTGCATTGGTGTGAGCATAACTGTTGACTATTTGAAAATGTTCCATGTCTTTGCTTAGCAACATTCTAACAATCAATTTGCCTTTGTTGAAATTTTATAGAAATATAAATGTTAAACCAAAGTGTTACTAACATATGCATGGTTAAATTTAATTAGTTAGTTTTAGTTTAGTGAAAAGGAATATAATCATTTCTTGATAACTTTCGTTCAATTCCTTCAATTAGCTCACACTCTCCTGACGTATATTCTGTGCAAATTTTCAATTGTTAATAAAATACCTTTTTATTCATCCAATCACGTTCAAATACTTTTTTTTAACCTGTAGTGGATGACAATCGATGTTAATACAGTTTTTTCCAATATTTATTTATTTATTAAATTTTTAAAAGTTTATATCTCGGTCGGTTTCGAACTGAATTACTACATGTATGAGATCCAGCACTTTGGCGCTGAGTCAACCTTCCAAAAGCTAGAAATCAATTACAACTAAGATCTATATGAAATTATAAAAGAAAGGTTCCTTAAAATAATAAAGCATTACAAGATATTGATGGAATGAGAGATTATAGACCACCATCAGCTTAAATCATAAATTAGAAACTAAAAAGAAAGAAGAGAATAAGTAGTAACTAACAAAAATAATAGTCCAACGCCATACACTGTATAGTGAAAAAATATTGACAATTACAAGGGAATCCGCTTTCTCAATTATTGTGATTCTGTCATATGCGTATAGATATTTATATTATTTTAATTATAAATTAAAAAGTACCATATATATATATATTTGTAGTTATGCAACACTGTTTTCTTGTATACACTTATCACTTTCACTTATGTACTTAAACTTACTTGGTATTTATGCGAGTTAACTTTCAATGACTGGCCTTGTCATTATCATCGGGAATAATGCTATATATATATATTACGTTATCTATTGTTTTTCCGTTGCACTGACTTTATGAAGTTAATATATTACTATTTTAAGTAATTTTATCCACCATTAAGTGCAATGATTTTACCTTGTGTGATGAGGCGCCTTTCGGTCACTTGACCATTGCCTCATCAACAAGGAAATGCAAAATCATTGCACTTAATGGTGGATAAAATTACTTATAATAGTAATATATTAACTTCATAAAGTCAGTGAAACGGAAAAACAATGGATAACAAAAAATATCAAGAATTTAACACCTACCAAGGTAAACAACTGTACCGGAAATATCGTAACCTCAAAATCAAACTCCATAATTGCATCAACAAAATACATTTTAATAAAAAAATGCTTAACACTTAATATAACACCAAAATACGCTAAATTACAATTAAAAAAATAAACAAAACACTATTATCAATAAAGCAACAAAAATAGCCGAATTACACATAATTAAACAAAACATTAAATCTGCCTACCATAAAAAAAGCCAAATCAACTTACAACTATATACAACCAATTTGGAAATAATGAAAACTTTTGATACTCTCACACCTATTATACACGAAAAAACACAACAAATTATAATAAAACATAAAACAAACACAATAAACAGACAAAACAGAAAAATCGAAAATTTATCAAAACAACAACATAACCTAAAAAATAGCCTAGAACCAATCCACACATCAAAACAACAACATAACCTAAAAAATAGCCTAGAACCAATCCACACCTCTAACAACAATAAATTCATAAACTTAACTAAAACACAGTTTACTGAAAAAGAAAAAATAATAATAACAAATTCCTTCAAATATAACCTACCTAATTTCAACAAAAAACAAATAATAAAAAACCAAATAGTTGACACAGAATCTAACATCCACAAAATTACCCACCAAAATACTGAACACATAAGAAACAATATTAATAATAAAATTAACCTAATAAAAACGGAAAAAAAACAAAAAAACGGAAAAAACGGAACAATATATAAATAAAAAAGAAATTATAAAACTCAAAGAAAAACTAGAAAACAACAACTACTAATTATTAAAATCCGATAAAACAAATACACCAGTAATAATATAAAATACCAAATACATCGATTCAATGACTAACTACATAAAAGAAAATAAATACGAACAAATCCCAGACCCAACTAGCAAATACCTTTTTACAATAAAAAACTTAATAGTCACTCACCGAAATACCCTAAACTATAATAATAAATTAAAATACCACACAAGACTATACCCATTCAAACCATGTGCACCAATATTATCAGGCATACCTAAAATCCACAAACCCGACACACCATTTAGACCACTAATAAATTTCACAACAGCACCATCTTACAATTAATAAAATAAAAAAACATAAAAACAAACAGCAACACAAAAATAATAAGTTATGACATAACTAACATGTACCCTAGCATACCAATAGAAGAAACCATAGAAATAATAAAAAACAAACTAATACACAACAACGAAAAAAAGAAACACAGTAGATAGTATCATTACGCTAACCAAACATATATGTAACCAAAATTACTTCCAATTTAACAATAAATACTATCAACAAACAACTGGACTCCCCATGGGATCACCCATATCATCTGTCATGTCAGAAATATATTTACAACACTTTGAACAAATAATAATTAAACCTATACTAAACACACACAATATTTCACTATGGACAAGGTATGTAGACGATATACTTGTAATATACCAACCTACATATAATAACTTGTAATATAATACAACGAACACATCATAATATTAAACAAACTAAATACATACAACGAAAACATACAATTCACCGTTGAAACAGAAACAAATAGAACAATCAACTATCTCGACATCACATTAAATATAAATGATAATAAAATAGAAACTACAGTATACAGGAAACCTACTTCCAACAACACCACAATACACTACAAATCTAACCACGCCTGGACACACAAAATTAACACTTACAGTAACATGATAAATAAAGCAATAAAATACACACAGGATAACAAACAAAAATTAAATGAAGAATTAGATAACATTACAAAAATAGCAATAGAAAATGGATACAACAAACGCCTTATAAAAAATGTATACAATAAATTTTAAAAAAAACCTAACCTTTAACACAACACTACAACCGGAACACAAAAATAATAAAAATAAAAAAATCTACCTAAAATATAAATACACCAATAACAAGATAGAAAAAATAACAAATATATACAATAAAGAACACTACACTCCAACATACAAACCAAACAACAAAATAATAAAATATCTTAATAACACAAACCACAAAACAAATTCAGAAAAACATAACCTATAAGGAATTTACAAAATTACATGGAACAACTGTAACACATTTTACATAGGGAAAACAACCAGATCATTTAAAATAAGATTTGAAGAACATTATAGAGCATTCAAAAACAAAAATTCAAAAGTATCAAATGTTGCAGCACACCTAATATCACATAAACATGAAATAACAAATTACAAAAATAACCTAACCATACTTGAAATAAATAATAATCCAATAGAACTAAACTCACTAGAAAAATACCACATTTACAAAAACATACACAACAATTTAATGAATCTACAAACAACATATACAGAAGACATACTATTCAAAAACATAATACACAAGACTCAAGAGGAAACGTATATGATGTCAACAATTACCAACACGACGGACCGAACATCCGCACCAGAAAAATAAGAAAAAGTAATCAGTGATTCGACAATGGTCACGTGACCGAAAGGCGACTTATCACTCAAGGTAAAATCATTGCACTTAATGGTGGATAAAATTACTTACAATAATAATATATTAACTTCATAAAGTCAGTGCAACGGAAAAACAATGGATAACGTAAAATATCAAGAAAATATATATATATATATATATATATATATATATATATATATATATATATATATATATATATATATATATATATATATATATATATATATAAATACTTTTATCCTATATCTTGCATTATTGTAATTTTCATTCCTGATGAACTTGGTACTGTTTGCCAACGAAAAGCTTTGTATATAAAATAATAAATATTCTTGTATTTGAATAACCTGTGTCGTTTTAAAATATATATATATTGTAACATTTTGGAATAGCAAGTAAGAAAGACACTATGTATAATATAATATAAATATGTAGGTAAATTCAAACCATAAAATAACCAATTATGAAAAAAGAGAAAAATGTAAACATAACCTAAATTGGCAAAATCGTAATATTTAATCACAAGTTTGGAACAATAACCACTGTAAAACAAACAATATAATAGAACCAATTTAATGTGTAACAGTTTAAAAAGAACACTACAACAGTGTAAATAATAGTAAAAGCCTTTAAGTGTTAAGAAAAGTGAAACCATTCTGAGATTGCACAAAAGTTGAACAAAACTGGAAGACTAGCGTATTAAGTAAGATGCGCCCGCATTGTGAATAGAACAGCTGATGATTTAAAACGTAGTCGGGAGATATAATATTTAAATGCAGTTACCTGCAGAGAAATTAAAATCTAGTTATTAAGAACATGAAATGTACAAAAGGCAGTGAATACAGCATCCGTAAAGCCGGTAACAACAATTAAAAAAAGGAAATAGTTTGTTTTAGCCATTTTGAAATGCTTGGCTAGCGTGGCTTCAGTTCTTCACACCTACTCAAGCAAGACAGACAAGTTTCAGAATTGGCCAACAAAATTTGAAGAATTCAAACTTAGTGCGGGAGTGTTAGTCTCGAATTCAATTAACACTACAAAATACTTTCAAGAAGATTAATTAAAACTATTTATTTAAAAAAGATCTTATTAAATATTTTGATAAAGGCTGAAAAGTGGAATCTGCAATCTAAAACACTTAAGTATCTAGGCTAGATCCATTAATACATTTTGAAATTTTGCAATCAGACAATTATAAAAGAAAAGAAACCAGTGAATTTATTATAAAAATTAAACTATAAACGAAAACATTTAGAGAAAACATTAAGGAACAATTTTACTTAGAAATAAATTAATTTGTAACATAGTTTATAACATTTATAGATGGGGGGGGGGGTGATGTTGATCGCCTGCACGCAGTGCCCCCTGCTCTAGACTGAACGATCAACACAAGGTTCGCCTAAAGTGCGCTGACTATAAAAAGAGAACCTTGCACAAATGCCATCAGCAACAGCAAACGGTCCTTCTCAGGACCTCGACACGAGCCTTCGCATCTTATACTGGAATGTTGGAAGTCTCAACAGTATTAAATTTTTAGAATACAAACGAAGCGTTGTTAAGCACGACGTGGATATTTACTTTATAGTAGAAGCCGGAGCAGCGACAGAACACATGGAATGCTACAACACTGCAAACTATGTAAACTACACATTAAGGCGATCTCGACAGGTCGCATCTGGAATCATAGTAGGAATAAAATCAAACCTACGAGCAAAATATGAGGTGCTACATGAGATGCAGGAAGCTGACAAATCTGAAATAGTCTTGATTAGAGTGTGGAAAAACTTCGAGCAGTATAGCATTGTGAATTTGTACAACCCACCTGGTAATGTCCTACCCACATTTTTGATAGAGACAACATTGCAACCAAACAGTATCATTGTCGGAGATTTCAACAGCGCCTCCACAAGATGGGGCTACGGTGTAACAAATCGTGCCGGAGAAAAAGTGGAAGATTTAATTGATGATAACTTACTGGATGTTGTAGAGACACCACCTACCTTCCTTGTTTTTTCTGGTAGTAACAGCCGACCAGACCTAGTCCTCGTAGACCCACATATAGCCCAATAAACTAAGGTAAAGCTACTCGATGATGCTGCGGGCTGCGGCCATAGGTCGATACTCATCCGAACAGCCATGGATAAGTATGGCAAGGTTATGCCTAGGCTCCCTAGGTGGAATTTTAAGAAAGCAAACTGGCTTAAATACCGCAACCTAACTGACGAGGCATTACTGAAGGATATAAACTGGAAATCACTGGAAACAGCGGTGGACAGCATGAATAAAGCGATACTTAAATGTGCATCCTTATCAATACCTAGAGGGCAGGTTAAAACATACAAAGCTTTCTGGAACAAGAAACTTACTGCTTTAAGGACAGCCAGAAACAATGCAAGAAGAAAAGCAGAGCAATCAAAACACCTATCAGACTGCATCGATCTGAGGAAATCGCAAGCTCACCTCCATAGAGAAATCAAGGAGGCAAAAAGGAATAGTTTTCGCAACTTCCTTACCACCTTGGATTACAGAAAGGACGGTCTAAAAGCTCACCGCTTTATCTCATGTCTAAACAACGACGCAATCCCGAAAGGACAAGAACCCTTCCAACAAGGAAACAAGGAATACACGGGCGCCAAGGATATTGCCAACCTTCTGTGCAAGCATTACTCAATGATCAGCAGAGTAAACAAACCTAGAAGTGCATACAAAGAACTCTCAAAAGGACCGCTAATATCATGCCTTACTAAGAGAGACCAACGGATCTGCTACGAGAAATTTTCCTTAGCGAAATTGGACAGAGCCTTCTCCCTCACCAAATCGAGGAGGGCTGCTGGGACTGACGAAATCCTCCCGGAACTGCTCCTAAACATAGGTAAAACAGCAA
Source organism: Prosapia bicincta (assembly GCA_036971475.1). Taxonomy (NCBI): domain Eukaryota; kingdom Metazoa; phylum Arthropoda; class Insecta; order Hemiptera; family Cercopidae; genus Prosapia; species Prosapia bicincta. The sequence continues at coordinate 48,921,667 of JBAIZL010000008.1, read as the reverse complement.
AACAAGTCCTTTTGGACATCATAAACCTATCCTGGACGAGCCACATCCCACATCAGTGGAGGAAGGGAGAAATCACCCCCATACAGAAGAAAGGCAAACCTTCCAATGATACAGCGAGCTACCGCCCAATCGCCCTTACGAGCACCTGCAGCAAAATAACTGAGCGACTGGTTACGGGACGTCTAAATAAGTTCTTCGATTTGCATAACACCATCGATGACGCCCAAGCAGGCTTCAGATCTAAGAGAAGCACAATGAACCAAGTGGTATATTTCACGCAATGTGTCAAGGACGGTTTTCAGCGGAAAATGTCCACATTAGCAGTGCTGATAGACCTTAAAAACGCATATGATGTGGTCTGGAGAGAACTGCTAACGCACAAAGTTGTGAAGAGTGGAATTACTGGCCACCTCTTCAAATGGATCAAATACTTTCTATCACAACGACAATTTCGGGTCCGTTATGACGGAGTAACATCCAGGTACCGTTTACAAAAACAGGGCCTACCACAGGGAGCGGTTCTGAGCTGTAATCTTTTCAACCTTATGATAAATGACGTCATAAAGGCAGTCAAGACTATCCCGGGAGTGGAAGCATTGTTGTATGCAGACGACCTAATATTTTGGGTCACTGGGTCCAATATGAAATCGCTGGAAGAAGCAGCCAACCAAGCTATCGCTAAGTTGATGTCGTGGACCGAAGCAAATGCAATGCAAATAAATAAGAGTAAGACGCTGTACCAACTATTCACATTATCCACAAAACGCGTGGAGATAAAGTTGCACTGCGAGGGAAGCGAGCTTTGTGAGAGTGGCATCTCAGAGTATCTGGGGATGACAATAGACAGCAAAATGACATGGCGGGCACATATAGAAGAGTGCGCCAACAGAGCCACAAAAAGAGCTAGGATATTGAAGCGTCTCACGGCAACTTCATGGGGAGCGAGCCAAGATGTTCTGGCCACCACATACAGAACCTACGTGAGGCCTATCCTGGAGTACGGTTCGGAAGCAACCATCACCACGGCAGGCGTAACTTCTCGAAAACTGGATAAAGTTCAGAATTGCGCACTGCGAGTAATAACGGGCGCCCCTAAATCAACCCCAATAGTTGCCATGGAGGCACAACTGCAGATGGAGCCTATCCATGTTAAACGAGACAAGCTCAGTCTCTGTTTTTAGGAACGATGTAGAAAAATATACCACAATAGATGGGGAAACTACAAGGAAGCTGCAAGTAGGTTCAAAACACAAAAAACCCCCCTTGTTGTCTATAAGGAACTATATAAAAAATACAATACAGAACCAGGGAATATAGCCCCATCGAAAAACCCATACCGAGTTTTCCATCACCTACCTGCGGTTAAGATGACTCTACCCGGAATCACTGAAGCAAAAATAAATTACCATCCAGAGGAGCTGAGGACAGCTGCGATAGCAACTATCAACAGCGACTACCCACCAGACGAATGGTTACATGTTTATACAGACGGCTCATCCTTGCCACAACGTGGACACACGGGAGCAGGGTTTCATTGTACCTTATTTGAGGGATCTGTCGCTGTTGGAAGTAACCAATGCAACTATGATGGCGAAGTGGCAGCTGTCTTAGCGGCTGCCACAGAACTCGAGAAAATAGAACCACCCGTCCAGGCAGTCTTTTTAATTGACTCAATGGCAGCAATTCTCGGTGTATCTAGTAATAGAGTGACAGACTGTAACAGAACCATGGACTGTCGCCAAAAGCTAGAGACTTTGCAGGATAGGGGATGGCAAATTCACCTGCAGTGGATCGCAAGCCACGTAAACATTCAAGGCAATGAAAAGGCAGACCAACTGGCCAAGCAGGGAGCGGCACTACCACAACCGTGCCAATCCATTACCCTCACTACAATGAAGGCCCGGATAAACAGCGTATTACAGAGAAGCACTGTATCTGCTAGAACCGAAGCATCCCGAAACAAAAGCTGGGCTACCCTAATAACGGACGGTCCCATTGACGGTCGACTGCCACGACACGAGAGTGTGGCTCTCTTCCGCTTGACGACCGGACATGACTATCTGGCTGTGCACCTTCACAAGATACATGCTGTACCATCACCCGAATGCACCCTATGTGGAAGCGGCACCATGACAGCTGAACACCTTCGCACTTGCTCGTCGCTGGACCACAGTCCCACAGATGAGACAGAGGCCACAAGGATCTCTCGATTATACTGGTCAGCACGCCGCCAAATGGCTGGACAGCCAAGGGCGGGCGTTGGCTAGTAAGTAAGTAAGTACATTTATAGATTTCATTTTTTTTTGTTCTTGCACTTTAGTGCCAAATAAGACTTCAGTATTCAAAATTTAAAACCCACCAGATAACCCGAGATTAAGAGAGCTTGTGCTAAACCAAAATTAAAATCAATTTAGGCTAAATTAAATAAAAACTGTTGCTGCCCAAAAGAGAAATACAATATAGAATAATAAGAATTATAATAATAGAGGAAACTAATAGTAAATTTGTAAAACTTTAAAAAAGAAAAATTTGTAATTTATTAATAGAACTTACAATTGTTAAGAAAATGTTTTAAATGATACTAAAACTTGTTATAAAAAAAAGAAACCTCTAGAAAATTTAATTATCTTAAAATAAATTAGAAAAGTTACTAACCTACCTCTTGTGATAAGGCACCTTTCGGTCACTTGACCACTGTCGAATCACTGATATTTTTTTCTCATTATTTTTCCGTTGCACTGATTTTATGAAGTTGATATATTGCTATTATAAATACTTTTATCCACCACTAAGTGCAATAATTTTATCTTGTTGTGATGAGGCACCTTTTGGTCACTTGACCATTGTCAAATCACTGATATATATATATATATTTTTCAAAAGTATTTACAATAGTAATATATCAACTTCATAAAGTCAGTGCAACGGAAAAATAATGGACATCGTAAAATATCAATATAAATATATATATATATATATATATATATATATATATATATATATATATATATATATATATATTTTTTAAGTGCTTTTATGTGTTTCTATTTTAAGACTACAGAGTGGACTCTTACCAAGGTAAGTCTGTCAGTCTCCTAGTCCAAAAAATCTATATATATATATTTAGGTTAGTTTTGGTTGGTAAAGATAATTTAGATTTTTTGGACTAGGAGACTGACAGACTTACCTTGGTAAGAGTCCACTCTGTAGTCTTGAAATAGAAACACATAAAAGCACTTAAACAATGATATATTTCAACCACACAGTGGTCTTTGTCAATCGAAGAGAAAACACAAAAAGAAATATGAGAGAATGAAATAAAATCATTGATCATTTCAATGAATCGATCATTTCAATAAAATCAATGATTTTATTTCATTCTCTCATATTTCTTTTTGTCTTTTCTCTTCGATTGACAAAGTCCACTGTGTGGTTGAAATATATCATTTTTTAAGTGCTTTTATGTGTTTCTATTTCAAGACTACAGAGTGGACTCTTACCAAGATAAGTCTGTCAGTCTCCTAGTCCAAAAAATCTCTATATATATATATATATATGTATATATATATTTAACGTTATCCATTGTTTTTCCGTTGCACTGACTTTATGAAGTTAATATATTACTATTGTAAGTAATTTTAATTAAAAGTAAAATTACTTACAATAGTAATATATATATATATATATATATATATATATATATATATATATATATATATATATATATATATAAGTTCTTATATATTTAAGTTACATGTGTTGTTAAGCTCAAAACGTTTTTTTTTTAAATAATTTAATTTATATAAACCTTTATTAGTTAAGAACAATTTAATTTTGCAATTATTACACTAATTTTTACTTTAAAAAAATTCAATTGATATCCATTCAGTTGGAGTTCCTACAACCGTACTCTTCAAGAATTTGCTACACACTAAAGCTAGAGCTGTTTTATTAGCTGCACAATACAAAATCTGCGTAAGCAGGAATCTACTCTAGTAAGCATTATATTTAGTCAAGTTTACATTATTCGTTCACATAACTCCTCTATCCCTAAATAAAACTTCAGGGGGTGGCGAAGTTTCGTCCTCTGTTGGAGTCCTCTTTATTGGGGAAGGTCGCCAGGTAATGGTTGATTTCTGCGATCCAGTTGACTATGTTGTCTGTTAACTTCCAATGCAGTACACTCGCAGTTGACGTTATTATTTCTAATGATGGACGTTTTGGAATCTAATTTGTGATGCGTTAAAAGGTCAAATGAGCAAAAGTATTTGGAATCTATTTTACCATTACAATTACTGACTAAATATAAAATTACAGAATTAGATACTTACATGTACCTTACTGTTGGAATTATTGTTACATAAACTTCTTCATATTTTGTAGGCATAGAATTCAATTTATACAATTTAAAATAAATATTTTCAACAATTGGTAAGTTTATAAAATATACAATTTTTCAGAATCTAATTTACAATTAACTTTAATCATATACTCTAATTATTACCATTATATATTACATATTCATTACCATCTAGGCTACCGTTACAATTCCTGCAGTTAATTTCAAAATTTTGTAATACATCATAATAATAGGAATCAATGTCGTTTAAATGATTAATAAAGGTTCTTACATTAAAATAGTGGACAAAGGTATGGTATGAGGATTCTAATTTGGCTGTATCAAGGACGAACAGGAGGGACCTGGAAAAGGATTTTGATCATTAGTTATATTTCTTAATTTTTGACAAATGTATATTTTTTCTTTTGTGTTATGATTTTAGGCGTTATTTTACCGGTTTTCGTTTCTTTATTAACTGAAGATATTTCTTCTTTGCTATATTTATTTTTTGTCTTAACCTGTTTTTGTATTGTTTTTACATAAACTTCAGTTGGAATATCTGGAAGTGATTCCTTGTTTATATTTCTTTTGTCCAAAATTTTTTCTTTAATTTTTTGGTTAGCATTAGTAATGTTTTCATACAGTGGTTTTTGTTTTCTCTCTATGGCTTAAAATGTAGTCGTTTGCAAACTGATTTTCACATCTACATCCAGTAGGGTGTTTGAATTTATGTGACCAAATAATGCTTCTAAAGCGATTTTTTCTAGTGATATGCTATCCACGTGCACTACTTGCAAAGGCTTTGCTGACGGTATAAGATTCATTTCTAGTTTTAAAGGAATTCCGTCGTATTTAGTTTTTTGGCATATTTCACATTGGTTGATAAAATTTTGAATGTGTCCTTTTAAGTTGGGCCAATAATATCTACGTTTAATTTGTTGATAAGTTTCTTGTATTCCGCGATGATTAGTTTTGGTAAAATGATAATTATTTATTATTTCCAGCATTTCCTCTTCAGAAGTTAAATCCAATAATTTGTTGTTACGCTTAACTAAATTTAGTTCAGATTGTTTAAAGTTTTTAGCTATGCATGATGCAAATCTCTCATAAAAGTCATCTTCAAAATATAGGTTATATTTTACTTTAGGTGCCAAATATGATTTTACGAAGTTAACTATGTCATTATTCAGATTATTTTCTGATATTTCAACTACTAAACGCATTTTTGAAATTCCAAATAACTTTATTATTTTGACTTTTATAGGTTCATACTTTACTAGAGATAAAAATATTTGATTTTTGCCAAAGTTTACAGGCTCGTCGGAAATTGGTATTTCTATCTGAGCATTTCCTTTAAAATTGGAGTGAACTGTCTGGTCACTTTATTCATTGATATCTTCTTGATTGTCGATGTCGTCTTCTTCTATATCAATGTTGATTATTATGGATTGGTTATCATCTAATTCCGGGAAGTAATGTTGGAGTAAATCAGCTGAAGGTATTTGAAAGTCCTCCTCTACAGTATGTTGAGAGTTTGTTGATATTTTATCGGTGACATTCAATTGTATTCTTGATAGAGCATCCGCGTTTTGGTTTAATTTACCTTTTTTATATTTTATTTTGTAATCATATTCTTCTAGTTTTAGTCTCCACCTTAAAAGTTTGGAATTTGGTTCTTTAACAGAAAATAACCATTGTAAAGGTTTATGATCCGAATAAATTTTAAATTTTCTCCCAAATAAAAAAGGCCTGAAATGTTTTGTTGCCCATGCAATCGCTAATAGTTCTTTCTCAATTGCAGAATAGTTAATTTCACTGTCATTCAAAGTTCTGCTGGCATACACTATGGGAAGGTCCTTTCCGTTTTTGTCTTGACTTAAAATTGCTCCTATCGCATAATTGCTTGCGTCTGTTGTTAGAATGAATTCTTTTTCAAAGTCCGGGTATTGCAAAAGTCGTTCGTTAGTTAAAATATTTTTGCATATTACGAAACAGTCTATAAAGTTGGGGTTATTAATATCAATTTTTGCATTTTTCTTTAAGCAGTAAGTAAAAGGTTTTATTATTTTTGCGAAGTTTTTAATGAATTTTCGGTAATATCCTAATAGTCCTAAGAATCCTTTGATTTGTTTGGTAGTCTTTGGTGTTCGATAGTTCTTGATTGCTCTTATTTTTTCGGGATTGGGTTTTACTCCATTCGGCATAACTATGTGTCCTATATAAGCAACTTCCTTTCTCAAAAATTCCGTTTTGTCAAGCTGTACATTAAAATTGGCTTTACGTAATCTGTCAAACACTTCCTTAAGTCTTTTTATATGTTTTTGAAGGCTAGTTGAATAAATTATAATGTAGTCCAAATAAACTAGACACGTTTCATTTTGAATTCCTCTCAGAATATTATTCATAATCCTTTGAAACGTTTTTTGAAACTATTTTTTAGGCCAAAGGGCATTTTTAAAAATTCGTAATGTCCCATTTCCGTTGAAAATGCTGTTTTTTCTACGCTACTTGAGTCCATCTCTACTTGATGAAATTCTGAGGCTAGGTCTAAAGTTGTGACATACTGAGATCGTCCTAATTTCTCTAAAATGTCAGTTATGTTCGGCAAGGGAAATTTATCATCAATTGTTTTTCTTTGTTTAAGCCTCTAAAATCTATCACTAATCGAAATTTCCTTTTACCAGAAGCGTCCTGTTTTTGTGGTACAATCCAGACCGGAGAGTTCCATGGAGAATGAGAAGATTTAATGATTCCCTGTTTAAGCATGTCTTCAGTTTGTTTATTAATTTCATGTTTGTAAATTTCTGGATATCTATAATTTCTAGAATATACGGGAATTTCGTCTGTAGTCCTAATCACATGTTTTATTTGATTGGTGAAAATCAAGTCATTTCCATCAATATGAAATATATCTGCATATTCTTCTATTAAACTTGTTATGGCGGGTTTTTTCCTCTAAATTCATGTGTTCTACTTTGGATTTTGATAAGTCTAAATTTTTTCCTCTTGATATTTTTTGTTTATAACCTAACATATTAAAATTAGTGTTTGTTTGAATTGCACTAGGTTCAAGAACATTGTAATCTTTTAAAGGTTTTAATTCTAGTGGTGCATTTATTGTTATTTTTATATTTTCTTCTGTCTTGTTTACAATAGGGCAATAGGCCTCACCCTTATGCACCGAAACTATGCACTGTGGAATTTCTAACCCATTTAAGTGCTTGTATGATAGGAGTCCTTCTCCATTATTAATATTTTGTACTTTAACCTTAACTATTTGGCTTGTATAACATAACTCAATTGTTCTTGTTTTACTGACGTGCTGTCTGTTTTATCACACTTTCCTTTTTCTGTATTCAAATACTGAATAGGGATTTATTCACCACAAAGTAGTAGTTTATTGTTTACAAAGTCTAATCTTATTCCTAAATTTTTTATATTATCCAGACCCAGTAATAGGTTGAAACTTGCATTTTTAGAAACAGGGGTATTTTGCTGCAAAAATCTTCCTTTGAAGTGCCGTGTGCAGTGGTTACTTCAAACGACTCTTTTCTTACACATGTTTTAAAATTTTTCCAACCTAGTGATTTTTGTATAAACGATCGAGTACTACCTGTATCAATTAATATTTTTAATTTAGTATTTGCGTCATAAATGAAAGGTAATTCATTATTTTCACACTGCAAATTCATTATGGAAAATTGGTTCCGAGGCTTGTACAACCTAAAAAATTATATTGATCGGTTTGAATGGTCTCTTCATTTTCATCATAGTCTTCAGGTAAGTTTTTATGCTCAGATAAATACTCGTCCTTTTCGGAATTTCGTCAGAATCGAATGTTTCTTGTTTGTTAATTTGGTACATTGAATATTCGCCATCTTTAGCTCCTTGCCCCGTCATTTGATAAAGTTTAGTACTTTGTCTAGAAGGCCTGTCTGTCTGTCTAGTGGATGTGCTCATAGGGGTGGGTTGATAACTCTTATTCTGAGGGTAATGAGGTTTACTATTATTCATTAATTGTCATTTTTGAGGTTAGCCATGGCTAGCAAAAGGTGGTTTATAGAAAGGATTTGGGTGTTGGTAAGTTTGTTTAGGTATTTGGTGATAATTAGTCTCTGGGTGTATTGGTTTTCTTACAGTATAATTTTGACCTTTCTGAAAAACTGATTGTTTGTTTGGTTGTATAAACATTTTATTATTTTTAAACTGAAAATCGTTAGTTAGCATATTTAAAGTTTCTGCGAGTGTTGTGGGGATTTTAGTTCTAATTAAAGACCCTAATAATTCTTGAAGACCCTTAACAAAACTCTTAATGCTAATTTTTGAACATATTCACACATTGTATAAATAGCTTTAACTGGTTGTTTATTAATAAAATATGCTATTTGTAAATTTAATAATTTTTGTATCTTATCAAAAATTTAAAAGGACATTCACTTCTTGTTTTAGCTCTGCCATTTCAAGATTTAATGTAAAACAATCTCTTTCATCTAGGAAACTAGTTAAAGAATTTTCCTAACATCTAACCAGTTATAACTGTTTGAACTTACAACTAACTCTAAAGCTTCTCCCTTTAGTTTTGCTAAAATTGAGGACATCAAATATGTATTTTGGAAGTCATCAGGATTATTAACAATAAAGAATTTACTTACTATTTTATCACAAATTGTGACAAATCTATTTAGCATTATAGGCTCTCCAGAAAATTCTGGTATCATATCTAAAAATTCCTTCTTTAAAGTTGGAGTAGCCATTTTTCTTTTATATTTAATTTTAAAACAAAAATTAAAATATATAGTGAAAATATAACAATATTTTACTTAATATTTCCTAGGATTTACTTACAGTATAATCCCAAATACTTTGCTCATTATGTATACTGTAACGCTGCACTTTTTTAATTGCACTATTCACAATCACTAAAACTTTTGTCACGATGTTATATCGTGTTGGTAATAGATATACACTCTATTAAATTGTTGCAGATATTCACTCTGCTGCAAAATTGTTCCTCAATTAACAGTTAAAACCGACAGACGTTATATTCTCTAACTTCCTTGAGGGGTCCTACAGACTACGCCAGTTACGTGTGTTGTTAAGCTCAAAAGGTTTTTTAAAATAATTTTATTTTTATAAACCTTTATTGACTAAGAAAATTTAATTTTGAAATTATTACATTAATTTTTACATAACAAAAATTCAACTGATATGCATTCAGTTGGAGTGCCTACAACTGTACTCTACAAGAGTTTGCTACACAATAAAGCTAAAGCTGTTTTACCAGCTGCACAATACAAAGTCTGCGTAAGCAGGAATCTACTCTAGTAAGCATTATTTCTAGTCAAGTTCACATTATTCGTTCACATAACTTTATATATATATAGATTTTTTGGACTAGGAGACTGACAGACTTACCTTGGTAAGAGTCCACTCTGTAGTCTTGAATAGAAACACATAAAAGCTACAGAGTGGCTTTGAAAGAAACTATAGAGTGGACTCTTACCAAGGTAAGTCTGTCAGTCTCCTAGTTCAAAAAATCTAAATAATCTTTACCAAACAAAACTAACCTATATATATTTAGGTTAGTTTTGGTTGGTAAAGATTATTTAGATTTTTTGGACTAGGAGACTGACAGACGTACCTTGGTAAGAGTCCACACTGTAGTCTTGAAATAGAAACACATAAAAGCACTTAAACAATGATATGTTTCAACCACACAGTGGTCTTTGTCATTGTTTAAGTGTTTTTATGTGTTTCTATTTCAAGACTACAGTGTGGACTCTTACCAAGGTAAGTCTGTCAGTCTCCTAGTCCAAAAAATCTATATATATATATATATATATATATTACTTATATATTATTACTTGTAAATATTTTTCTATTTCCAGTAATAATAATAACAAATTCATAACGGAAAAATAATGTACGACGTGAAATATCACAATATACGAGGTCTGTTCAACAAATACGCGGATTGAGGTCATAAAAAAAAAGTACTTTATTTGGAAGTTACACGTCTGGGTCTCCTTCAAAGTACTCTACTCCCCAACGCACACACTTATCCCAACGGTGTTTCCACTTGTTAAAACAGTCCTGGTAAGTTTCTTTTGTGATGGCGTTCAGCTCCTTCATCGCATTTGCCTTAATCTCCGAAATCGTTTCAAATCTTCTTCCTTTGAGGGGTTTTTTGAGTTTTGGAATAAGGTCAGGCGAGAACAAGGAATAAGGTCAGGCGAGTAGGGGGGGGGGGGGAAGAATAGTGATCGAGTGTTTGGCCAGTTATCACTTCTCCACAGTTCTGGCCTTTTGCGTCGGACGGCGTCTCTTAGACGTTTCAGTACTTCAATGTAGGTAATCTGGTTGACCGTAGAGCCTTGAGGGAGGTACTCGTAGTGAACAACACCCTCAGCATCAAAAAAAAACTGTGAGCATCACCTTGACATTCGACCGAACTTGGCGGCTTTTTTGGGTCTTTGGGACGTTTGACTCACCCATTGGGATGATTGGAACTTCGTTTCAATGTTGTAACCATACACCCATGATTCATCACTGTTTATAATTCTTGACCAAAAGTTCTCATCTTTATTTGAACGATCAAGCAGTTCTCGACAAACCCGGACGCGATTGGCTTTTTGATAGTCGGTCATCAGGCGTGGCACAAATTTTGCAGCGACGCGGTGCATCTTCAATTTTTCGGTCAAAATCTCGTAACAAGATCAACTGATATCCCACACTCTTCGGAAAGCTCCCTAATGGTAAGACGTCAATTTTCGCACACCAGGGTGTTGATTTTTGTCAACGTGTGGGTCGTCAGTTGACGTTGAAGGATGTCCAGGACGCTCATCGTCATCAATCGACTGTCGGCCACCCTTGAAACATGCAGTACACTTCATGGCAACATCGCCGTAGGCCGTGTTAAGCATGACAAAAGTATCTGTTGCAGATATCCCCAGTTTTACACAAAATTTCACAGCAATCTTCCTTCAGGCTGTCCATTTTAAAATCCGACAAACGAAAAAACACTCTTTACTAAACTGCGTGTAACTCATCTACAAATAAGGATATCTGCGACTGAAATACCGCGTTTTAATCAGCTGATTTATACGAGTCTAGCGACACCAAGCGGATTTCCCTGAAACTAATGCGAGCCACGAAATTCAAACAGTCCGCGTATTTTTTTAACAGACCTCGTATGTATTTATATATATATTATAGTAATCATCTAAGTTATTTATTTTTCAATCATAATTTGTTTTCTGTCATTTAAATCTCTTGTATGGATTCTCTCTTACACTGATTTTTGGGTCCTTTGTGCCACATAACATTTTTCTTATAAGGGTTTCCTTTCCTGGTGGTTCCTATTGGAGGACAAGCTCTACGATGCTTTAGACATATTTCTACCAAGCTAATGTTTCTGTTGTATAGTTTCTATTCTGTTTATTTTGAGTTTTATAATTGCTTTCATATTTTTGTATCTTATAAGATGAAGTCTTGATACAACAATATATTGATCCCAGAAAGCCTTCTTCCTAAAGTAATTTTGTTTTTGTTCATTTAGTTCTTATGTTTCTAGTGCATATAGTCACTTTCAAATACTCTTCAAATTATACTTTCAAATATGATATGTACTAAATGATTTCTGTCATTCTTATAACTTTTGATCTAAGTTTTATTTCAAAGCTATTATATAGTTTTTTTTCTGGTTTATTCTCTATTCTATTTCTCATATATTCATTTCACTTATTATTTTTACAATTAAATATTCGTACTCTACATATATTTTAATTCTTACGCCTTATTTTAAAGTTGCAGGTCACCATTCATCTGTCCAACTTCGATATGTTTTGTTTTTAACTATATTAACACTTAGATCACATTTTGTATATTGTTCCAATAATCTTATAATTTATTCCTTGCTTTATTTGTACTATAACCATCTTATCATTTGCAAAATGGATTATGTATAAAGCAATGTTTTCAAACAAGGGTTTTACCCTTTTTGTACAGTTTTTGCCATTGATATTATGAAGCATCTAAATATAATTTAAATAAAGTTAAGAAGCGACAGTGATCTTTGATTGCTGTAAACAAATTGTGATAACACTTTATCTATTTCTATTCATTTCGTGTACCCCATATTCTCCTTCTATTACAGATTTTATAATCTTGCTAAAAATTTTACCCTAAAATTAAATATTCTACTTAGGTCAACTTGTTTAGAAATTTCAACATAATTTATATTGCCCCTACTTCCTATAAACCATTTTAAAAACATATCTTCCTGAGTAATTTTATTAAAATGGATATTTGTTGATTCCATTTTCACGTGAGCTACTAGTTTTCACAAAACACTTGCAAATATTTACGGTCTGAGTTGACAATGGGACACATCTCCCGGAACAAATATTTGTAAGTGTTACTATAGGCAAGCCGTAAATATTTACAAGTGTTTATTAAAAAGGAAGTAAAAATAGATGCATATCTCTATAAAGGTTCTCCAATTCCCCTAATTACTCAGGAAATTAGGGAATCCTTTGTAAAGATAAAAAATAACCAAAAAACCTGATACAATGGTAATCCCAGTTTCCTTGGTAACTGAGAACGTTTGTTACTTTCAACATTTACAACAGTTTTTTATGGTGAAGTTTTTGGGCATTGTTATACATGAACTAAAATTTATAAACTCTCTCAGGTAGCCAGGTAGCTTTGAAAGCACGTTATTTTATGTATAATGCATATCCTAAACCTGACTAACGCAGATTTGTTTCAATGTGAATTTGAAGTCACAAATAAATGGGAGTAAAAAATCGTGACATATTAGTAAAAGCTGATTCCTGAGAATTATCTTATAGATCCAGAACAATACAATGTATTTATAGTTCCAGCAACAAATGGATGCTTCAACAATGTCTGTACTTAAAGAGAAGTTTTCCTTTTGAATATAGGATTCAAGTAGGCTCCTAATTCAAAGCCATTCTAAAAAAATTGCCATGCTATGTCCTTAAACTCGAGTTGAAATATGTAGTAGTCACTGAACATTATAAACTAATCCAAAACAATAAATCTCAACATGAGCTTTAATACAGGAAATACCATAAATATATTATGTGACCGGGGATTGCATTTCATGACATCTTGTAATGTTCAACTTTTGATAGATTTTATTGGACAACATATACATAAATTATTACATCAAACTACTTTAAAAGTACTGATATTTACAAAAAAAAGTGAAAAATAATACGAAGTGAACTTAAAGAATTGGATTAGGCTGTAGTGAATTGGAACTAAGTTGTCCTAAACCAACACTGCATATCCACATTAGTTAGAATTACAGTAATTTTGAAAATCCGAGTCCCGATATTTCAACATTTTGTTAAATTTAAGCTTATTTCTATTTGAGCCTATTTTATCTATTTCAAAGAAAATGAGTCATGATTCCAAGAAATGTTTTGAAATGTTTGCATATGGTAAGCAAGGAAAATGGTTCGGGGCTTCAAAGAAATGTTTATAGCTATACGGTATGCAATGTAAAAGAGCGGGGCTACCAAGAAATGATCATACAAAGTTCTACAATAAACTTATTTAGTCATTTTTTATTACAGTGTCAAGGGTTAATTAAAACTCCTACTTTTTCTAACCCACAGGAACGTACTTCTGTCTAATCCGAGTTTTCAGTAATCGAATTATCGAGACTCTACTGTATATAAAAAAATTTCTTACTCACCACGATAACAGTGTCTTTAGAGTTTTGTAGAGCTTCATGAAAATTTCTGACTTCTCCGATTTTCATTGCTTCTTTGATCACTGCTTGTATATTTATTGTTTCTCTCGTTGAACGTATCTCTTCTAATATTACCATTATATACATATATATAAATGTGTGTGTGTTTCTGAAAACAAACAATATACTGTACTATGGTAAAAGAAAATAAGGCAAATATTAAAAACTTTCATTTAATTTCAATAGTAAAGTTAAAACTAAACCTACTCAATAATTACATAAATTTTACAAAAACGTCATGACTTAAAATTAAGTAACAAAAAATAATCTTAAAAAATATGAATTTTTAAAATAAAGGAACTGTAATAAGGTAAACAAATCATTTTATACTTGCAAATAGAATCTGTATGTATTACAGTTTCAGAAATTAAATTTTGAAGAATATTATTCACAATTGTTTTGTTTTTCTTATTAATCAAGTTCCATATTATTGCTAAATCAAAAAAAAAAAAAAAAAATTGAATATAAATGGGAAACGGATACAAAACCACTTGATCTGATAAATATGAAAGGATCATAATACTTGATAGGAGTATTTAATAGGAACACTCCAACCGTATGTATAGTTTTTTAGCTGTTGAATTTTCAAAGTACTACATAGGACAAAGTGGTTTCTTGGGACAATCATAAGTTGTAACAATGCTTTAACTTTTTTTTTTACTTCTTAATGTTTTTAAGTTTTATTAAACCTTTTTTTCATTTTTAATCATTCTTGACTATGTTTAGTAGTGTCAAAACAGTCACAACGTCAAGTTATGCAAGTTATTACTCGAGATGTGGGTTTAGGAAGTAAGTAGTCTTTAGTTAAATTTAAAATTATTCAAAGTAATCTTGTGCTTACTTGGTTTATATTGTATAGCAAGAAAGCATTTATTACAATCATGTAGAGATTGTGAATAAATATTTTTTTCATATCCTCTGAACATTATTCTTTTGAAGTGAGAAATGTGAAGTTAGTCAAATCTCTTGTTATCTTTCGCAAGCGCAATGTATTTAAAGATAAGTAATAACTGTACACTTGTGCAAAATCATAGGAAATCAACGTGTTTTACACTAGAAAAATAAAAACTTTAATAAGAATATAAAATCTTAGTAAATACTAGACCGAATTGTGGTCAACTTTGATTTATTTTCTTTGTCTCACACATTACTGAAAAATAATTCTAAACAAGAAACAGATGATATCAAGATGGAAAACAAAAATACTGCTTTAAAAATTACATATATTATAGTGTAGTAAGTAAAACCTCACTTTACAAACATATCATGTAACAAATAATTCTATAATTATAACGGCACTTTGCTGAACTCTAGTACACTACTATATCCCTGTGTTACATACCGAAACCCACCTTTTTTCTAGCAAAAGAGCACCATTTACTAGTTCTTGCCACCATAACTAAAGTGTTGGCACATATAAGTTAGAACGGGATGAATTTAGTTTTAGTAACAGTTTTGTCCCTTCTAGAAGTTTCAACAATATTGAACATTTTCTTTTTCCACAATGAAACAGAATTTGCTTCCAGTCACGCTTTATTTTTAAAAGCATGCAAATCAGTTTTCAGGTCAAATTAGTTACTCTCAAGACCACCAATTTTATCATTATCATATATTAGGAGTTTTTGTTTCAGATTTATTTTATGCACTTCTTGTTAAGACTTCTAAAATTAGTAACAATACTATACAATTAACTTCCCTTTTCATCGTTCTATTCCACATTGCATGTGGTCACAAATTAAATGCAAAATAATGTTTTTATTTGTTTAATATCGAATCTTCTAATATCGCTATCTTAAATGGGATAAATATGGAAAAACACATCTTCTATTTTATAAGGAACCTTACGATCATCTACATCACTAGTAAAATATTCAGTTGCATTGCCAGTATTGTTTTCGATCACTTTAAAATATTTTTTGATTAAATTAATCTTAATGTACAAAAACAATATGAACTTTTTTAATAACTGTTAAAATACTATAAAAAACTGAATGGATTGGTGATGTGGATAGCAACTGCCTACCAAAATCAACACTTTTAGAAACAAATCTCTAAAAATCGTAAACATCATCACTCCTCTGCTATTCTAGTACTGATCATTAGTAGACTGGTCTAAGAAAAAGTAGATGACTGTTCAAAGTTCTCACTGCCGGATATAGCAGTCAAAATGAAACTACATGAGTGACAATAATCATATACAAGAGAACATTTTGTAATATAAAAATTACTTCTATTATCTTCTATTGAAATTTTTAAGTAGGAAATGATAAACATACAAGCTGGTAAATAAATAAACCGATATTATGAGATAAATTAGGAAAGGAGAATGTTTGTTGTGACAAAAATTAGGAAAAGAGAATGTTTAACTTAATTTAAAATGATGTTAAATTACTGTTACTATTTTAATAGAGGATATGAAATTTGCTGAATCTTAAATGTGGGTTTTCAAACAAAAACTCAAAAAATATTATTGTAACGTATAGTCAAAATGAAAATTCTCGAGGTGCAAAGATACAAAAATAGTCGCAGAGTGTAATAGATCCAAGGTGACAGATCAAACCAAAATGAGTTCCTTCATAAGAAAATGGCCTACATATGAATTAAATAATAAAGAAAAATAATTAATTTTTAAATTAAAGCAAACCACAATCAGAGACATCATTAAGGAGTTAAAAATGTTCACGAAACAAAGTTCAGAGACAATATGATACATGTAGTGTGTCAGGTTAAGAGGTAGGCTTGGTGTCAAAGTAGTAAAAACCGTATTAGATACTTTTAGAACTTTTTGATTGGTCAAGGTAAAGGGAGGACTTCAGCAATAAAGATTAGATTGTGTAAAGACATATTTATATTTCTGAGTGCCTCTCAAAATGGTTACGGGCTAAGAATTGAAAGCCAAGATGCAGATTGTGTACCTTTTCTAAAAACTTTTTTTAGAGGAAGTATCCCCTAAAAAGACTTTCTGTAAAACGCAGCGAAAATTTATTGTTTGAAATGTAACACATGTCCACTTAAATATACAACCCAAGCCAAGAGAAACATTAAAATTAGAGCTAAAGAACATTTTTTCTACATGAAATGTAACAGACCAGAGAAATCTTTAGTAGCTAAAAGTTATTTGGAAGGATATCATATATTTAAAGTACGTGATACGCTTTTGAAGAATGTTATTAAGCCGCGTCCACACTATGCCGAATTATACCGATCGGCCTGTGCCGGGCGGCATGTTCAGTTCGGCACATTCGGGTCGGCATAACGTGCACATACACAATGAATGTAGACGTCCCGTTCGGTTTCTGCACAGCTCAGTTACAAAAATGCTGGATGACGGCGACGTTGCGTTAGCAGCTTCTGCTGCTGTTATAATTGGCTTCGTGGCACTTCATCGTCGATGCCGCCGCCCTCGACGATTTTGAGTTCGCCCCAGCCTCAAAAACGGACAAAAGAAGTATAGGGCCAACGATTTTATAGAAGACCTGCTTCAAGATGAGGCTGACGAGCTCAATTTGGAGTACCGTAATGATGTAGGATTCACTAATTTCTTCAGGATGAAGAGGAGTGATTTCGAGTTTCTCTTCATATTGGTTCAACCCAAAATCTCCAAAAAAAAACACTAAGTTTAGAAGCCATCCCAGCAAGTGAACGGCTCGCTGTCACTCTACGCCTCCTTGCGACTGGTGATTCTTATCATTCTCTGATGTACGCCATGAAGATATCCATACAAGCTATTTCTATTTTCGTGCCAGACGTTTGTGATGCCATTGTCGAGGCCCTTCAAGACTACATCAAGGTAAAAATAATTACAACTTTTTATACAAATTATCTGTATTTTTCATTATAAAAATACTATAAAATTTTAAGTAAAAAAGTAAAGCTTTTTAAACATAATTAGGTACAACTTTTTATTATTAAATTTTATTTTTCATTTTTATTTTTTATTATTTAAATACAAGTTAAAATATAAAGTAAAAAAAGTATAAAAGTATAAAGTATATGTATAAAAAAAGTATAAAGTAAACATAATTAGCCATATGCCAATGCCAATTCAGAGATCGTGAAAGGAGTGTTCAGAGTTGGAATCTAAAAAGTCAGACAAAACAGATGTGGGGGATTGTGATAGGGGAGTTGAAGATGAGTAAGAATATCCAGGCGACAGTACTGGTTGTGTTGACGGTTGATAAGGCATGGGGACGAAAGACATTGGTGAATTCGAGGTGGATGACGACAGTTTACTTAACGCAGGTGTTCTGGGCGCAGTGGGTTGGTCGTAAATCCCAATTTCCGCATCAAATAGCATTTGGTTAAAGGGTTGTTGCACAAAAAACCTTGTCTGCGGCGGAAGCCTGCGTAGCCTAATCGCTATTTGCTCACCATACAAAGAATGTTCGTCTTTGATGTCCGATCTTTTTGATTGAATCGATTTCATTAAATTCACAGCTTCGTCAAACATTAGTGCTGTAGATGGACCAGGATTAGTCATTAGACGTTTTGCGGATTTGGTCTTAAATGCCTTTGGAGATTTAAACTCTTTGGTTTTGGTGACTTTTGAAGGGGTGTTTGAAGAGGAAGGTGTTGATGCCTGTTCCACTAGAGAACTTTCCGATGGAATACAAGCTTGGCTTTCATTTTGTTCTTCATCTTGACTATCTTTTTGTCCTTCCTGGTCCGCTGAACCCTAAAAAAAATAAATAAATAAACAAATAAATAAATCGCTATAATAATTTATTTCATATTGTCGTTTAATAATATGACTTTATACTCTACTGCATTAATATTATAATTATTTTATTTGTTCAGATGCCTCAGAGGAAAGAAGAGTGGGAAGCAATCGCCCGAGAGTTTGAGGAAAAGTGGAACTATCCGAACTGCATCGGAGCCATCGATGGCAAAAATATCGCGCTGAAAGCTCCATTTCATTCAGGCTCAGATTTTTTTAACTATAAGGGTTTTTTTAGCATCGTTTTGCTAGCTGTTGTGGATGCCAATTATAATTTCATATACGTGAATGTGGGATGCCAAGGGAGAATTTCCAATGGAGGTGTTTTTAACAATACATTTTTCAAAAAAGGACTTGAAGAAAACACTCTACATTTACCTCCTCCGCGGGCTTTGCCAGGGAGAACCTCCCCGACGCTGTTTGTGTTCGTTGCGGATGATGCGTACCCTTTATCTCCAAATATCATGAAACCATACTCGGGGTTATTTGAAAAAGGATCGAAAAAAAGAATATTTAGCTATCGACTGAGCAGGGCTCACAGAGTCTCAGAAAACGCATTTGGAGCCCTATCTACAAGTTTTCGTGTGTTTCGATCTCCAATGGAATTACAACCCGACACAGCTACAAGTGACAATGGCTGCTGTCTACTTGCATAACTATTTGCAGAAAAGCACTTCAAGATGTGTTTACAATCCTGTAGGAACCTTTGACAGTGAATTTACTCAAGATGGAGAAGTTATTCCTGGATTTTGGAGGCAACATACGTGTTCTTATCAACTACACAACATCCGAGGAGTTCCCAGAAGAAGTACTGTTTCCGCTCAAACTATCGGAATATTTTGTTTCCCCGCAAGGCGAAATAAGTTTCCAACACGACAAGTAAATAAGTGATTTTTTGTTTTATTTGTTTTATAATAAAGTCGACCTACCCGTCATGAATGGATTTACAATACTTGTAATAAAAAAGATGAAATAAACATATGAGTTAAATCAACTACCTGTGTATAATAATAATATATTTGTAGTCATTATTTGGTTAAACATCCTATATGAAATTAAGAACAACAATTCAAACTTACCTCGACATTATCCTTAGTTCTTCGTGGTTTATTCTTGTCAGCCAGGAACATCATTGCTTGGAAAGCAAACCATTTGCTTTCATATGGTTCGTCCGCACCACTTCCAGTTTTTCTGCTTTCAGTTTCTTTCTTCCTTTCCCTCATGAAGTGACATTGTAAATTTTTTATTTTACGTTCGATTTCTTGTCGGTCTACACCAAATGACACTGCTAGTTCTAGTAAATTATCATGCCTCCGGTTTTTATTTTTATAATTTTTGTGTTTACTGTCCCACAGTATCGGACGAGGATGGTACATTTCTATTAGGCTTAAAGTTTCTTTGTCCGTCCAAACCATTGCGCAATTGATACTAACTTCAAATTTAAAACTCCCCTAGGGCCGACGAGAAGCCGACATTATGTACTTCGTTTCAATTCGGCTCGGCTTTCTTTGATCCGGACCGACCTGGTTCGGGTTGGGTTCGGCATGATTCGGGTCGGCTTTCGGCCCGTCGGCAAAGCCGGGCGGCACGTACACACTTATTCGGCTTTGCCGGGCGGCTCAGGCTGAGCGATGCCGATCGGCATAGTGTGGACGCGCCTTTAGATTTAACGAGTTAGAGGCATTGGGAACTTTACATATTAATAAATATATTATAAATAATTAATGGGACCTCTTTCAAAATTCTATTTTACAGTTACTTTATTACTCTTAGTATGTAGGAATTTTTCCTTTCAAAACTGTTATTAGTTTTAATGAGTTAGATGCCTATAAACTTTATATGTTAATAAATATAGGAATAATATTGCAGGTAATGAATCAGATCCTACTTAAATCTCTATTTTAATGTAATTATTGGCATTGGAGTTTTGTACTAATTGTTGTTTGACCATATGGAATTTAACCATATTTTCATTTTAATTATAACTATTTTTATAGTTTTATAAATTAATGAAGATGATGACATTGTCATTGAAATATTGTTTGAGTAAATAAATGAGTAATTGCTAGCTTATATTTTCTTTATTAACTATTACCTGAACCAAACAAGCTAAGCTTAAAGAAATAGGTTATACCTATAAAGCATCTAATTAGATTAGGTTTAGTTATAAAATAAATCTACTTTTACTAACTATAACACTGTATTCTTCAAACTGTTACTAAAAAGTTTATATACAGTACTTGAAACATCAAAGCTTCTTAACAAAACACAGTACTATATTATACTACTTCACTAAGTGAAAATCCACCTATGAATATCCTTAAGACAAGATTAGGTTTATCATGCAAATCTAGACAGGTACACTTAGTAGGAAGAAAGGTCATTTGTTCAATTCGACTAGGCTTACTCATTTTAAAATAAACTCAATTTTCAACATGTAATTTATCATAATCATTACTTTATAGATACATGATAATTTAGTACAAAAAAGTGAAAAAATTCAAGAATAATGGCTTAGTAAAGGAGTGTTTTTACTGTAGAGATTATGTTTCGAAGATGATTAACATATAAGTTTTAATCACTATTTATGATTTTCAACACTTCAAGTTACTTGTTGAAATTGTAATTTTGAGTAACATAATATATAACAAATAAAATAAATATTGTTTCTAGACACATTAGTGGATTGAGGTTATGTTCGTATTTTTCAAATTTAACCATTATTCTGACACTTGACATCTCTTGAGTGTTGAATAGATGTATTCTTGAGCGACGACATATGTCTTGTCTCATAATACAATCATAAAAATGACAAATATGTGAAAACGAAAACATATGAAGTGAGTAATTTTGGTTAACTAATTCTATGACATTAACATTCTCTAGTCACTAAAATTTTCATTCAAAAATACAAGACAAATCTAGAATTGTAAATCTCAAATTTGAATAAGCAAATGATTTACTTACAGAAAATACAGAACAGGAAAAAATTGTGATACCCTGAAAACAATGCAAAGTTATTAAAAATAAAGTACGATATTATCTTCAGTGTAAAAATGTATAAGATAGAAAATTAATAAAAAACCTATATTCATGTAAAAAAAAATATATTGTTCACTTATCAAAATTGTAAACAAAGCAAGTTTTATCATCCAGCATGATTCTATATCCAAAACACTGATACCAAACAGGCAGACGCTAACTTTACCAATTATAATGGCGGCAATACAAAATATGTTAACACAGAGCATAGAGTATATACAAAATCTTCTGTAGAGGTTTTCTTCTGCACATATTTGTCTGTGCTTATTATTAGGGTTACAATAGAATAAGTCTATGGTTGGCTAATGTTATGTTGATTACTAGTACTGTATAAAATTATGGGTAAACTTAATATTCCCATCACAAAAACTATTTTTAACATCGCCTTTTAAATAGTTTGCTAATTTTCCTTTTTATAATATGAGACCAGTACAAAATTTTTGAAACAAATGGTAGATTTATTTATTATTAAATGAATTTTTGTGAATTAGAAATAACTTTTGCATTATTATAAATATAAATTCACTATCAAACTTGTGCTCCGATTAATAGAAACAAATTATATAAACCAGGTAGTATAAATACGTCCTTCGACTAAAAAGCAAACTTCAAGTCATTATTGTTTTGGGGTATCGTCAAAACTTTTATGTTTATATTAATTGATTCCATTATCAGTCTTATGTTTAAATGTAATAATTTTGAAACAATGGAATATTCAGTTACTGATGTGAAACGTTTCAAACAGCTTCAGGAATTAATTATGACAATTCTGAATAGTATTTCCAATGACAATTGTTACCAGTATTTTGGAAAATAAAACAGTACCACGTACAAATTGTTAAACTAGACAACAATTAATTTAAATCAACTTTGTTAACAAGTATAGTACCTACATTCAAAATGTTAGTAGTCATGCTCCTTTTGGGGTTGCTGATGAAGTAAACCGAAGGTAAATTGTCAAAGTAGTTAGTACGGGGTTAGTGGCTCACGTAATTATGTAGCGTCCGTTTGTCGCTCCACTGGATGAGGGTAGAAATGTTGGAAAAGTACTTTTGGTATGCCGAATCGATTTAAGTAAAGTTTCTGTAAAAGTAGGATGATTTTTGATTAAGAAAGTAGACGAAGGTGTTATTGTGGGGGGAAACGAATAATCATTACCATAAGCGGAACTGCCTTACTGACGATTTTTTTCACATCCATATATATGTGTATGAGTGTAGTGCGACATAGAGTGAGTAATAATGTATTTCTCCTTAAACCTAAAAAAAAAAACAGTAATAATCAAACTATTTTCAAAAGGAAATAACACAATGTTAAACATATGACTACTTTATGATAGTTATATAAGAAGGCGAAGCCTTATCTTAACTAATGGTGAGATCTAACACGCGACATTCTTATAACTAACCTTATAATAATTACTGAAGTAACTGTACAATGTACATCAATAACTGAATTTATGAATGGCTTAAAAACCTATGCATAAAGGAGTAAAATATCTCAGGGAATAATGGTCGATTAATTCTAAATTGGAACTGATGGAGAAGTTGTAAAATTACGTGTTGTGTTGAAAGAAATTTTAAACTTATTAAAATTTTTATGATTTAATACAAATAATATATAACTTGTAAATATTTTAGAACTAACTAGAACTACTCCTCAACATTGGTGAAGGGTAATGGTGTAAAAAGGAAGAAAGACCATGTGTGGAAACAGAAGTTATAGGGGGTTTAAAAACACAATAGATCGAGGACATAAAGTAGGAAGTGGGTCATTCATTTTACTGAGGTCTCTGTTGTTGGAAATTGTTGTTTTCAGCTGTGGCAAATAGTTTAGCTGATAGTAAGTGGGTGAAATCTGCCAGGAAAGGAACGTGAAAGGAGTGGAGAATGGTGGAGTTAAATAAGAACCAGGGACAGTTAAAGATCAATTTTGAAAGAATCAAAGCAATTTCATCTGGAAAGCTTCTAGATGTTGGTCGTAGGTTTTATGGTAAAGTGGTCACCAGACTGGCGGACAGTAGATAGCGACTGGGCAAAGAATGATACGGTATTTGGATTTTAATGGAGTAAGATATTTGGTGGGACAGGAGAGAGATAAGCTTAGAGCAAACAGACGCTTGTCATTGATGACACTAAGGTATTTTGGTAAGGGTCTCCAAGAGATGAATCTCATGTTAAAAGTGATAGCTCCAGTTTACAGTGGTTCAGTCATTATTTCCTAGTGAAACATGTGGTTTATGATTTGTCAGTTTTGACAGCGGTTCTATTTCTCTGCAGTCAAGGGTCTAGTTACTCCTAAATGATCTTGTTCGGTTTAGAAATGCTCCATAAAAGAACATGGTGTCTTGTGTGTAAAAGAACAGTGAGGCATTAGGGAGGAAAGGAATGTCATTAGTATAAATTAGATAGAGTAGAATGTCTGATAAAAGGAGACGGTTTTTAACAGGCTGTAAAGTTTCGCTGGATACTAGTTAACTATTGTTAACCAACTTAAACCGAAACAATTTTTTTCCTGATTCTCTCATAGAATACATTGTAAGAGAAATCTACTCTAAATATTATAAATATATTCTAAACAAATGTAATTGTAAATTCTGACATTTAGTTGATATAAATTAATTTAAAAATTAAATACCGACATTTCTAAAATTTGTAAATTTCTTAGCTTAATAATTTGAATTGGATTAGACAAGAAACCTAGACAGCAAAATAGCTCTTTTAAAAAACAGCTGCATTTACAATAATCAAAACTATGCCAAGAAATCAGTTTAGGCTCTTTTATCTGATTTGTATTTTCAGACATAAACAAATTTAATACTAAGAAGAAATTCAATTATGTTAAACTTTGAGAGGGCGCATAGAGTTTCAAACGGGAGAGGGCGCTTGCGGAGGATTATTTCGCACAAATAGCCTTTAACATTTTTAACAGTTTACGATTTTATATTTGGGTGAATTCTCAATTAAATACTGTATAAATGCATTGTAAATAATTTTAGACATCATTATTGTACAATTTTTATTTTCAAAACGTCATATTTTTAAAAATATTTTGAATTGTTGAAACGTTTAAGCAATGTATACTAAACTACTGTTATCATTAAGGGATTTTTGTGTTATTTTTCTGTAATAAAGTAATTCAACATCTAAATATAAACAATATTTTATTGAGATGGTTGGCCCTACAAACAAGAATATAAAATTAATTATAATATTTAGTGAAAATAAGGAATATTTTTATTCAAATATATAACCCTAAGAGTTAGTGGATAAAAAAATATTGGCTTAATAACACAACAGGTTCTAGCAGAATCTTACAGTCTTTGTTGAAAAAAACAATTCATTATTGTTCATTTCTAACCTTATTAGTCACCACTATTGTAGCGTGAACATAATCCACTCCAATGAGTATTATGTTTTTTTGCAGTTCTCCGTTTCCTTCCTGGATTAGTATACTACTGCATTTTTCATTTTTTACTAAAAAAAAGGTTCTTTTCTATTGTAAAACTGCACTGTAACAGCTTCCTATTGAATTTTTAGGATTTTCTCTGTAACGTCCTAATCTAACAACACTTCTATAAATTAGTCATTTCCGTCATTTTCAGATTCACCTTTTATGTTTCATTTACATTTTTATCGATTTCTTTGTCCAGTTCATTAGCTGGCAAAGAGATTTGTTTTTATCAGAACCATCAAAGAGCAGTCTATCAAAACTTCCGGTTTTTCTCATTTTCGACACCAGCATTTTACGAATTCTCTCCTCTTCAATTGGAACAACAGTAAAATGTGAAATTTAGATGCTAAAACGACACGCAACACTAAAATAATAATAACAACAAAAACAGAAATCATTCAACTCCACAGTCTTTTGTAATCTAAATTACTGCACGAGGAACTCTGCACATACAGTACCTCTCAAATTAATTGGAACACCAGGTAAATGACTACGATTCTTAAATGAAACAATTTATTGACCACAAAAATTACAAAGAGCTCAAAGTAATAATTAATATGTCCTCCTTTGTTTTTTATAACCTCTTCACATCGTTTTGGCATTGATTCTATTAGTTTTTTTTGCATATATGTTTAATTTCGTCATCATGTTACCATATTTTGATTACAGCAGTAATCATTGATGTTTTTTTTGTACAATCATTTTTAGCAATCCCTTTTTTACAAATAGCCGATTTTCGATTGGGTTTAAATCGAGTGAATTACCAGGCCATTCCAGAACTTTTACTTGGTTCTCAGAAAAAAATTCCTTGGATTTTTTAGTTGTTGAAACATCCCATTGGCTTTTGGAAACATTTGCAAAAGGAGTGGGACAACTCCTCTTTGTAATTAAGTAATATAATTCCTGAGTATATAGTATATACTATATAGTATATAGTTCCTGAGTTCATCATACCTTCAATTGGAACTAATGGACCTGGATCATTATAGGACATACAGCCCCAAAACATTTTTTAGGTGGATGTTTGGGTTATTGAAGGATGTGAGCTGATGTTTCAGTTTCATTCCCACTTCAGCGGACAAAGTTAACTTTATGTCCCTGAACCAAAAAATGTGTTTCATCAGAGAAAACGACATTTTTCCACTTCAACAGAGAACTTTTTGTAGGTTATAGCCCACTGCAAGCGTTTCTTCTTCATTCCAACAGTAAGAAGCTGCTTTTTTTTGGTAAGTAAGCTTTTCACCCAATTTCTGTCAACCTTCTTTTAACAGTACTAACATGAATATTAACTCCATTTTTGTTAATTTCTCATGAAAAATCTACAGCCGACAACCTGGGGTTGATATTACTATTCCTAATTAGTTGGTGGTCAGTTTGAGGTGTGGTTTTTCTTTTACGCCCACAATTTCCTATTCTATTAGCAGAAAAGAAGCCATTCTCATTAAATTGCTTAACAAGTCGGTTAACAGTAGCTAGGTTACATTCTTCAGCTATCTTCCTCTGAGACATACTTCCATACTGATGTAGAGTAATAATCTTGCTACGTTTTCTAGGTGTGGTATCCATCAATTTAGTTATTGTAAAACTAAAATAAGTTTGTTAAACAAACACACAAACTTGCAACAATAATAAAAACTAAGAATACTTCACTGAAAATGTGTAAAGCACAAAAAATCACTTGTGCACTAATTGTTTGTGAAGTTAGGTTGTATTAAAACAAAATCGAAGTACTGTAGTAGTGATACCAACTGTCGCATGATGAAAAGAGTAAAATTCCCAGTGTGTTCCAATTAATTTGAGCGGTACTGTATAACTTACATGAAAGTTTGCTTGTGGACGAAACCTCCGCAATATGATCGTGCGTGACAAAGATAAAATTCACATTATAGCTACGAGAAATGAACAAAATTAGGTTGGTGCATTTCCTAGAATGTAGGTTGTAGAGTAATGAGCCAGAAATAAACTTCTGACAACTAGAAAGACATTTTCTTAACAAATAATGATATGTGCGGGAAAAAAACTCCGAATGCACCCTCTCGAAGGTTAAGGCTAAAGTAACAACTGTCTAATGGCGTAAAATAGTTTTTATTTTCCACAAATTTGTTTTGAGGTGTGAATTAGTTTCAGTTCCCCCCAAAAGTTAACCCTCCCGCCAGAAGGAATGAAAGAATACATATCTGCATTACTGCAACAGATGTTTTTCTGGTCCAAATATTTACCAGATCCTTTTAAGAAATCTATTATTGTTGTTTAATTGGATATTTGACCAAAGTTCTACTGGCTCTTCAATTTAGTTTCGAAATAGCAGAGACTATTTTTCTTCACCCTTTTGATCAATGATGTTAATTTACTAGTTTTGTTTGAATAGACAAAATTTATTAGCTTCCCATAAATATTATTGAAAATATAATATCTTTAATAACTAGTATAAAATAAATTTCATAAAATAATGTGAGAAATAATTAAGACTATTAGGTATATATTAAATTTTTTGTTATACTTGATGTTTGATTAGAAAAAAGTGTAAAAAGTGAAGTGATAAAATAGGGAAGGTGGAAGGATAATAAAAAAAATTGTAAGTTTAGTAAAACACGGCTATAATAAATTATTAAACAGTAAGCAATTATGCTAATAAAACATTTACATAAACTATACATTTGCAGTAATTGTAATTGAGCCATTTCTTCAACATAGAAATAAAAACAAATTCTATTACACACAAAATTATAAGTAACTATTACAACTTTTATGTATCCAAAATTTAATGTCCATTCATTAGGATTTTTCTTGATGAGGGTACAACAAGAAAGGATAATTGTTAAAATGTTGAAATTTATGTTTTACCAGTGAACGTAGGTAATGAAATATTTTTGTAGACTAACGAAAGCGTGTACATAAAGATAATAGACCAAAGAAACATACATATGTTTGGTTAGCACAAATTGTATATATTACAAGCAATAAAGTTAATTTTCTCAAAATATACAAAGGAATTTTTAAAAATTCAGAATTCTTATTTGCTCTTGAATTTTGTAGTCCATTAAGTTTGGTGAATCCTAATTAATCACTTTAACATTAGTTTATGACTATCCAAACTTTAAATTTTGTAAATTTGTAAAAACTTACTAAGGCATAAGTTACTTACTGTATCAGTAAGTTTTTACAAATTTACAAAATTTAAAGTTTTGGTAGTCGTATACTAATGTTAAAGTGATTAATCTTATTTGCTATTGTAAGCAAATGGTAAATTGAATCATGGTTTACCATTTTGCTTGCTAGACATTTCGTAACATGTCTTGAAGCTATAAAATAACATGTTTTCAGAAAACAATTTCTATTAAGGTAAACACTTTTTATTTCAGAGAAATATTGAAAAATGACAATATTACAAATATTTTAAAAAATCAAACAAAAAAAGTTAAAGTTACTTATTATGAAATTATTTATAAAACTGCTGCCGTAGATAATACTAGAAAAAATGTTTGTTCAGGTATTAAAATTAATGGTAAACTACAGAAATAATACAAAAGCAGCAGAACTCATTGTGTCTCTGACCACATTTCGAAAACATAGCCAATAATTCATTTAACAATGAAGCATCAAGAAGAAACATTGGAACAGTTTTGTAATGACTTCAAACAATCGCCCAAAGTATTGATAAATACTAAGGGGGATGTTTCATATAATGTATGGAAGTACTGAAAATAGTCCAACAGAAACTTATTAAAACTATCACCTCGCAAAATTTTCAGTTGAAAAACGAAATATCATAAACTATCTGAACAAAATTACAATAAAAATATTGGAAACAGCCCCAATACCATAAAAATAATAAAAAATAAATGATAATACAAGTTACCTAAGATTAAAGCGTGATGTACATTTCAATGACCATGTCATCATCACCAGAGGTTTTTATTTCAAAATTACAATGTAGAAAACTATAATTTACAAACTAGAATTTCTAGAAATCTTCTATTACATCAAAATGTACATAAGGGTTAATCTTAGGTAACTTGTATTATCAGTTATGTTTGATTAGTTTTGTGGTATTCGGATTGTTTCCAATATTTTTACTGTAATATATTGTACCAATGTGCTCTTAATATTGTATATCTGAACAAAAGAGTAATAATCATCAATGAAAAACATTGATATCAAGTTTGCCTGACTTTTTTTCTGGTGACCCATTAATATTTTTAACCAGGCAAGAGCTTTGTCACTAAACAAAAGTAAAATAGAATAGCGAAGGGACAAAATTTTACTGTGAGTCTGTAGTACTATTCCTCATGTTTATTTCTAAACGAAAAAAATTTAAAGTTGTCCAGTTTGGTTGGCATTCATATTTGCTTTAATTTTAGTAACATACATCCTGGATTCAAAGAGAAGTGTGTGCTAGATTGAAAAAAAAACAACAACTAAGACAAAAGGTGAAAAGGAATGCTCATAATATTTGATGAAATGCCTATAAAAAAATAACATGAAATAACAATTTTTTTTTAACATTTGTTGATTCCATCTTTGCATGAGCTACTAGTAATCACTAAACACTTTTAAATGTTTTAAACTTGCCTATAGTAGCACTTACTTTCCTTGTTGAGGACGGCCGTTTCGGGAGATGTGTCCCTTTGTCAACTCAGACCATAACTGATCTCAAGGTTTACGTAGGTTAGGTTGGGGGGGGGGGTATATTTTGGTGGTATAGGTGGATATAAATACAAACACTGGAACGGAAACTGGCAGTTAAAAACATAACTCATGATGAAGTGACTAGAATGCTGAAGGGATTGATGGCCTACTACAATAAACACAACTATGCTATGTGTAGTCTTCTGAGTTACCGATCTTGAAGTGCCTACAAAGATTGATGAATTAACCTCAACCTCATATTAAAAGTTCATTAGAAACACTTTTTGTGTGAGTTCAAAACTTGATGATGCATTTTGAAATAATCATTACATTGACAAAGCCAACTAGCTACTGCCGTCAATCGCTCAA
Organism: Prosapia bicincta; assembly: GCA_036971475.1. Lineage (NCBI taxonomy): Eukaryota > Metazoa > Arthropoda > Insecta > Hemiptera > Cercopidae > Prosapia > Prosapia bicincta. The sequence goes on along the minus strand of JBAIZL010000008.1, from coordinate 48,891,334 downwards.
TGCCAGTACCGGGTCGGCTTCATCAATGTAATGATTATTTAAAAAAGCGTCAGCAAATAAGTTCAAGAATATTAATTCAGTTATGCAATTATTACTTATAAGTTAATTAGTGAATTGAAGATGAATGTTATACCTTCTGAATGCATTATATATACATACATACATACACACACACACACACATATATATATATATATATATATATATATATATATATATATATAAAATACGTTTTCTTGTTTAATAATTTAAACCAAAAACACTGAAAAATGTAGGAAACTAAATTACAGAAATTTAAAAGTAGAGTATTATTATAGTAATAATGTTTGATATTAAAGATATCAAAATTGGTAGAAACACTCTGTAATTGTTGTAAAACGACAGGAAAAGAGGATGAAAAAAAATTAACAAAACAATTATCAGTTATAATTAATTTAGTTATAAACTTTTCATTATTATTATAAAACATTAGTACAAAACTTAATTGAAAAATAGGAGTTTTCAATTACATTTGATAACAAAAACGGAATTGACTGCTGTAAGAATCTTTTAAAGATTTGGCAGACCTGCAACAACGTAGTCTTCAATGCCGCATTCATTTGTCCCTCTTGCAATTTTAAAGAAACCACCCTCTCCCCATGATGGTGTCCATGAATTGGCGCAAAGCCAGTAGTCAATATTATTTTCAGTGCCCCAACCAATAATACGTATGGCATGTCCTCCAACTGCTCTACCAAATGTATATTGATAGACTCCTGAAATATACATTCTATAATTAAAATGAAACTTCTGCCACTACTGGTGGTTTTTGGTTAAAATATTTTTACACCCAATATTTGAAATTACCTAAATAAAACTGATGATTAATTAACTAAACTTTAAAAAAATTACCATGTGTAATCCATAAACTAAGCAAAAAATATGCTTCCCAAAACTGTCCCTAATTTAATATCAAATAAAAAAAAATGAATTTTTATTCAAAATATTTATTGATTATTCTAGAATAGTCAACCTTACGATATACTGTAACCCTCACATAGCTAAAAACCTCTCAAAATCCAGAATTTTACACTTACTTGAACTAGAAGTACTGTAGAAAGACAATTATGATTTAGGGGCAACCTTCAAGATGTTTTGACGAAAGCATTATAAGCAAAATATGCAACAATCAGCCTAATGTTCTCTTGATATAAATGACACAGTTTTATTATTTTTCCTGTGTTCTTGAGAACTTTCTAAATCTCCGAGTAAAATGTTTATTGCAGTATCATATGCTGGAGGATAACTAATAAACCTCTTAATGGATATTGTTAGGTGTTACAAGTAAAACTATATATTATGTTATTTACTTGAGAATCGTGTCTACGCTTGGGCGGAGTTACAAATTTTGTTTAGGGGGGGCACAAGATCGCCCTGAGGGTATCAAATGGGGTCTGGGGGTACTACCCCAAAAAATAGAGAACATTTAAAAACTTGTAGACATTGAGAAAGCATCCAAAAACTTACATTATAAGGTCATGTTTTAAACTACCTTTTTTATTGGTAAGTTAGGGTATGGTATTCAACGATATATTTCTCATAGAACGCAAATAGGGGGTTTTTAAACTTATACCTTTGCAAATTTAAAAATGTTATATTTTTTTTAAATTTTGCAGTCATAAGTCCAAAACTAAGTCTGATTTTATTTGTATAAGAAATGTAACATATAATTCCAAACTTCGTCTGAAATAATTCTTAAAATTTCATTTTGAAAATCATGACTTGTAAGATTAAAATAAAGTTCATATTTTTCTTTGAACTTAAATCATATTTAGAAAATAACTCGCATACGATCAAAAAACAACTGATACTGCCGAGTATATATATTTCTTGTCAGAACTATTATTATTTTTGTAGTACTTTAATAGGTTCATTGTAAGCTTTTGATTATAAAAAAATATTAAACCTCCAGAAAGTTGGGGGGGGGCAATGCCCGTCTTTCCCCCCTTTAACTCCGCCCATTAGCCTAATGTTCCCTTGATCTGTATGAAAAATTTCACATCCAGTCCGTTTGACAAAGTTATATGACAAAGCTATAAATACATCTGGTGTGGTAAATTATTACTAGACTAAGATTTACACTGTCCTATATTAAGTCTAATGGTTTGATTTGTGTGGCTCTTTACCAGTCTAATGTATATTCAGTCTTAAATGTAATTTGAAGTAAAATGAGTTTTAGGAAGGAAACAAATATAGGTTGATAACAAGGACAAAATAACTCAGTGTTAAAACTGTCTTACAGTACCTTTGTTCTAAAACATAAAACCACAATCTGGTCATATAAATTTTCACATTTAATAAAACAATTTTTGTAAGAAATGTGTCAAATTTAAATACCTCAACAGATACCAATGTATCAATACTGAAACTAATAATAATAAGAAAAAGAAGGTAGGTCAAAGTAACATGGTATATTAAAAATAATATGAATGATGTGTGCTAATTCATTAGCATAAACCTACCTTTCTTATAATAGTTAAAGTCTGCATATACAGTAAAAGCAGCTTCTACAGGCCCATTCTCCATAATTTCAGCTTGAATCGAGGTTACGCTTGAAGATATTCTGTATGGACTTTGAACTGCAAGTAAAAATGTTCAATATATGTGTTAACAAAAAGAATTTAGATAAAATCAAATATAATAACAATACCAAAAACATTAAAATTACCATTATATTTTATGTGTTCAAGGTTAATGACAGATCACAGACCAATTCATGCTAATACAAATATACTCTACATTTTGATTTTCTATCTGAAAATTTTTCTCGAGAGCTAAAAGTGTATTAATTTAATATTAAGTCATAATTTACAGTTTTTACATTCATAAGCAATACTTTCAACATCATTATAATCAAATATTTCATTATTCCTAATAAATATTAACATCTATGAGTCGAATTTCACTACTAGACAAGTCAAATTTTGATCACAAATAAATATAAGTGAAACACAAGTGAGTCATAATGTTAACCTTGGTACTCCTGAAGGTCACCAGCCAGTAGCCAATGTGTTAGGATAATTAATCATTTATAACTTACATTTGTGAAGATCACTGTAGAATGAACCTCTGTAAAAAATGTTTGTACATTCTCTAAAACACATTGGTGTGTCAACATCATCAACACATCTTGGTAAAGCTTTACTTGGTTTAGAACTGCATGGTGATATTGCGTAAGGCTGGCAGCCCTAAATAACAAGTTACAATGACCGTGTAAATATTGAGTAAATAAAAAGTGAATATTGTATTTGATATATCTCTTGAATTTTGTAGTTCATTACGTTCGGTGAAACTTAAATAATCACTTTTACATTAATTTATTACTATCCAAACTTTAATTTTGTAAATTTGTAAAAACTTACAGAGACAGAACGTTTTTGATCACTCGGTGGCGATCTTCATCAATGTCTAAATTTTCTGATTGGAGTTGTTGTTAGGTTAAGAGATGACGGTTTTAAAGGCAGGTTTTTGATAGTATCAAGGAGTATATGTAATTTGTATTGGGTTTGTTTGTTTAATATGTTTGTATTTTGTTTTTGTGTGTTTGTAAATTTCATGTTGTTCTAGTATGTTGAGATGTGGTCCTTTTTTGTTGATGTATAAGATAACCTAGAAAGGTTATGGTAAATGTCTGTGTATTTGTGTCCTGTTTCTTTTAGGTGATTGTAGAATGCTGAGTTCGTGTTCTGTTTGTGTTTCTTGACTCTTTGTTCAAATTTGAACAACACTTAGAGCAATATGAAATTTACAAACACAAAATAAAAACATATGAAATGAAAAAAACCCAATACAAATTACACATACTCTTTGATACTATCAAAAACCAGTCTTTAAAACTGTCACTGCTTACCGTAAGAACAACTCCTAGCAGAAAATTTAGACACTGATGAAGATCGCCACGGAGCGATCGAAAACGTCTCAGTAAGTTTTTACAAATTTACAAAATTAAAGTTCCGATAGTCATAAACTTATATAAAAGTGATTCATTTTATTTTTACATTTTTAATAATCAAATACTTCTACCTTGTAATAATAAAAACAATTATATTTTTATAATATTTAAAATAAATTAAGAAACAAAAATGATTTTAAACTATAAATAAATTTATAGTTATTTGGAGAAATAATGAGGTAATATTTATACTATTTGATTCCGTCTTCGCTTGAGCTAATAGTTTTTAACTAAAAACACTTGAATGTATGTTAGTATGTTACCATTGTAAATAGTAACACTCATGTTTTTGACTATTGAGGACAGAAATTTCGGAAGATGTGTCCTATTGTCAACTCAGGCTGTAAAGGACGTCTTGGTTGTTTGACGATGGGTTAGTACTAGGATATATAGTGATCATTTAGAGAATTTTATAGGTTATAATGTCAAAAAGTGTATGTGAATTATGGGTGTTGAGTATAAGAGTATATGTATCTCCTAAAACAGCTGCACTAAAATAATAAAAAAAAGTAAGCAAGTACTATAGGCAAGAGTAACATACTAAAATATGTTCAAATATTTTTAGTTGAGCTAATCTATTGATTAAACTATACACTCTTCTAAAATATTTACAAACAACTTAAAATTTTGAACAAATATTGACCGTGGTACAATTTTCTAGTAACTGAACATAGAACCACACAGTTAGTGAGATGAAAATATTACTTTTAACATAAAACATCTCAAAAATTGTTAACAAATTTACAGCAACAAGCAAAAAATAAAAATAGTGTCTGAGTATCCCAATGCACACATTCAGAGAAAAAAAAGAGTATAAACAACATAACGTTTGATTAAGACTCTTCTAATAGAATTACAACTGTTTTATATGGCATAGATTCTGTATGTAGATTTACCCTAATCAAGTAATATAAACAAAAAAATTTTAAAATCAATTCTTACTTAGGTCAACAAAGAAAAATTTTATTCTAGTTATTTTTTATTAATAATGTGTTATTTTTTCTCATGTTATTTTTAGATGTGTTATTAATAATTACAATTAATATAAATAACATAACGTAACATAACCTATATTAAAACAGCTTCTACCACATAAAATATAACATAAAACCAGCTGTTTTATGAAATCACATGTTATCACTTAATTTAAGCCAAATGGAGCGAAATAACTATATTAGATAGGTTACTCATTTTGTGAAAATTTTTCTCCCATATAAAACCAAAATAAATTCATTATTAAATTTAATTCTTGAATTTTGTAGTCAAAGTTCATAGTTTTATGAAACTTAATTAATCACTTTAACATTAGTTTATGACTATCTGAACTTTTAATTTTAAAAATTTGTAAAAACTTACTGAGACAGAACGTTTTCAATCGCTATGTGGCGATCTTCATCAGTGTAAATTTAATGAATGAATTAATATTTGAAAAAAACTGAATTAACATCAAGTGTGACTACTACAACTTTAAAAAATTGTATTTGAATTTGAGTGAATGAATAGAAAGTTTTTGTTAATGATTGAAAATTTGAACAGGAAATATAAATATATACTAGGCGTTTTTCTAATGTAAGTATCGTTTTACCACACTGTAGCCGCAGCGCTGCAGCCGGCGTTTTGCGCATGCACACTGGGTACATACATCTGTTGTCTACGCACTGATGCCATTACAGTCTGATTCTTCCTTGTTTACGTTGTGAACTGAGTGTTTAAGATGCCTCCGATAATCGTGAGTCCCGCCGAATGTGAAGTACGAGCTGTTATAAGAGTTTTTAGTGCTAAAGGCCTAAAAGCTATCGAAATTCATCGTGAGATCTGTGTAGTTTATGGAGAAAACATTATGAGTGATGGAATGGTAAGAAAGTGGGTGAGATCATTTAAAGATGGCCGCACAAATGTGCACGATAAACAACAGAGCGGGTGTCCTTCAGTCGTTAATGAAATTTGATGCAGAAAGTGGAAAACAGACACTTTACGATTTCCTTCTTGTGGGATGACTTTCCTGATGTTTCTCGTAGTGCTTTGTATGACATTGTGACTGAGCACTTGAATTACTGAAAATTGTGCCCATATTGGGTACCAAAAATGTTGACGGATGTGCACAAAACTAAACGTTTAGGCAGTGCATTGACTTTCCTTGAGCAGTACCACAACAAAGGTAATGATTTCTTAAGCCAAATTGCTAAGGGCAAAGAAACATGGGTGGCCTACGTCACACCAGAATCAAAGCAACAGTCCATGGAATGGCGGCATTCAAATTCACCCAGAAAAGTGAAGTTTAAGTAAACAATTTCTGCCCGGAAAATCATGTACACAGTTTTTTGGGACAGAAAAGGAGTATTGCTTGTGGAATTTCTGCCTCATAATGAGACAATCAATGCGTTACTGTAAGACATTGCACAATCTATGCCGTTCAATTCAGAACAAAAGACGTGGCAAGTTGAGCAAGGGCATCGTTTTGCTGCAAGACAATGCCCGTCTGCATGTGGCGAATGAAGAGATTTAATTTGGTTTAACTTTTATATTTTAATGGTTTTTTTTAGTTTGAACCATTTAATGCGGCAGAATATCCAGTAAAAACAACGATCATAAAAATTAACCAAGCTTTCTGAACTAACGCAAGAATAAACGATAACTGTCCTATTAGAGTTGATAAACCAACTGGAGGTGGGAACAGACTATTGTAAATATGAGTCATTGACAAAATGCTTGGACGCCCGAAAACCTAACGTGTCAACATAAGGTTGTAGTAAACAAATGTCAGCTAATCTCGGCTATAAATAGTCTTGGTCGTGACATATGTATTATCTATGTCTCCGTTTACATTATCGATCTCTATGGCTTTGTGGAACACATGGCACAAATGTTGCTAGCTTAGTTACTTATTTTTATTCGTGCCGTAAAGTGCAACAAAAAGTTACTAACTTTTTCAAGTAAAATTTTGAAAACTAGAAACGATTTAAAAAGTACCTATACAAAGTTACTGTATTTACAGTACTGTATTACTGTAAATCGTATTTTATGTTTTATTTAATACAGTATTTGTTTTTCCGGATACGGTCTGTGTAGTGTATAAAACAGTTTGTGTTGTTTGAAATTGAATTGTTTATATAAAAATAAAATACTGATAGATTGTGTGTATTCAAATAAAATCAGTATAGGCAGTTAATAAATGTAATACAGTTAATCAATAATACATGCTTAATAATAATAAATTACGGCTTACTGAGTTTGCTTTGATTAAATTCCACTACGTTCAAGTCATGCTTCCTGAAACTGAATTGGTGAGTGTACTTATTTACCAGTCAGTTTTCATAAGCATTAGATAACTTATCATAATAGCCTATACAGAGTAGACCCTATGAAAAATATTGAACGTGGATATCTAATACAATGAAGAAACATCAATAAAACATTTTTAACAACTTGAATTTCAAATAAATTGAGACTTTATAAAACATTATCCTATATTAACATTGGCCTATTACACTAACTACGCTCGTGATATTATACTGTATCCCTTTTATTATTTATTGCAGGTAGTGCGATATGCGTAAGATGGGGTGGGAGCTTTCTTTACAACACAACCTCTCAATAACGAATACCTCTCTACAACGAATTTTTTCTCTGGATAATCGACTTCATTATACAGAGGTTTGACTGTATATAAATATATATATATATATATATATATATATATATATATATATATATATTGTAACATTTATAGAATGGGCTATATAATATTATTTAAGAATTGGAAAATAAATGAGAAATAACTCACTCAAAATTTAGAAAGAAATTCATTAAGATATTGGTTAGGTTAAATGAAAACTAAATTTAGGTAAAAGCATAGAATTGTAAACAAGGTTTTTGAACTGGAAATGTATTAGGAAATTTGTTATATCAAATAACCTAACACATAAATTAAAACAAGATAATCTAATAATAGTTATGTGTAAACAAATTTGTAAACTGTAGTAACATAGGGCCTAAGTAATTACTTGAAGGAGAAAGTGAACACGTTTGTAAACAAAAGAAAATTGAAAGGTTATGTTCTTTGAATCCACTCAAAACACACACAATTCGGAAATATCACAAAAGTAAAACACAAAGACACTTCACACACTAATAATATTAATAAAATAAACACTGGAAGGTTTGTTGAGGATAGGAAATTGAAACAGTAAGTTTCAACCAGGTTTAACCAAGTTAAAACGCCATTCTAAACAAGCTCGTTGTGGACGCATCAGCTGTAAAACGGTGAAAATAGTTCGTTGACATTAACATGTGTGAAAGTCTAGTGGAAAGAAATCGAACTAAATTATAACCCATATGTGTTTTTTTTAAGAAGAAAGGCAGCCATATTTGTAACATTTTTAAAAGAAAATCTAAGGACGAGTAGTTAGAGCATTCTAGCGTGGGTGACGCTACTAGAGGAAGCAGACCTTGCTGTGCAGTCAAAATTCTATTTATTTGGAAAGAGTTCGTCTAAATTATACCGTTTTGTTAAGAAGATTGGCCAAACTAAATTAAGGAGAAGTGAATTACAAAATGTAATACTGTGTTAATATAAAGTGAAGTAAATAAAACGAATTTAAGTGTGTAAAAAGTCAAATTTGGAGAGAACGGAATCTTACGTAAGCTAACTGAAATTTCGATATTTGATAAGTTATTAGCGCTATAAAAATCAATTTTAATGGACATTAAGATAATAAGGAAGTTTAATTTTGTACAATAGAATATCTTGTAGTTAATTAATAGTAAGTAATAAGAAATAATCCAGTTCAAATAGTTTAGCCTTTTTGCATATTCAAAATTTAAGTTTTTCCATCAGGAAAATATTTATTAAACTTATTTCAAAATTTAATATTGTTTTTCAAAATTTATTTAATTAACAAAAGAGTAAATATAGCCCATGCTATAACCCCGAGATATCAAGAGATCTTAAACTAGCCAAGGGTATTAAAATTGTGTAACTCTAAAATTAAAAGAAAATAAGAGTTAGTATATTTTGTTAAAAGTTGTTAAGTTTATTTTTGTTCTGTTTATTGTGTTAATTGTTTACTTGTAGAATTAATAAATAATTGTAATAAAGAATTTAAATTACAAATGCCTGAGTTGTGTTGTGTGTTATAAAAAAAATTACTTTACATTTGGCGCCCAACGTGGGGCACGATTGTTAGAAAAATAATAATAAAGAATTAATCATTCAATAAAATAATAAATAGTAAAACCCCGTTGCGTCTGTTTTATAAATACTTTACATTTGGCGCCCAACGTGGGAGCTCGATAAAATTTATTTAGAGAGATTTTGAAATAAAATTAATTTAGAACTTTTTATATGAAAAACATTTGAACTGGAAATAGATTTAGAAAAAATTTTGTAAAATTAAACACTGAGTTGAATAGAATCAAGGCTAGGTTTATAGTATATATAAAAATTGTTTATGTTTGTATAATAAGTTACTTACAGATACAAAAAAAAAAAAAGAGGAAAATATTATAGGCGAGCTGGTAGTTGTAGGGGACCAGGAAAAAGGGACAAATTTGGAAATGAAAGAAATAGAAATGGAAGGCACAGATATGCCTATAGAAGAGAGTGAGGTGGAAACCCAAGTAGATGAGGCTAGGGGACTACCACCTATGCAAACCCAACAACAAAAACGGGGAAATAATGAGAATGAAGATTTAAGGGAGATAATGAGAACTCTCATGGAAATGAGAGTAAGCATAAATAAAGGGAGAGAGGATATAAATAGAAAATTAGATAAGATAGATGAAATAAAAGGGGAAATGAAAGATATGAGTGAGGATATGAGGGAAATAAACAAAAAATTAGAGGAAAATAGAGACGAAATGAGAGAGATGAAGGAGGATCTAAAATTAATAAAAGATGAAATTAGGGAGGACAATAGGAAAATGATAGAGGATATGAGGCGACAGTGGAGGACAGAGAATAATGCTGTAGTAGAGGATGTGAGAAGAGACTTAGAGGAGAAAGATAGAGAATTAGAGGAGGAGATTAAGGAAAATTTTGAGGAAACAAATGAAATAATAGCTGATGTGATAGAAATTAATAAAAAAGAGATAGAGAAAGTCGAATATATAACAAAGAAAAACACAGAAGAGTTAGGAGAGTTAAAATTAAGAAATGAAGTAGGAAAGATGGAGGTACTGCAAATAAAAAATTTAACAATTCAAACCGCAACTAATAAGAAAATTGAAAAGATTAATAAAATGAAAATGGTAATAGGAGAAAGAGGAGGAGTTAAATATCCGTCTCAATGCTTAGTGGTACAAAGCTTATTGAGAAAAATGATCATAGGTACGGATATGTTAATGAATGTGGAGGCACAACTCGAGTTTGGAAAATGGGAAATGGAATTTAAATATGAGAGTAACACAGAAAATAGAAACTATGAAGCAGATGAAAGATACAATGGAGATGTAAACGGTGTTAAGGCAAGGACAGGCGTGGGGACAAGAAAAGAGCATGGTGCCCACAGTCAATTGGAAAACTAAGACAAGCAGAAACCCAGGAATAGAAATTAAATAGAGGAAACAAGTTTACAGGCATTAATAGACACAGGCAGTAAAATGACATGTATCAAGGAGAACTGGAAAAGGAAAATAATAATAAAATAGGAAGGGAGATATTAAATATAGGTAAAGGAAGCAATATGAATAAACTCTAGGTGATTATGTGTATAAGAAAACGTTAGCAGGAGATAAGTTTTAAGGGATGGTAACTATATCTATGATAATTTATTAGAAACTTCGTCGAGTAATGAATAAAGATAAAATTATGTATATTTAAACTTCGTCGTATTGTAAGGGAGAATCTGCGTTGATAAATAATGGAACTTCGTCGTATATATTATATATTATAAAAGAAATATGAATCTATGATAATAAATATTAAAGCATCGTTGTAATAAAAATATGGTAATTGTGTATTTAAACTTCGTCGTATTGTAAGGGAGAATCTGCGTTGATAAATAAGTATTAAAACAAAATTTATATTCGTTGATATAGGGATAGTGTAATTGAAGGAACTATAGATATGATCAAATAGAGGATATGAGATTGCGACCTTTAAAAATATTGGATGTTAAACTTCATACAAAATAAACTGAGATGATATAAGAAAATAATTGAACTGGATGTAAGATTGGAAGGGGAGATAAAATACTAACTTAGAACTGAGAGTTAGATGAAGCTAAAAGCAAAATAAATATGAGATAAATAATAAACAAGGAATAAACAGAAATAAGGGAAAGAGAAATGTTATAACCAATTTGACCAAATCTAGACATACTATGACTCGGATAGGCTGGGATTTAAAGACACGGTATCAGAGAATATATGTTAAATAAATATTGAATCCGACTTATGATTAGAAGGATTCCAATTGTAATAAATGTAAAAAATAAAAAAATATATAATTATGGAAGGAATTGTAAATACCAGAACATGATTTATTGTTACTATATGTTAGAATGGTTAAAGAATTGTTGATTGAATGTTAGTTATAAGTATATTGTATTGTTAGAAGATAAGTTAAGTAATATGTAGCTTGAAGTGTTCAGCTCAGTATTTGATTGTTAAAGAATTAAGATAAAATTGTGTCGTAGGAATTAAGTATAAATGGACAATTTAAAGTATAAATGTTAATTTAAATTTAATTTAAAAAAAAAAAATATGTATATTTAATCAAGCTTGTAAAATGTAAAGAATGTGTAATGTAGAGATTAGTAATATTTTTTTTTATTTAAATTAAATTAGGGGACATTGTAACATTTATAGAATGGGCTATATAATATTATTTAAGAATTGGAAAATAAATGAGAAATAACTCACTCAAAATTTAGAAAGAAATTCATTAAGATATTGGTTAGGTTAAATGAAAACTAAATTTAGGTAAAAGCATAGAATTGTAAACAAGGTTTTTGAACTGGAAATGTATTAGGAAATTTGTTATATCAAATAACCTAACACATAAATTAAAACAAGATAATCTAATAATAGTTATGTGTAAACAAATTTGTAAACTGTAGTAACATAGGGCCTAAGTAATTACTTGAAGGAGAAAGTGAACACGTTTGTAAACAAAAGAAAATTGAAAGGTTATGTTCTTTGAATCCACTCAAAACACACACAATTCGGAAATATCACAAAAGTAAAACACAAAGACACTTCACACACTAATAATATTAATAAAATAAACACTGGAAGGTTTGTTGAGGATAGGAAATTGAAACAGTAAGTTTCAACCAGGTTTAACCAAGTTAAAACGCCATTCTAAACAAGCTCGTTGTGGACGCATCAGCTGTAAAACGGTGAAAATAGTTCGTTGACATTAACATGTGTGAAAGTCTAGTGGAAAGAAATCGAACTAAATTATAACCCATATGTGTTTTTTTTAAGAAGAAAGGCGGCCATATTTGTAACATTTTTAAAAGAAAATCTAAGGACGCGTAGTTAGAGCATTCTAGCGTGGGTGACGCTACTAGAGGAAGCAGACCTTGCTGTGCAGTCAAAATTCTATTTATTTGGAAAGAGTTCGTCTAAATTATACCGTTTTGTTAAGAAGATTGGCCAAACTAAATTAAGGAGAAGTGAATTACAAAATGTAATACTGTGTTAATATAAAGTGAAGTAAATAAAACGAATTTAAGTGTGTAAAAAGTCAAATTTGGAGAGAACGGAATCTTACGTAAGCTAACTGAAATTTCGATATTTGATAAGTTATTAGCGCTATAAAAATCAATTTTAATGGACATTAAGATAATAAGGAAGTTTAATTTTGTACAATAGAATATCTTGTAGTTAATTAATAGTAAGTAATAAGAAATAATCCAGTTCAAATAGTTTAGCCTTTTTGCATATTCAAAATTTAAGTTTTTCCATCAGGAAAATATTTATTAAACTTATTTCAAAATTTAATATTGTTTTTCAAAATTTATTTAATTAACAAAAGAGTAAATATAGCCCATGCTATAACCCCGAGATATCAAGAGATCTTAAACTAGCCAAGGGTATTAAAATTGTGTAACTCTAAAATTAAAAGAAAATAAGAGTTAGTATATTTTGTTAAAAGTTGTTAAGTTTATTTTTGTTCTGTTTATTGTGTTAATTGTTTACTTGTAGAATTAATAAATAATTGTAATAAAGAATTTAAATTACAAATGCCTGAGTTGTGTTGTGTGTTATAAAAAAAATTACTTTACAATATATATATATATATATATATATATATATATATATATATATATATATATATATATTTAATATTATCCATTGTTTTTCCGTTGCACTGACTTTATGAAGTTAATAAATTACCAATTTTGAGTAATTTTATCCACCATTAAGTGCAATAATTTTACCTTGAGTGATGAGGCACCTTTCGGTCTTTGACCATTGTCGAATCACTGATTGTTCTCTGCTGTGGATGCTACGTCCGTGAAGCCGGTGTTTGTAGAAGTTACGCGCACTATTTCTTGATCTGTGTGTATGAGGTTTCTGTATAGTATGTCTTCTGTATATGTTGTTTGTAAATTCATTAAGTTGTTGTGTATGTTTTTATAAATGTGGTATTTTTCTAGTGAGTTTAGTTCTATTGGGTTGTTATTTATTTCCAGTATGGTTAGGTTATTTTCGTAATTTGTAATTTCGTGTTTATGGGAAATTAGGTGTGCTGCAACATTTGATACTTTAGAATTTTTATTTTTGAATGCTCTATAATGTTCTTCAAATCTTATTTTAAACGTTCTGGATGTTTTTCCTATGTAAAAAGCGTTACAGTTGTTGCAAGTGATTATGTAGATTCCTGATAGGTTATGATTTTCTGAATTTGTTATGTGGTTTTTGTTACTAAGATATTTTATTATTTTGTTGTTTGGTTTGTAAGTTGGAGTGTAGTATTCTTTGTTGTATATATTTGTTATTTTTTCTATTTTGTTATTGGTATATTTATATTTTAGGTAGATTTTTTTATTTTTATTGTTTTCGTGTTCCGGTTGTAGTGTTGTGTTGAGGTTAGGTTTTTTTGTGAATTTATTGTATATATTTTTTATAATGTGTTTGTTGTATCCATTTTCTATTGCTATTTTTGTAATGTTATCTAATTCTTCATTTAATTTTTGTTTGTTATCCTGTGTGTATTTTATTGCTTTATTTATCATGTTACTGTAAGTGTTAATTTTGTGTGTCCAGGGGTGGTTAGATTTGTAGTGTATTGTGGTGTTGTTGGAAGTAGGTTTCCTGTATACTGTAGTTTCTATTTTATTATCATTTATATTTAAAGTAATGTCGAGGAAGTTGATTGTTCTATTTATTTCTGTTTCAAAGGTGAATTGTATGTTTTCGTTGTATGTATTTAGTTTGTTTAATATTATGAGGTGTTCGTTGTGAATGGTAGGTTGGTATATTACAAGTATATCGTCTACATATCTTGTCCATAGTAAGATATTGTGTGTGTTTATTATAGGTTTAATTATTATTTGTTCAAAGTGTTGTAAATATATTTCTGACATGACAGATGAAATGGGTGAACCCATGGGGAGACCTGTTGTTTGTTTATAATATTTATTGTTAAATTGGAAGTAATTTTGGTTACATATGTGTTTGGTTAGCGTAATGATACTATCTATTATGTTTCTTTTTTCGTTATTGTGTATCAGTTTGTTTTCACTTGCAACAACTGTAACGCTTTTTACATAGGAAAAACATCCAGAACGTTTAAAATAAGATTTGAAGAACATTATAGAGCATTCAAAAATAAAAATTCTAAAGTATCAAATGTTGCAGCACACCTAATTTCCCATAAACACGAAATTACAAATTACGAAAATAACCTAACCATACTGGAAATAAATAACAACCCAATAGAACTAAACTCACTAGAAAAATACCACATTTATAAAAACATACACAACAACTTAATGAATTTACAAACAACATATACAGAAGACATACTATACAGAAACCTCATACACACAGATCAAGAAATAGTGCGCGTAACTTCTACAAACACCGGCTTCACGGACGTAGCATCCACAGCAGAGAACAATCAGTGATTCGACAATGGTCAAAGACCGAAAGGTGCCTCATCACTCAAGGTAAAATTATTGCACTTAATGGTGGATAAAATTACTCAAAATTGGTAATTTATTAACTTCATATATATATATATATATATATATATATATATATATATATATATATATTTTGTAACATTTATAGAATGGGCTATATAATATTATTTAAGAATTGGAAGAATATATTAGAAATAACTCACACAAAATTTAAAAAGAAATTCATTAAAAGATTGGTTAGGTTAAAATTGAAACTAAATTTAGGTAAAAGCCTAGATTAGTAAATAAGATATTTGAACTGTAAATACATAAAGAAATTTGTTGTATCAAATAAAATTTAAAACAAGATAATCTAATAATAGTTATATGTTAAACAAAATTGTAAATATTAGTAAAATAGGGCATAAGTAATTACTTGAAGGAAAAAGTGAAAAACGATTGTAAACAATGTAGGGTTATGTTTGGAAAAGTCCAGTCAAAACACACACATTTCGAAATATTTTCAAAAGTAAAACACAAGACACTTCACACACTAATAATAATAATTAAATAAACACTGGAAGGGTTGTTAAGGAAGGAAAATTGAAACAGTAAGTTTCAACTAAAGTTTAACCAAATTAAAACGCCATTGTAAACAATCGCGTTATTGCATCAGCTGTAAAAACAGAGGTGAAAGCAAGAAATAGGTCAAGTGTGCAGTCGACTATAGTGAGAAGAAATTGAACTAAATTATAATCCATATGTTTTTTTTTAAGAAGAAGAAGGAGGCCGCCATATTTGTAACATTTTAAAAGAAAATCTAAGGATGCGTAGTTAGAGTCATTCTGGCGTGGGACGCCGAGTAAGGTAGCGAATCTGCCAGGACCAGTCAAAATTCTATTGATTAGAAACTTCGTCAAAATTATACAGTTTTGTGAGGAAACTTGGCCAGATTAAACAGGAATAAGAAAATTAAAAGATATAGTACAGTGAAAATATAATTTGAAAGAACTAAAACCAATTTAAGTGTGTAAAAAAGTGAAATTTAAAGAGAACGGAATTCTACGTGTGAGCAAGCAGCCATTCGACGTTATTTGATAAGTTAAGTACCTAGCGCTATATAAAAAAAATAAACTTTAGTGGACTCTTAGGATAATAGGGAAGTTTAATTTTGTACATTAGAATATCTTGTGATTAATAGTAATAAAAACTTAATCCAGTTCAAATAGTTTCGCCTTTTTGCTTATTCCAAATTAAAGTTTTTCCATCAGGAAAATATTTATTAAAACTAATTTCAAAATTTAGTATTGTTTTTCAAAATTTATTTAATTAACCTAAGAATTAAAAAAAATATAGCCCATGTTATAAACCTCGAGGTAATAAGAGATCGTAAAAATAGCCAAGGGTATTAAAATTGTGTAACTATAAAATCAAAAGAAATAAGAGTTAAACCGAGTTTGTTAAAACTTGTTAAGTTATAAATTTTTGTTTTGTGTTTATTGTTTAAATGTTGAGATGAAATTGTGATAATAAAGAATTATGAATTGTTCCTGAGTTTTTTTTTTGTTTTAACTAAAAATAAGATATCATCATTCAAATAAATATTTAATGAAAAAAAAAATAATTGTAAAGCGTTTATAAAAACTTTACAATATATATATATATATATATATATATATATATATATATATATATATATATATATATATATATATGAAGTTATTATTATTACTTGTAAATAATTTTTCCCACCACTAAGTGCAATAATTTTACCTTATGTGACATCACATAAGATAAAATTATTGCACTTAGTGGTGGAAAAAATTATTTACAAGTAATAATAATAACTTTATAAAGTCAGTGCAACGGAAAAATAATGGACAACGTGAAGTATCACGATATATATAAGGAGAGTGTGGACTAATAGAAGGAATTGAAATATGGAAACAATTGTTTGGATGTATTTTTGAGTGTATTTTACCAATCTTTTTTATACTTCACCCATTTTATTATACATCACCCATGCTCACTTTCACACCTTCTTCTAATACACTTATTCCCCCAAGTTACCAACCCATGATGTGTTAAAGAGGATCTGCCAGTGGGAAGTCCCTGGACTTTATCTAGAAACCAACTAGTTATTGTCAATCTCAATTATATATTATTATTTATATTGAGAAGTTGGTTCTTTTCTAAATTTTTTATAATTCATTTATTCATAAAAGTCTATTTCCATAAAATTCTGTTATGCATATTAAATATAATTCTTAACAAATTTCTGTTTTTTAGTTTAAAAAACAAGTAATATAAAAAAAAATATAAAAATATAAAAAAATTTTTAAAGTCAATTCCTACTGAGCTCATCAAAGAAAAATTTTACTTTAGTTACTTTTCATTTTGTAATTACAATAATATAAATATATATATATATATATATATATATATATATATATATATATATATATATATATATATATATATATATATATATATATATATATATTGTAACATTTATAGAATGGGCTATATAATATTATTTAAGAATTGGAGGAATATATTAGAAATAACTCACACAAAATTTAAACAAAAATTCATTAAAAGATTGGTTAGGTTAAAATTGAAACTAAATTCTGGTAAAAGCCTAGGAATTGTAAACAAGGGTTTTGAACTGGAAATGTATTAGGAAATTTGTTATATCAAATAACCTAACACATAAATTAAAATAAGATAATCTAAAAATAGTTATGTGTAAACAAATTTGTAAACTGTAGGAACATAGGGCTAAGTAATTACTTGAAGGAGAAAGTGAACACGTTTGTAAACAAAAGAAAATTGTAAACAATGTAAGGTTATGTTTATGAATCCACTCAAAACACACACAATTCAGAACTATTTCAAAAGTAAAACACAAAGACACTTCACACACTAATAATATTAATAAAATAAACACTGGAAGGTTTGTTGACGATAGGAAATTGAAACAGTAAGTTTCAATCAGGTTTCAACCAAAGTTTAACGAAATAAAAATTGGTGAAAACAAACTTGTTGGTATGTCAGCTGTGAAACAGATGTAGGTCAGTGTGACAATCGATTGTAGTGAAGAAAAAGAAATCGAACTAAATTATAACCCATATGTGTTTTTTGGAGAAGAAAGCCGCCATATTGGTAACATTTTAAAAAAAAAAAAGGACGCGTAGTTAGTAGTAGAGTTGGATGGCGTGGGTGACGCTTACAAGATGGGACCTGCCAGGACCAGTCAAAATTCTATTTTTTTGGAAAGAGTTCGTCTAAATTATACAGTTTTGTGAGTAAACTTGGCCAGATTAAACAGGAATAAGAAAATTGAAAGAGTTAATACAGTGAAAATATAATTTAAAAGAACTAAAACGGATTTAAGTGTGTGAATTGTTTAATTGGAGAGAACGGGAATTTACGTAAGCGACCAGCAAAATTTTGATATTTATTAAGTTGAGTAATAGCGCTATAAAATAACTTTAGTGGACTTTTAAGATAATAGAGAAGTTTAAATTTGTATATTAGGATATCTTATAGTTAATTAATAGTTCGAAATAATCCAGTTCAAATAGTTTGGCTTTTTTTTTGCATTTTCAAAATTTAATATTGTTTGTTCAAAATTTATTTAATTAACCTAAGAATTTCTAAAAATATAGCCCATGCGATAAACCCCGAGATATCAAGAGATCTTAAACTAGCCAAGGGTATAAAAACCTTGTAACTCAAATTTAAAGAATCGAATTTTAGTATATTTTGTTAAAAGTTGTTAAGTTTATTTTTGTTCTGTTTATTGTGTTAATTGTTTACTTGTTGAATTAATAAATAATTGTAATAAAGAATTTAAATTACAAATGCCTGAGTTGTGTTGTGTGTTATAAAAATTACTTTACATTTGGCGCCCAACGTGGGGCACGATTATTAGAAAAATAATAATAAAGAATAAATTATTCAGGAGTTTGTGTTTTTAATAAGAAATAAAATATCTTATAATAAAAAAAAAAAAAATTTATTTAGAGGGATTTTGAATCAAAATTAATTTAGAACTTTTTATATGAAAACCATTTGAACTGGAAATAGATTTAGACAAAATTTTGTAAAATTAAACACTGAGTTGAATAGAATCAAGGCTAGGTTTATAGTATATATAAAAAATTGTTTATGTTTGTATAATAAGTTACTTACGGAAAAAAAAGAAGAAAATATTATAGGCGAACTGGTAGTTGTAGGGGACTAGGAAAAAGGGACAATTTTGGAAATGAAAGAAATAAAAATGGAAGGCACAGATATGCCAATAGGAAACATTGAGGTAGAAGAAGCTAGGGGACTACTACCTATGCAAACCCAACAAAAAAAATGGGGAAATGATGAGAATGAAGATTTGAGGGAGATGAAGAGATCTCTCATGGAAATGAGCCGAAAAGGAAAAGAGGAGATGAAAGAAATGAGTGAGAATATGAATAGACAATTAGATAAGATGGACGAATTAAAAAAGGAATTAAAGGAGAATATAAACGAAGTAAAAGGAGAGATAAAGGAGGAAAATAAGGAGATGAGAGAAGAGATGAACAGAGGATTTGCCTCAAGTAGGTTGGAAATGAATAGGTTGGATAAGAAATTCGAAAGCCTAAAGGAAGAAAATAGGAGAATGATAGAGGATATGAGGGAACAGTTGAGAACAGAGAATAATGATGTAGTAGGAGTTATGAGAAGAGACTTAGAGGAGAAGATTAAGGAGAATTTAGAGGAAACAAAAGAAATAATAGCTGATGTGGTAGAAATTAATAAAAAAGAGGTAGAGAAAGTAGAAAATGTAACAAAGAAAAACACAGAAGAGTTAGGAGAGTTAAAATTAAGAAATGAAGTAGGAAAGATGGAGGTACTGCCAATAAAAAATATAACAATTCAAACCGCAACTAAAAGGAAGACTGAACAGATTAATAAAATGAAAATGGTAATAGGAGAAATGGAAGGAGTTAAATATCCGTTTCAATGCATAGTGGTACAAAGCTTGTTGAGAGAAATGATCATAGGTACGGATATGTTAATGGATGTGGAGGCACAACTCAAGTTTGGAAAATGGGAAATGGAATTTAAATATGAGAGTAACACAGAAAATAGAACTTATGAAGCAGATGGGAGATACAATGGAGATGTAAATGGTGTTAAGGCAAGGACAGGCGTGGGGACAAGAAAAGAGCATGGTGCCCACAGTCAATCGGAAAACTAAGACCATAGGAAACCCAGGAATAGAAATTAAATAGAGGAAACAAGTTTACAGGCATTAATAGACACAGGCAGTAATATGACATGTATCAAGGAGAACTGGAAAAGAAAAATAATAATAAAATAGGAAGGGAGATATTAAATATAGGTAAAGGAAGCAATATGAATAAACTCTAGGTGATTATGTGTATAAGAAAACGTTAGCAGGAGATAAGTTTTAAGGGATGGTAACTATATCTATGATAATTTATTAGAAACTTCGTCGAGTAATGAATAAAGATAAAATTATGTATATTTAAACTTCGTCGTATTGTAAGGGAGAATCTGCGTTGATAAATAATGGAACTTCGTCGTATATATTATATATTATAAAAGAAATATGAATCTATGATAATAAATATTAAAGCATCGTTGTAATAAAAATATGGTAATTGTGTATTTAAACTTCGTCGTATTGTAAGGGAGAATCTGCAATGATAAATAAGTATTAAAACAAAATTTATATTCGTTGATATAGGGATAGTGTAATCGAAGGAACTATAGATATGATCAAATAGAGGATATGAAATTGCAACCTTTAAAAATATTAGATGTTAAAACTTCATACAAAATAAACTGAAATGATATAAGAAAAGAATTGAACTGGATGTGAGATTGGAAGAAGAGATAAAATACTAACTTCGAACTGAGAGTTAGATGAGGCTAAAAGCAAAATAAATATGAGATAAATGATAAACAGAGTAGTGACAAGGGGAAATATAATTTGGAAAAAGGGGAATTTGAAAATAAAATGAAATATATAAATAACGTCGATAATATGTGAAATAAAATAAATGTATACATGAATAAGGGTGTTAATGATGTTGATGTCGTCGAAAATATGTTAAAATAAAATAAATGTCTACGTTAATAAGTGGAGGTAAGGTGAATTACCATCATATATATATGTAACAAAGTATATAGTATAATAAAGAGTTTAAAAAAAAAATAATAATAATAATAAAATAATAGTAATATGAAATTGGGGTTAAATTTAATATAGTTGTGTTCAGATAGAGTTGATAGATTTATAACTGAAGTGAGGTTGAGGCAAGGTTAAGACAAATTAATTTTAATTGAAAAAAAAAATTTTATGATGAATAGTGGGAGGATGCGAAAAAAGAGATAGTAAATAGAATAATAAATAACAACATATAAAATTAATGAAATAGTATTATGCGAGTTTTAAACTAGTATAAACCATGTAAGACAAGTAGCTTGAAGTTTTCAGCTCAGTATTTGATTGGTAAAGAGTTAAGATAAAATTGTATTATAGAATTAAGTATAAATGGACGAAAGTGGACAGATGAAGGTATAAATGACTTTTAAGTGGACAATTATAAAAGTGGTAAAGACAATGGACAATAAGTTAGCCAAAGTGTTGAGGTATAACGTACTCAATAAAAATGTGTTCAGGTAGTTATTAAATAAAATGTACAAGTAGGAAATAAATGTAAATTTAAATTTAATTTAAAAAAAAAAAAAATATGTATATTTAAGCAAGCTTGTAAAATGTAAAAAAAATGTGTAATGTAGATATTAGGATTATTTTTTTTTTATTTAAATTAAATTAGGGGACATTGTAACATTTATAGAATGGGCTATATAATATTATTTAAGAATTGGAGGAATATATTAGAAATAACTCACACAAAATTTAAACAAAAATTCATTAAAAGATTGGTTAGGTTAAAATTGAAACTAAATTCTGGTAAAAGCCTAGGAATTGTAAACAAGGGTTTTGAACTGGAAATGTATTAGGAAATTTGTTATATCAAATAACCTAACACATAAATTAAAATAAGATAATCTAAAAATAGTTATGTGTAAACAAATTTGTAAACTGTAGGAACATAGGGCTAAGTAATTACTTGAAGGAGAAAGTGAACACGTTTGTAAACAAAAGAAAATTGTAAACAATGTAAGGTTATGTTTATGAATCCACTCAAAACACACACAATTCAGAACTATTTCAAAAGTAAAACACAAAGACACTTCACACACTAATAATATTAATAAAATAAACACTGGAAGGTTTGTTGACGATAGGAAATTGAAACAGTAAGTTTCAATCAGGTTTCAACCAAAGTTTAACGAAATAAAAATTGGTGAAAACAAACTTGTTGGTATGTCAGCTGTGAAACAGATGTAGGTCAGTGTGACAATCGATTGTAGTGAAGAAAAAGAAATCGAACTAAATTATAACCCATATGTGTTTTTTGGAGAAGAAAGCCGCCATATTGGTAACATTTTAAAAGAAAAAAAGGACGCGTAGTTAGTAGTAGAGTTGGATGGCGTGGGTGACGCTTACAAGATGGGACCTGCCAGGACCAGTCAAAATTCTATTTTTTTGGAAAGAGTTCGTCTAAATTATACAGTTTTGTGAGTAAACTTGGCCAGATTAAACAGGAATAAGAAAATTGAAAGAGTTAATACAGTGAAAATATAATTTAAAAGAACTAAAACGGATTTAAGTGTGTGAATTGTTTAATTGGAGAGAACGGGAATTTACGTAAGCGACCAGCAAAATTTTGATATTTATTAAGTTGAGTAATAGCGCTATAAAATAACTTTAGTGGACTTTTAAGATAATAGAGAAGTTTAAATTTGTATATTAGGATATCTTATAGTTAATTAATAGTTCGAAATAATCCAGTTCAAATAGTTTGGCTTTTTTTTTGCATTTTCAAAATTTAATATTGTTTGTTCAAAATTTATTTAATTAACCTAAGAATTTCTAAAAATATAGCCCATGCGATAAACCCCGAGATATCAAGAGATCTTAAACTAGCCAAGGGTATAAAAACCTTGTAACTCAAATTTAAAGAATCGAATTTTAGTATATTTTGTTAAAAGTTGTTAAGTTTATTTTTGTTCTGTTTATTGTGTTAATTGTTTACTTGTTGAATTAATAAATAATTGTAATAAAGAATTTAAATTACAAATGCCTGAGTTGTGTTGTGTGTTATAAAAATTACTTTACAATATATATATATATATATATACTTATGACATATCCACAATATTAAGTGGCAAAATTTCCTTGAAATTTTCCATTGTCCTCTCTATAAAGTACATGGTGTTGGAATATTATTTTTGTTTATTACTATTTCTTTGCTTTCTCTTTTTTGTTTCTAATTTATGAAGCTGATAGTGATCTATAACTTTTCATTCTAAACATCTCTTGTAATGCTTCACTATTGCAAAGAACCTTTCTCTTATAATTTCATATACATCTTTAAGTAATTGATTTCTATCTATGGGAAATTTGGCTCAGTGCCAAAGTGCTGGATTTCAAACATGTCATTCATTTTGAGTTCGACCAAGATTTCAACTTTTTTAAATTCAGTTAATGAATAGATATTTGAAAAAAAACTGTATTAACATCAATTGTCATCCACTATAGGGTAAAATAAATGTATTTGAACTTGACTGGATAAATAAAAACTTATTTCATTAACGAATGATAATTTGTACAAGATATATATAAGGAGAGTGTGAGCTAATAGAAAGAATTGAATAATGAGATTTTATTTATGTTTATTACCACAGGAATTCCCTAAAAAAGTTTCTGGAATTTCTTTGTCCCAATAACTACAATTTTGATTTACACAATTAATTGAATCTCATCATCTCATCTACAAAGGGCTTCATTTCCACTTTCTAAAGTCTGGAATCTGATGTTCAAGATTGTTAATCCTTCTCTGTAGCTATTTGAATGATTAGGTATTAATATTATTTGTTTCTATCATTAACTCAAGTTTTAACTCATTAAACTGATTTAAACTCATAAACTTTAACATATATTAATAAAGAAACACTTGCCTTTAGTAGAAATTAGTTTTTATCTAAATAAGGTAACTGATTTTAGGAGGAATGTCGCACTGTGTACTCAGATCGTAATTCTATTTTTCAATATTATTTATTATTGTCAACAATTTTAGAGTTATTTTGTGCCTTTTAAAACATTTTATATATAGCTCAAAGTTTCTCATGGGAACCCCATTGACTGTGTTTTAAACTTACCATTCTTTAAAATGTTTGTACCTTTACAAAGTATCTTGCACTTACTTCATCTGAGCCATAGTCTCCACCAGAAACAATACCAGTGCGAGACGCATACTTCCAAGCTTCATCGGGATAACCTCCATTACAGCCATCACCACAGTAAGAGCAGCAAGACAAGACTTGCTCTGAAGATATGTTTATATTTATATTTCCACCTGACGCAATGCATAAACGATCAGACATACTTGAAGCTGCAGCAACAGCCTAAAATTGTAAGTAAATGACTATTACTTATTTTTTAATTTCAGTTTTGATAATTCTAATGACAAAATATATTTCATTAGATAATGCACATTTTGGTTACAAAGTAATAATCCCCATAGATATGAACATTAATACTAACTTACTAGTAACCATACATATAGGGATAAGTTACCTTGTATCTGAGGACATAAATGTGTATTAGATAATAAATCCAGGTTTATTGTTAGAGGTGTTATTGATTTATTATATTTGACTAAAGTTTGTTTTCAATAATATTTAAAAACTAATTTACAAATTACTTACAAAACTGATAAGCACGAAAGAAATGGTGTATATAATATAAAATGTCAAGACTGTAATAAATTACATGTAGGACAAACAAAGAAGAAATTAAAAGAAAGATACAAAGAACATTTAAACGCTTATATTAAACCAAACATATACAAATAAAATTTAGCCACACATTGTGTCAATAATGGACACATTTCCTGAAATAGAAAATATAAAATTAATAAAAGAATTAAACAATGGGTTATACATGAATATATCTGAAAAATTAGAAATGTATAAACTTAAAGTTAAAGACAAATTAAATAAAAGAACAAATTCAAGTGAAACCAAAACACCAAACTATTTGCAACTTAATCACTCTAGTTTGTAACTTCTTGTTTGCTAGTTTGTAATTTTGTAATAAGATGATATAACAAACATGATGATGATTGTAATAACATGGTCATCGAAATGTACATAAGTGTTTAAATCTTAAGTAACTTGTTTTATTTGTTATTTTTGTGGAATTGGGGTTCTTTCCAATATAATTAAAAAAAGAATTATTGTAAACAAATTATACGAACAAAGTAATAAAACTTTAGAGTATGATATCTAAGAATAAAAAGAAATGTTAAGTGTTTATGTATGTTTGAGTTGTATTTTAGGACAATGTGTTTTTTTATTGTGATATTTTTATGGTGTACTGTGTATGAAGAATATTTATGAGTTTTATACATTTGTATATTGATAAACCAATAGTTCTTTTATGTGATTTTGGGAGAGTCCAACAATGTATGCTTAGCATATGGCATCAATGCTCTAAAACATAATTGAGTAATTACAAATTTGAAATGCATTGGATGTTTAAAGAATAAAGTATTTATTTGTTCAATAAAATTTTTACTTCAAATCTGACTTTTTATAATAAACCTTTTTTCCCTGCCTTTTTTTTACCCTACACTTTTCTCGTTCAATCTGTAACCATCAGCCTGTAAAGGTTTTTACTTTGCATTCAAATTATTATTCCACTTTTTAAGGGTAACTTTTTATTAATTTAGGGTAACTTATTAACTGATTTTTCACAATTCTTATGCGTCCATTCTCCACATTCCACTCCTACTTTCTAACACCCAGCTGTTAATATCTTCTACTATTAGCCTTTTGATTAGCATCATGTGCCTGCCCTGATATGGCCCCTGGGAGCAACATATTCTGGAAAGATTTTTACACTTTTTTTCTAATTTTCTAAATTATTTTTCTCATATTTTTAAAATTATAGTAATATTTGTTTTAATGTACTTATTTTCTCATGTTAAGTCAACTTTAACTTATGTTTAATGACAATTTCTTTGCTAAAAATTGTTTGTTAATCTTTATTTTGTAAAATACTTATTCATTGTAAAATACCACATAAACGTCTAAACAATCTGTAAATATGTGGGAAAACCCATAGTCTCTAGACAAAAAAGAATGGTGACTATGTACAATGTGTAGTATTTATTGTTCAGATAGTTGCAAATATTTAACCTAGAATATAGCACAATACACAGGAACAAAAATTGTAAACATACCACAATCTTAATCTGAGGGAAATGGTAGAACGTACATATACAATAATGCTCCCCCTGGCATTGTGCGATCTCACGTACTGGTATGTGGATGCTAATCAAAGGGTCGATATAAATAGAGTAACAAAAATTGTATTACATTATTTTCAAATCTATCAGCTTCTGTGTCAATATATCAATATATCCCCTTTTGTGTCAGTAATCACAATATATTTTTTCTTTTTTAAATGGAGTTATACATTCTTATGGAAACTATATTTGGAAAATGTGATGAAAATAAAATTATCAAAATGTGCCTAATCCAAGATAGGTTTTAAACATAGGTACTTACCCAACAAGAGCCACAATCAGACTGATCTTTGACTGAACTGATGGTTGTACACTCTGGCCATTCTGATCTAGCATCAAAAGACTCTGGTAAGTTCAAGTTGAGTAATCTTCTCTCAGGTTTGACTGGCAGGAATTGTATTTTTTCTAGCCTTGCTCCTAGCATCTTCTTTAGGTTTTCTATTCCAAGTTCGGTTACATGGTTAGGTTGTGCCTAAAATTTAAAACGTAGAATGCATGTTTTCTTTAAACTATTCAACTGGTTAAAAATGTAGAAGCAGTCAAAAATTTATATTAGATAATGGGAAAATTCTAATATATCAATACTGAAATAAAGAGGCAAGATTATTTTCTATTTCAAGATTCTTTACATTCAGAGAAGATGGTTCTGGATTCTGGAGTAAAACGAACACTAGGTTATTAGACATTTTTTTCAAAAATCATATAAATTATATTAGTTTTTGGAGTAAGAATTAACCCTTGTTAACTGTCATTGAAAGTAATATTAACGTGAAAATAAATATGTAAATTAATAATATAAAAATAAACCTAAATAGTTGGGGCCCATTTTTAAATAAACTAAAACATTTTTTAAAAAATAGATCAAACCGGTCACAATAATATACAAACATATTTAAAAAAAGAACCTACACACATCAATAAAATGAAAGAAACCACATAAAACAATATTTAACAAAAACTGTGCCTAAACAAGTATATAGACGATTACACAAAGATTGGATTGAGGTCAATTTCATATAATAATTTATTAATAAGGCATTATTTGACTCATATGAGAGAAAGTTCTAAATTCAATTCTGACCAGCTGCTGAAAACACTACAGAATTAATTGAGAACGATCTATTTCTTTAAAATAAGGCAGTTGGAAAACTGGTTTAAACTTTTTTTTAAAAACTGAAAATAAAATTGTTGTTTTTAGTAGACGCTTGAAATCCGAAATCACTTATGACTTAGAGACACATGTTAAATGTTTACTTAATTTATATAATATTAGATTTATTATAGGTGCCGTCGCCTCTCTGACCCCAATTTCCAATTTCTTGTGTCATACGTTAATCCCTAGGTTTCTTGTAGTCATTGCTTTGTTTACTTATTAACTAGGAAAAATATTGTTGTATACATAACTACATTAGAACTAAACAAAAGTTATATATATATATCACTTTCACTTAAAAACAAATAGATGGCTTAGCAATGGGATCACCACTTTCAAGTATAATATCAGAAATTTACCTTCAAAAACTTGATGAATTAATCACACAAACCATAAAAACACACGACCCCAACGGACATTGGATACGATTTGTTGATGATGGATTATACATCTCACAAAATAAAGCAATAAATAATAACATCATTCTAAATGAAATCAATAACTTACACCCTAACATACAATTCACCATGGAGGAAGAAGTAAACAATAAAATAAACTATCTAGACCTAACATTGACCAGAAATACAAATAACATTGAATATTCTATTTATAGGAAACCCACACAAACCATTAATACAATACCAAACCACTCCAACCATCCCCCACAACATAAAATGGCCGCTTACAACTCATTTTTATACAGGATGCTAAAATTGCCTCTAAATAACGAAGAAAAAACCAAAGAAAAAGAAATAATATATCAAATAGCCCAAAAATTGGATACAATAAAAAAACTATAGATAAATTAGAATTTAAAATATTAAATAAATTAAAACAACCAAAAATCGAACCACAAACAACAAAATGGGCTACATTCATATACACAGGATACAACATAAAAGGAATAACTAAAACACTAAAAAATAATAATATTAACATAGCCTACAAAAACACAGGGAACATAATTAACAAAATAAACCAACCAGAAAAAATATGTCCCACACTTAATAACGGAATATACAAAATCAAATGCCCAGATTGTAATAAAATATACATAGGCCAAACAAAAAAGAAATTAAAAGACAGATATCAAGAACACCTCAATGCATACATCAAACCTGAAATTTATAACTCAAACCTAGCCACACACGCCATCAAAAACAAACACACATTCCCCAAATTAAAAAACATACACCTAGTAAAAAAGGTTCAAAAAGGCCTCAAAATGACAATCTGGGAACAACTAGAAATTTATAAAAATAAAAATAATATCATTAACGAACAAATACAAATAAAATAAAAAAACGATAAATTATTCAATCTAATAGACAATATCAACCCCAAAATAAACGTTAAAAACTCGCACAGTGCAGTGAATCTAAAAATAGAACATAACGGTACACCAAGGTCAACGGGAAATCCACTCAGCTCGCAGTCTACAACAACCTTGTTCAGTATGCCCGAGGATGACGGCACAACCAGCCATTGAAAGTTAGCTCGCATAAATACCAAGTAAGATTCTTGTTTAAGTACATAAGTGAAAGTGATAAGTGTATATAAGAAAACAGTGTTGCACAACTACAAATATATATATATATATATATATATATATATATATATATATATACATATACAAAAACTAATATATATATATATATATATATATATATATATATACATATATATTTGGTCTGCTTTGAAAGAGGTTATTGTCTTAGTGTGAGTCACTGTTGAAGGCTTTTCTTTAAACGTTTTCTCTCACTAATTTTAACCTGGTGGTACATAGTCTATTTCATATGCTGTGTGCTAAGGGTTAAATTATAAGTTTGACAAGTCTTTAATTATTTTATTAATATTATATTAAAATTTATGATAGAACTACGTTCCAACCCAAAATATCCTGTAACTACCTTTCTTACAAGAGATTCATAATATTATCATTAATAATATATTATAATTAATTCATACAAAACTAAGAGTAGATGTTTAGTATCATAAGAGAAACGATTGTTTCAAAACGTGTCAGCGAGTAAGCCCTTAAGTATTCACTTGGTTATGAATTAATTAATTATAGTTTAATCAGTGAATTCAAGATGATTACAACCAGCAACTTTGATAATATATTACTATCCCTAATTTAAAATTAAAAAGATGATGTTGAAATGTTCTATTATTTTCTTTTTTTAAGAATGTCTCAAAAGTTTTGAATATTAGCATGTGAAAAATGTCGATACACAAGCAATAACTGTTAAAACAATTTTCCTCAGGTGATCAAGATTATAATTATTTAACTACTTACAGAAAACAGTTGGTCTTGTCCTGATGACTCAAATATTTAACTTCAGGAAGTACAAAACTGAGATAGTATGAAATCAAATACAGAATTAAACTATTCTATAAGATGATAAAGCATTCTAAATAACTAATGAAATAATTAGATTTCATTTTTGTTTAAAGTGTGGTTAGTATGTGTCAAATCATAATAAGTATATTGTTTACCTTCCAAGTGCTTTGCAAGCTATTAATTGTTTTAGCAATATCATGAGCATTTGTTTTCTGTAAAAGTACAGAAGGAATTACCAAGACGATAACCAGTAAAAGAGAATTCATTTCCTGTAAAGATAAAATATGCATTAAGTTATTATTACAGGTGGTATAGTAAATGAATAAAAAAATAAACATTTAACAGTAAACATTTAATGAAATCCACAGATTACTAAATTTATTTTAAAGAATAATAATTAAGTAGGAAGCATATTTTTCTAAAAACAAAATCCGTTTTAGTTGTGATTTCAGATTAAAAATTCATAAAATGTCACATATACATAACACTTCAAACCACCTGTTCCAAGAAAAACATGCTTCCTTAGATCCATGCTAACTATAAAAAGTATCAATATCTTCAAAAAAACACCAACAATGGAATTAACACAATTAAATACCTAGCACTTAAAAAGATACAGTAACATAATAATCAGTAAGCCATAACATAGTTAAAAAAACCAGGAGTTTGTCATAGACACAAATAAAAAAAAAGATTCCCTATAATTCCAAAAAAAAGATTGAATAGAAAGCATTTAAAATTAACAAAAGCTTCAACACAACTCAAACAAAGAAGATAAACTCTAAATATCAGGTATATACAAACTAATTTGCACAGAGTAGAAATAAATTGGGAAACAAACAATTCTCAACAAAGATTCAAGCGCACACACTCAATTAAAAATAATATTGACTCACCTTAAAGTAGTAATAGTTAGTTATTATTAGAATGATAGAAACAAGCCACACTAGCATAGACATTAACCATAAATTAGATATTCTCCAAATAAAAAGGAACCGAAATAAGATCTCTTAACACTAGAACGATATGAAATTTAGAAACATAACAGATCACAATATAAAATTATATTAAAACAACAAACCAAGTACAAGTCATATACACTATTAATTTGATCATTTGCCTTTAAAACTGGCACCCTCCCCCAACTCAACAATGCAAATTGGTGAGCAATACACTGAAGATGATTTTCCAATCCTGTAAAAAATGTTTTGTCTTTGAATATTTTATTTTACTTACAATTTCGTGTAAGTAGTCACTTTGCAGAATTTAAACATAACAAAAATGTCTTGAAAATTACAAGTAATTTTTTATAAATACTGCTAAAAAATTCCAGACACTTTTAGCCGTCATTGCGGAAAGGCGATTCAGAAAAGTTTACGAGAAAACAGCAGTAATATTTTTAATTAAAACATTGTGACTAATAAATCTCTCTCTCTATATATATTTTAAATATCCCACAGTAACTTTAAAGCTAATATGTAAATCAAAACATTTAAAATATATTCAACTCAACATAAAAATGTTTCACTTAGCTTACATTGTTTTATTTTGTGAGAATTTCAAGTTAAAACTTACAGCTTTTGTGCTGTACATCTCGAGTCTTAAAAAAATATTTTTTTATTTAACAAAAAAACAACTTACTAATATATTACAGTAGATGTGTTTCACAATAGATCACTGAACTGTTCAATGCTGTGAGTATGGTGTTTTTTTACCAAGTAAATCAATAAAAAAATCAAGTTTAAGCAATTTTATAGAAAAAACATTGATGCCACTTCAAAGACAATGGATTCTAGTTTTGGTAGCCTTGGTTCCTCAGTGTGGTTGCCTTGTAAGTAATGGGTGGAACGGAGGTAATTGGCTGTGTACAATATTTTTGTGTGAGCAACACAACAGACAATTCTCTGAAAGTTTCATATCATCAAATCGTAGACCCATTTCTGTATTTGTATTGTTCACCTAAATCTGGAATAGATGTTTCCCATCGCTATTCTATTCTGTGCTTTCAGTAGCACACAAACATAAAGCTCCAAGCAATTTCTGACCAACAACACATCAACAATCTGGTCAACCCATAGTGTAACCTTGTATTTGTTTCAAATCTAAAGTGTGAAACATTGATGTCCACCACTACTAGTATTATTTTCGCTTACCACCCCACAGGCGTACCCCTGGAGGTACACATGCGACAGGTTGGAAACTGCTGATCTAGGTGAGCATTATTAGTGTTCCCAGAGTGTCTATTTTCCCAGATTTATAGTGGGTTAAATTTGTCTCCACATTAAAAATTGTAATAAAATGTTAAAATTTTCACTAAATTATTCATACTGAAAAAAACTGCTGTTACAACTAAGGGGATTCCTTAGACTGCAGGAGCATGTGGCACCTTCACGGTGTGTTACATCAAGTAAGCTCACATAGGTAGGAATAAACAATAAATTGTGGTTACTACTTTAACAATCGCCATGGAATGACTTTTCGAACAAATTGTTTAAAACCGCTATATTTATGGTATTTAAAAGAGAAGCTAATGTACTTATAAAGGCCTGTCTTAGAAAATTTAACATGAACTATAGGAGTAGCAAGCTGTGTTAATATACAATTAAATCTCTACTACCGTTCGCGTTACATAAAAATTTGTAAACAGAAACTACTAAAACTATTTTAATAAAATATTTAAAATTTTATTTCGGTGATTTTTACATATTTATATTTTTTAAAGAAAATATACTTACAAAGTGTGGTTGATTCTTATCAAAAGTACACTGATGAAAACTTATATTTATATGTGCATTTATTGACAAAAATCAGTAAAAGATAAAATGTTTCAAATTTATCAAAGTATTATTCTAGTACCGAGATAAGTGAATTGATTTTTCCATTATAGAAATGGGTTAAGGTAACATTTTTCAATTACTTACACATAAAAAAAAATAAGAGAAATGCATTAAGTGGATAAGATATTAAATCTTAATCATTGTTTATTTTAAAAAATACACAAGTTTAAATTAAATACCATTATCAGAAAGATAATTTATAAATGCAGAGTATTCCTTGACCCATTTAAATTGGCTAATAGATATTATGTATGTAAAAAGATAAAAATTATAGAAGAAAAAAATTCACCTGTCCATGAAAAAGGATTTCCTTTCAGTTATTTGTTTAGATCTTGTATGCTGTTATTTTAACACTGGTATAATGTATATTTCAACACTTTTGAAACTATAATAGTAAAAATATGTTTAGTCAATTGCCTTTTGATTTATTTTACAAATAACTGAAAGGATATGCAGTAAAAGATGTCACACTTGAAGCAGAATAAATAAACTCATTATGTTCATTTGAAATAAAATAATTACTGAAAAACATTAGAACCTTGTTCATATTAGAAATAATGTAAAACTTGATAGATCTACAATGATATAAAAGTTGTAAATAAATATAGGTCTCTAAAGAATCATTATGAATTGATGCTGGTTTCAATTTAGATTAACTTTTTACTGTAGTTTACAATCACTTTGAAAATGTAAATGTGAAAAACTTTAAACAATAAGAAATTAATATGATTGCTATAACTTTGAAATAATTATTACTTTTCACTATGGTCAGTGCAACTTACAGTAATTAAAGAAGAGAAATAGGCTTAAGGAGTTCCGTTAGCCTACCATAGGAGTCATAGCTGGAAGACATATTCTGCGTTGAGATAGATGTTTACGTTATTAATAAACTATTGTCATAGACTGTAGATGTTGAATGTCCCACAGCATGAAACTATCAATGAGAAGATACAATGATTTTGATCCTGTAGGATATTAGATCTAATTGAATTGCGATATTCTATCAAACTAAGATATTGATTGATTATGTTGAGAAGTTAATCAGGCCTGCTGAAGAGTGATAATATTGGTATATTTTTTTTGAGAATATTGTTGTCGAGATAATCCTCATAAGGTACCCACAGAGATTGCACGATGATTTGAGATAGATAGATGATAATCCCAGATGATTATTGTACCTAATAATTTGAGAATAATAGATCCCTCAAAATCAAATATATTGATAGACTGATCCAGCAACGGTTCTACCAATTATAAAATTGTACTGTTTTATCTGACTATCGACAGGCTTTTGACAGTGTCCACAGAGCAAAAGTGCCAAAAACTCTAAAAGATTTCAACATACCAAACAAGTTGATCAGACTGATCAATATGACATTGTGTGATAGTAATGGCAAATTTATTATAGGCGGCATTATGAGTCCCAAAGTCCCTATTCTGACTGGCGTGAAACAAGGCGATGGCCTGTCTGCTACCTTTTTCAATCTGGCCTTACATGGCATTTTGAAGAGGATAAAGGTTTCAGGAGATATCATGGAGTCAAATATGTGCATATGCTGGTTGCCAGAAATATTCCATTGCACAAAAAGATTCTTAATATAACCAATAATGAAAGAAAAAAGATTGGTTCTGCATAAACGAGGAAAAAATTAAATTTATAAGTACTAGCACAGGGTGTAGCAGTACGACTATAGACATCAATGGCTATTCCATTGGAAAAGTAAAAAGTTTCACATATTCGAGCTCAGAAGATGAAAATAAAACAATAAATGAAGTCCAAAAAATTAAAATGGCAGCTAATAGAGCCTACTTCACAAATATAAAGCTTTTTAAAAGTAGGCTATCGTCTCAAACAACTAAGGTACGACTTTATAAAACCTTAATTCGGCCACTCCTAACTTATGGAGCGGAGATGTGGAATTTAACGGCTATAATGAAAAATCAGTTGACATTCTTTGAGCATAAGCTTTCAAGGAAAATTTATGGTATGGTTCATGATGTGCAAACAAATGCGTGGAGGCTTCAATATAATGCCGAGTTGTATTCCTTGTACAAAGATGCAAATATGGTCCAGTTTATTAAAATACGTCTAGTATGGTTGGGTCTCATCATAAGAATGCCGCACAAACGTTTACACGGCACTGTGATTGACAAAAGAAGAGTTGGCTGACCGAGAAGACGAGAGTTGGCTACAAGACCTTGAGGAAGATTTAAGGATACTTGGCGTTACAGCATGGAAACAGAAGGCTAAAGACAGAAGTACGTGGCAGGTCATTGTTTAGGAAGCCAAGGCACACCCTGGGCTGTAGTGCAAAGAAGTAGGTAAGTAAGTACTGGTTTATCTATTATATTTAATTTCTGAGAAAACTATCCTAGTTTAAATACAAAAGAAATTTAACAGCTACCCATTCAGTTAATTTACACAATCTCAGTATTATAGATCTGGAAATTTCACAGAATGTAAAATTAGATGTATTTAATTTGTAGTATTTTAAAACTATATATTTTAAACATTAACCTTCCAAATGCTCACCATATCATAATATTAGTCACAAATTTGTTACTGTTTTAATAAACTGTCTGTAAAAGCTGCTGTTACCACCTAAAGTATACAATGTTATACATTTTCTATCATTCACAAATTAATAGAGAATAAGGAAAATATTTCATTCACTTGCCTTAAATTTTACACTTTTAATCTTTTGATAAGAATAATTTTATTTTTGTTTTATTCTATAAGAAACTGTACTCTCCCTCTAGAAAGGACTGAAACAACAAATAC
This sequence comes from Prosapia bicincta, assembly GCA_036971475.1. Classification (NCBI taxonomy): domain Eukaryota; kingdom Metazoa; phylum Arthropoda; class Insecta; order Hemiptera; family Cercopidae; genus Prosapia; species Prosapia bicincta. Next base: position 48,855,693 of record JBAIZL010000008.1, on the reverse strand, counting down.
ATTTTTCCAAAATATCAATTTTAGGTTTCTTTTAATATATAAACTTTTAACACTATATACACACTTACAAAAACCAATGGCCTGAATATATAGGCAGTAGACAAAATTGCTTCAGAAGCTCAGTAAGACAGATTGCTACTGCTATTTTTGCAACCCCTCCCTCTGATAGGACTCCATAAATGCTTTATTGAATGGAAACATTTAGAATGAACCCCAAACTGGCTATATATTTTGTGGAAAAATTCTCAGAAACTACTAACAGAGATATTACTGTAGATAATTGGTTCCGCTCTGTACCGTTCAATATAATGTGGGTCAGCTTACGTGATGTAATTGAAAAACAATAATTAAATAAATGTTAAATTCTACACATAGCTACAAAGTAAGAGTAATGGCTAGCAACTGAAAAAAGAAACTAAAGAAAGGAAGAGACTTTCTAAAAAAAATTCTGGAATGTGAATCATTTCAAGGAAAATAGCGTGACAAGCAACCGCTTGTATGTCAAACTTTTTTTTCATAGGCCAGAAAGCCTCTTGTACTTAGGCCATCAAATGGAGACTGAGTTAGTAGAAATCCACTGTTTTTACACCAAAATTAATCTTTGTCACATTTACAAAATAGTACTCGTAAGTAAATACAACATGTTATAAGGAGTAATTTTACTACTAGAGACTGAAATGGCATGGGATTTATCTCTCAAGCTACATATTGCCTACCTGGAATTCAAATGTGGTACTGTTTATAAATACAAATATGGAGCTTAAAAACAAATACAAACAAGGACAAATGGACTAAAAAATTCAAGAATTTAACAAATATGGAAGTTAGTAAGCCTGTCATTTAAAAGGACTTCTTATTGAGGGCACGATGAAGGTAAGATAGTTGAACAAATTATACACAGAAAAATACACATTTCTAAAAAGTTACTTTGAAGACAGTTTGCCAGTGTTAGGAAATTTGCTTGAAGGAAAAAAAATAGTGAAAGAGAAGAGCTGTAACAATGAGCTTTTTGACTTCTACCTTTTAGTCATAAAACACAAAAGTATAAAATTTTTGAAAAAATTATTTCCCTCCAGATTGCATTATACAAGAAAAACAGCTACTTTGATAGTTGGATGTGTATATGTTCCACATTTTGTATAAATATACATCCACATAGGTTGACATCCACTCATTGTATGTGATTGTAACTTGAACAAATTGGTCCCTTGTTTTGTTTTCTATGTCTGAATAAACAACCAATAATTAACATATTTTAACTTCTGAAAAGTAAAAAAAGAAATGCTTTGTAACTCCAAGTCTCTGTATGGTTAGTTTCCTATAAATTTTGTATGAGTTTAGCTCTCCGATGTTTTTATTGCACTTTAGCGTGCAAGTTTTTGTTTTACACTTTTTGTAATTCTAAACTTTCAGATACACTTCTACAAGCCTACCCAAGCTGGAGAGCAAAAGAAAAGCTGCGAGTATGACTCTGACTAAGGCAATATTGCATTAAGACAGCAGAATAGATCAAGATCATAACACAAAGACTATTTATTAGCACAACCATAGAACACACTCACAGTAATCTGGTATTTTAAATAATTCTAGACAATTACAGACCTGAAAATGCCTGATTATTGGGCTGTTACTACAGTATAATCTTATTAAAACATACCCTATTACATTGCTTAGAATAGACTGTTTTTTAAGATAAGTACAGTAAAACCTCTCATATCCGGATCAATGTGGTGATAGCCCGATCCGGATATGTGCTATTTGTACATTTCCTTAACCCACTGCAGTTTACGTGTTAGGTCAGCTAGCCACAATTTATTAGTAGCAGGTATCTTGACCAGCACAGTTAATCATGAATGTCGTCATTGTTTGATTGGTTTGTTTGCTTCAAGTGAGCTTATTTTCTGATTTGTTTTGTCCGTGAGAGATATGTTAAGCACAAAGATTAGACATCTCTGTAATATAAGGGATATTTACAGCTGTCTCAAAACTTACAGCATAAATAAAGAAAGATATTTATGGCCCATTGACCTTCTGTAAGAGACCTATACATAGGAGAATGCTTCATCAGTTTTTATGTCTACTGGAATAATAACCACAATATATGTTTTATTCAGTGCCAGTCAGTAGCTGAACAATATGGATATTCTAACACAACTGATTAAGTTGGGTAATACACCAATCTGTAGAACACTAGTGAACTGAAGGATATGGAGATTCGAACAAAACTGGCTAAGTTGGGAAAAAACAAAGAGCCGACTGCTGGCACCAGAGACTAGAGGAATAAAGAAGGTTAGTTTATTTTCATATAATGTCCAGTTATCAGAAGTTTTACTGTATTACTATTCACCAATCACGTGTCGAGGCAACGCACAGCTCAGGCTGATGTGATGCCTATTCAAGGGAAATTTGCTCTTGATACTAACCTTTATATGGATTTTATGAGCCCATATATGCATGAAATATATATGACTTTTTTTATAGTAAACATTTTAGAAACCCAATAGAATCTATAAAAGGTTTTTTAAAAAAATTGAGTAAATTTTGTATACACCACAAGACAGGTTAAGACTGAAGAAAAAACAAAAGATAGTAATTGTGAAAAACAACAAAAATCAAAATGATTAAACGAGTAGAGGCCTTTAATTACCACAGGATATTCTGTAAGTAATAAAATTAGCTACAATCAGAGAGTGAAAAATGACAATAACAAAAAAGCAAGGTTTTCAATGGATATTTACAAAAACACTAAGCAACAGACTATTCAAATTATTTTTGTTCAAGCAAAAAAAATGTACAGAGAAGTTACATGACTGACAATAAGATGAACAAAGAAAAATGATTGATAAATTGAAATGTTTTTTAACAATGCTTTCAAGTGGATGGATAAAATAAGAAATGAAACCGTGTTAGAAACTAAACACGAATAGGGAAACGACTTGGCTGTAACATTTTCTATTGAGGAAAACGTGGGATGAAGAAAGCTGAACATGGAATAAAGGCAGAAAGCATTTCAGGAGAAAAATATGAGTAATTGGATGTCTAGAAGGAAGAATGTAAAACGAAGGCATAAAAAAAACAATTATATTAAAAACAATTTTTTATTGTTAAACATTAAAATACTAATTAAATATAAATTAACATTTCTATTTTGTACAAAAAAATAAATTATAAATGACAAGAAGTAATCTAAACTATATACACCTACCATATAAACATTTACCAAATATGAAAGACAACCTGAAACAAAAATATACAATAAGTAGGATTTATACATATATTTTTAGATGTATGCATAATAGTTAACAAAGCACCAGGACTAATATTTTAATATTGGTCAGTCTTCTTGTCAAAGCAAACAAAAGTTAAAAATGTGTCAAATGACTATATGATAGTTACACAATGAAAACCACTTTCAGTTAATTAATTAACCTACTTGAAATTAATTGAAATAGTTTTTGTATTGTATACTGATTTCCTGTCAGTAACGAAAATATTTACAAATTTAGCATTTAGCAAAACTTTTATGTAGCAAATATTTAACAATTGATTTATAATTTTGAATATCATGTTAACATTAATTGAAAGGTATGCGTAACAAAACTGCCTTGATATTGAATGTTTACTAAACTGATGTTTTAATTTACAAAGAATAATTTGTGTTCAACACCTGTTTTATTAATACATTTTAATGCTCCTATTATTGTTGGAGGAATAGATTAATTTGATATTGTATATGATATTTTTATTAGCTGTGTATTGTTAAAACAACTTCTAATCACAGTTGTTTCAGGTGTAAACCTAGACGATTATAGCTTTGAAAAAGCTTATTGGCACATCCCAATAGAAAACAAAAATTAATAAACCATAACTGTATGTCTTTTTTGTTAGAAAAAATTATAACTTTAGAGTGAGTGAAGGAAAAAACAATTCTGTGGAAAGTACTGCTCAAAACTGGAAAGGCCGAAACCTTAACAAGTCTAACATCTGGCAGTATAAAAGTCGTACACCAAATCAGCAGGTTAATATTGATCAGAATTAATTTCGTATTAATTCTATTTTGTTATGAAGATAAAGTGCACTACACAATATTTTTTTCACAACACTATTGATATAATCTTTTACATGAATTTATTTAACCAAAATTATACCTTTGTTTAAGTTTATTTATAAAATAGTTTTGTCTTAATACCTAATATTTATGTTATTATTTATTATCTATTTAACTTACTTGACAATAATTGATTTGCTTTTCTTGAAAAATGAATAATGAAGTTAGTACAAAATTTGTAGATAGAGCTTACAATGTGACAATGGAAATTTTATACTTCCCAAATAAGAACCAAGCAGAACCTCAGGTAATATTAAAAAAAATACATGTCAACTCCAGTTTTTCTGAATTTCACAAATATTATTGACAGCCTTGCTTTGAACACAATGTTCAAATTGAGAACACAATGATGTTAATTTCAGACATCAAAAATTCTGGTAAATATATGCAAAATGTAGCAGGTTAGGCTAAGTATGCAATGTTATCTTTAGAATAAAGTATGTACTATGCCAATGTTACCTCTTCACACATTCTGTTAATGAAGTAAAGATATGAACAAAGTAAAGAAATACCAAAATGTCAAGGAAACAGTTAAATATAAATAACAATAACACAATTGTATAAAATGTGATTATTTACGAATTATCACTGATCAAGGATGAGCTTCAGAAATCAACATATGTGCCTTGTGACTGAACTATTCATAAAGGAATATAGTTTTGTGACGATTGAATCGTTTTGCAAAATAACTTTTCTACTCAATTGACCTCTATTTCTTTTGATAATCAAATCTATCTAAACTGGATAGGTAGGTATATTATATTGTGTACAAAGTTAATATTATAACATAAAAGTATAACTCAAAATCTTTGCCTAACAACTTGGTATAGCTTGTACAAGTAAGTGGTGGCTAAGAAATCTCCTGGCGTAACCGCTGACCTAGCCACCTATCGAGAATGCATTTGTAATTTTGCGAAGCCATATTTTTTTGCAGTTATGACTTTAAAACGGCAAAGTTAGGCTACAAGTATCATATGTTTTAAATAATTACAAATTTACAATATGAAACTAAGAAAATAAAGTTGATTATTTGGCTTTATGTGATCAAGTTGTGATTGGTAGAAAGAATTTGAATGGATTTTTAAACCGCTACAGTTTTGTGAAGAGATAGTGTAATCTTGGTGGTCAAACAGAAGATACGTAGCTTTAAAAAGAGGAGTTGGGGTTTAGATTAACTATTAAGTAGATTATTATTAATTGTTTGATAAAGTTGAAATGATGAGGAAAGTGTCAAGTATTTTAAAACGTTAGGGATTTTAATGTGAAGGAGACATTGGAGAAAGAAGCTGAACTTTATGTAAGACAAAGGGCTTAAGGGACTAAAATCAACAGAGCAACATCCAAGTGAACCAACCATCCCACATAAATGCACAACTGCTTATATAAAAATTTGTATTTGTTATTTTAACCTTAGACTATTATAAAAGCTCAAAGAATATTTTCATAAATATCTAAACTTTTATAAAATAATTAAAAGTAATCACTCTAATATACAAAACAGACCTTTATACAGCACCCTGATTCTTATTTTATTGCTAATTTATTTATAGTTAAAGTAAAGAATCTTGTGATGCTAATAATTAGCTTCGTAAAAGGAACGAATGTTTTGAAACACGTCAGCAAGTAAGCAATTAAGTATTCACTTAGTTAAGTATTTTTAAAATTAGTATTATTATTTGTTATAATAATCCAGCAATTTATAGTATGATTAAAATAACATTCACTGACTTGTGAGTTTTATTTAACATTCCAGCAAAGCCAAGATAAAGTATATATTTCATAATATTCAATAATTTTAACTATAGGGTTTTCTTTACAATATAAAAGAAATATTTATCTTGCATTGTTTAGTGCAAGTTTTAATATTTATGTTTTCAATGATATTTTGGAATGTTTTTAGCATAAGTATGATACCCTTCAAATTAATATTGCCATTTTCAGAATATATTTCTGAGTAACTTATGTGACAATGAGAACAATCAAAGTTGACCTTTTTTAGTACTAAAATATATAACATTCTGTTAATCAATCTGTACAATTAGTCTATTGAAAATAGTACTCTAATAAGCACTGTAAATTCTCTGTTTGGTCGTAAACTAAAATATCAGTAAACTTGCTTTTGCAAACAAGGCTCAATCACTTTATACATTTCATTTACAAGTATTAACAAAAATAAAGAACAGAACACAAATGTCTTACTACCTAAAATTTACATTAAATATTACAATTTTCTTACACAGAAATATCTGTTATGTATATGGTTCCAAAATAAAGGGGCATATTCAAAAAGTAAAGTAACTATATGTTTATGAAAATATATTTATTTATTCTATCAAAACCAAACAAAATATGCTATATTGTTGAAACTGTAAATATAGGTTTGGGGCCTGTGTAATGACACAACAAAACAAAAAACTTGAAAATTGAATAATGTCAGTGAAATTTACCTTACTTTTTTGAATACACCTAGTATACCTGCAACAAAATTGTAAATCTGAGCTATTTAGTTCAACAAATTCCTTTTTAGCATGTCCATTTCAGCATTATCAGGACAATAAATTTTTTTTTACAATGCAACTTTGTTGTTCATTGTAATATTAAGATAAAAAATATAAGAACATAATACACTAATCCAAATATCCATCTACACAATATCAAGAGCACAGTGGTACAATATAATACAATGAAAATATTGGAAAGAACCCCAATACCACAAAAAATAATCAAAAATAACAAATAAAACAAGTTATTTAAGATTAAACCCTTATGTACATTTCGATGACCATGTCATCATCATCAGAGGGTCTTACTACAAAATTGTAGATAATATTGTTAGGAAACAAAGATTAAAATATGTTTTAAGCACTACCACTCTTCAAAAAGAAGTTAAAATATGTAATTTTATTAGTTTACCTTTTGATAATATTTTAACAAAAAGGTTAGACTCTATTTTTAAAAAGGTAAATTTTAAGATAGCCTATAAAACTCAAAATAAACTCAAGCATTTATTGTGTAACCTGAAAGATAAAATTCCAATGCTGGAAAAATCAGGTATTTATAAGATAATTTGTAGTACTTGTGACGAGATGTATATAGGTAAAAAAAAAACAAAAATTGTAACTAGATATAAAAAAAATCTTGCGCATATTAAATATGATAGACCTGAAAAACCAAGTGTAGCAGAACATGTCCTTAGTAATCAGCATGATTTAGATAAAAATATTATTTTAGTTAAATGTATCAACTCAAAAAAGTTACTTAATAGTTATGAAAGTGTTTTTATAGTCAAATCAAATTGTAAATTAATGAATGCAGATAAAGGACCTATCCCTAACTCACCATTATATACTTTACTTAAATAGCTTTCTTCATTTACGATGCATTAATTTAATTACTTTTATTTTATTTATTGTTATTGCTGTAGTTTTTATTAGATATATATAATTATAATGTACTTTTTGACATAACCTATTTGGTTCAAGATGACCGATTGTTTATTTGTCGGCCGAGGGCGGAGAGCCTACCTCATGCCTATATATAGCGACCGTAGGAACGATTGGTATCACTCTAGTTTGTAACTTCTTGTTTTCTAGATTGTAATTTTGCAACAAGACCCTCTGATGATGATGACATGGTCATCGAAATGTACATAAGGGTTTAATCTTAAGTAACTTGTTTTATTTGTTATTTTTTTGTGGTATTGGGGTTCTTTCCAATATTTTCATTGTAGCAAATATCCATTTGTTATATATATAACCTTCCTTACATGAAAAATAAATTTCTCTAATTATACTGGATTTTTCTAAGTATAACTTTTTGAAGTAAATAATTACAGGTTTAGTAGTTTTCACAAAAATAACTAAGAAATATGCATATTAGTTATAACTAATGTAATTTAGTATTAAATTAAAATTCAATATAGTCCCGTTCTAATAGCTCCTAACAAAAAACAAGAATAATATAATTCTTATATTATCATGCCAATGTATTATCATTACCAGGGAAGACCCAATAAAATATAAGGCTAAATCCCTGTATAAGGTAAGGTATGACAATGATTTAGAGAATCATTCTAAAGGCAATAAAGTACAAGGTTATCACACGCTAGTGTTTACTGTTTCAACAGATATTTTTTACAGTTCCAACCAAGTATAAAGTTAGAAAAGTAAAGAATTTTTAATGAATGGTAACTTTGTATTTTATTGGCTTGAGAACGGTTATTAGCTATTTAATGATTGAAACATTGGCACGATAAAGGACTTTATTAATCTTGCTTTTGTAAATGCAGTTACAATAGTAATAATACTGTGATCTCTCAATATTCAGAGGGTTTACGTTCCCCGAACTTACCGCAAATACTGAAACTAACTGTATATGGCAAGGGAAGGATTGCGTTTCATATCAAATTATTTTTCATATTATTTATTAACGTTTTCCTTCTAAAAACATGAAAATTCCTTTAGATATGGGCGCTCACACACTTCTTATTTATTTTATTGCATCATTTTTCTAGTTCTTTACACACTTCCTTATATGGCATGGCAATAGTGTTTCTTCCATTTTTTAATTCCCATTTTAAAGAGAGATCAATTTCAGTAACGGCTGAAACTAACTGTTTCCCTAAACATACATTTCACAGACAAACTTTAATGCCAACTTCGGCCTGTTATTCAACATTTTTTTTGTTTTTGTTATCCGAGATAGGCACAAGTTCCGTAATGAGTAGTAGGCTTAGTAGTGTACATTATAACTGATGTTTGGAGAGTAATCAGATTTCTTTGTGATAAATAATTACAGTACTATAGAAAATAAATAACACAAGAATATATTCTACAACAATAAGATACATATTTCGGGATATCTTGTAATTTTGCCGAACCCGTGAATAGCGAGTGACTACTGTACATTAGACACATAAATTCATTTAGAGTCCAATTTTAGGACTTTTAGTGAAACTGAAAATTCAACAGCAGATTTGCAACAAATATTTCCATTGTAAATGACCCATGAGATACATGTGTATTGCATGTAAATGTGTTGTATCAGCAAAAATACTGTAAATTGAGTTCTTTCTTGGGTAGCTTGTCCAGTTAATACAATATAAGACAAAACTGGGCATATAAAGCACATGCACTCACTATTCTTTGAAACCTTCTACACCATTCATTTTTCATATAAAAAAAACATCTTATAATTAAAATTAATTTTTGTTCATTTTAAATTATGTGATGTATTTTATAATAAAATAAAATTATAATAGTAAAATCATAACGAAAACGTTTCCTTCAAGTGTATGTTAACAATTTAACATCCTTTAGCTAACAAAAAGTCTGGTCGCAAGTAATAACAAAAGTGTAATAAATAATTAACAACCACCTCCTCATGAACAGCAACAAGATTTTGATATTTTATAATAGTATTTGATATTACTAGGTATATTTTCAACAGATTAATCTCTTCTTTTGAAAAATCAATATAGATAAACTCAACTAAACTTTATTATATAAATTCTGGAAATCATCTTTTTTGCAACTTCACTTTTAAAAAAATGCTCCATGCTCTGCATGAAATCTTTTTACAGTGTACTCTAAATGGCATCTATCAACACAGGATGTAGACTTGTCACAAGTGATGAGTGCGTTTGTAAATATTCTGTAGGCCTAATGTATATGGAACACAAAAATAAACATATTTTGTCTCTGATACAATATTGTTTATAATGTCAGCACCTTTTCAATAAGATATGTAGCCTATATAAGCAATCTGTCTAGCATGACTAGCCAAGAAGAGTTAGTTGGGAGTTTGTTGATATAAGCCTTTGTATGACATTTCTGTTTTTACGTGTATATAGTGTTATTTCTAATATATTACACATATAAGCCCTGTTTTATATAGGTAGCAAAATTTAATAGCCTATACACTTTAATAATTTAATAAATTTTACATGTTTTAAAAAATTTGTTTTCATCAAAATCATATTTGGTTTCGGATTTGAAGGGTTACTGTAGTGCCTCATACGTGGGAAGCCCGTAACATGATAAGATTTTCGTGTTATAGACCGTTCGGCTCATATATGCGCCATTCTAAAAAAAACACTAAAAACAGCAAAAAGAAAAATATACAACAAACACACATACGCCAAGGGTTTGTATGAAGTATAATAAGTTATAACAACTTTCTACTTTTGGTCTGTAATGAAGGTCAGGCCTATGTTAACATGGTCTGTGTGGAAAGATCGAATTCTTAGCGCCGGTCCCTCATGAAAAAACAGACATATATGCACCGTTCGGTAGCGAACGCGTTAATATAACACTAACAAATACATTACTTCATACAATATTACGCCATTGCTTTAAAAATTTATACTTGCTTTTTTCACAAGTTAATAGTATTTATGTGCCTTATTTGATTAAATTCAAAAGTTTTCTTCTCCTAATCCTACTATATATCTTGTAATTAGCTAGTTAGGTCTGAAATACAACAATTGTTATTATGATTGGAAACAAGTAATCTTGGTTATTATAATAGCTACATTGCTTAAATAGTTTTGTCTGAGCATCTGGCAGGGTCAGAAAATAATAGTCTGTGATAATTTTGTGGCCATAGTTTAGGCTCTATGAAAGTTGTAGGTATCTAGCATGCAAGGGAATTTAGCAAAGCAATTTTTCATCACATTCTATAACATACATTAGATAATTTAAGTGTCATTTAGACTAGCACCTATAAGAATCTTTGAGAATAGGAGATAAAATGAGGTGATTCATAGTAAGACGGGAAGGCCTTACCTTTTTTAAATTGCAAGACCAAAAGCACTTAATTGTTTAGGCTAACAGTAGAATTAGAAGGTATTTAAAGGAATGTTTCAACATTCCAACTCGCCAATACAAGGGATTCCTCAATAGTCTGAGGAGACTCTGTAGAAAAAAAAACAAATGTAGATTTCTGCTTAATCTAATTATTGTTAATTTTTTAGACTGAATACAATACCTAACACATTCAGAGACCTCAGTTGACGATTTAGCTTTAGAAAATACACCTAAACAAATTATTGGCTAATGTGTTAAAATAAAGCAGGGCAAGGTGTGCTGATGGTTTCCTAAAGAACTGGAAGTATGGCATGATTTTTTAATGAAAACGCATAAGGTCTCTTGAAGGTTACGATCTTCAAAGAAACTAAACTAACAAAATCTTTTATATTTGACATTGTAATATACTGTAGTCAATTTAGGTAACAATGGAAAAGAGTTGTACTCCAGAAGAAAATACAGTTTTAAAATTAAATATCTAATATTATTTTTAAACAATCTGGAAATGATACAGAAACACACACACATGCCCACAGTTGCACGTCGAAACAGGTAAATACAAGTGCAATAATATTAAATTAAATATTTATCTCCGATGCTATTTTTAAAATATAATCATTTTATAAATTAGCTAGTTATCAAATGTTAGCATACAAGTACATAATGGAATTGATATTTTTTTTAAAATAAGGAATGAAATTTTGTCTACTAATATGATGACAAATAACCTGTCACAAAATAATGATATGCCATTTCAAGTATACATGTTATTCTTATTTATGGATTTTATCCAAATTAAGTTCAGTAAATAAAATATGACAACAGTAGAATAAACAATCAAACGTACTTAACTTTAAATATTTTGGTAGATTACCTATAAAAATGGTTCCTTTTTATGGATATTCTACAATAAATCCATGTTTTTAAACATAGTCAACAGTCTAACAGCAAACAGTAAGTACAATATAAAACCAAACACAGCTCCCAAGAATGTTAAAAAAAAGATTCAGTTTTGCTAATTTAATAGAAATTTCAAAATATCTAAACATGTTTTGACAGAGTTAAAAATTTTCAAGTATTTTAAACTGTTCATATAATGACACCATGTCATAAAATATGAGCTATTCTTACTGTTTAACATTCATCTGAGTCAGGAAATTGTAAAAGAATTTCACCCTAACATCTGAGCACCTTTTTATAGAATTTAAACAATATAACTTATAGTGCATTGCAAACTATTAGGAATTAAACAACTAAACTAAATTATTATATTCTAACCATAAAATCACCGTTTTTTCTATCAAAGTGGTAAAACTTTAATTTCAAATTGTATTTAACCTTCCAGACATCTAGGATTTGTCCATTTCAAGACTATGTCTGACGGGTTTATGTTTCAGTATATCTACCAAGAACTAGAGCTTTAAGTAAAGGGCCAACTTCTTTAGGGTCGTGTAATGCTTCAACTAACATTTTTTCTACATTACGCATGATGGCGACCTTCTGATGTCCTTTTAAAGGGTAAGAAATCTGCCCTGTAGGGCCAGCCTGCAATATAAATAAAAAAATGAGTTAATCATGTAAAAAACATACATTGTTTTTATAACGCAAATGGCTTTCCAAGATATAGCAAGGAAATTTTAAAAATTAAATATTTGATATTGAATAAACATATTCAAAAGTATAATAAAAACCCTTCGATGATGAGAAATTACATCATAGGATGTCTTTAAATACCATTTTCAATACTTGCCAGAAATATGAGGCATATCCAGAAATGTATTGAGTCTTATGCCCTTGAGGGATTTTTATTTTTTGTGTAGCCTGACTTCTCCCCTCTGCAACAGTACTGGTTTGAGGTCAGTACGTTGAGAACTGACGATGCATGAACAAGTTTTGTGAAAAATGTTAACCAAATCTTCTCCCAAGTGTGATATATGTGATGTCATGCGTTATCTTGCTTGAAAAGGAAAACCTTCAGTTGAGGTTTATAATGAGGTAAAAACTGCATATAGTGACAAAGCTATGAATAGTACGAGTGTGTATAAATGGTATCGCGAGTTAAAAAATTGTTGTACATCTGTGCTTGACGAAAATTATAATAGATTGACTCTGGATTCTCCAAATCTCTACTACAAAAGAACCATCACAGAAACCCTTGGAGATCAGAAACTGTCCCAAGGTAGTTCTAAAAATAGCTAACAGACCAGCACAAGTTGAGTGGAGGCCGGGTAAGAGTACTGAGGCGCTGCAAACTCCATGGAGATAAATTTCCCCACTCCACCACTTCTGGAGATGTAACTTGGGTTTTACACTACACTCCTCAACCAGAGGTTTTTTCTTACAAACGAGATAATGAATGACTCCGCGTATTTCACACCTGGCATCGGATTTTTTTGACAAAACGCATCATTGCATTGAAAGTTCTCAACGTACTGACCACAAACAGGTCTCATTGCAGAAGAGAAAAGTCAGGCTACAGTATCTAACATGTCGAAAATAAAATCCCTCTTGCCGAGAGTTTTAGTACATTTACTTTCTGAATACGCCTTGTCTATATTTCTGGCATCTAGCAACAGGCTAAATATATTTCCATAAATGTTTTTAATGGTACTGTTATAAAAGCCCCTATGAATTTTAAGAGAATTTCAAAATTCGAAAGCATGTAAGTAAAATCTGCAATCTAAAGAGATATATTTTCCAGATGTTGTGACAAGCAACTTTATGATTTTCATTGTACATTAACATTCTGAGATATTTTTTATAGTAGTAGGAGAATTTAAATATGTTTTATACATACAAATTAATGTTTTAAAACTAGCTTTTCAATGGTGTATATTTTATTTCATTTAACAACGTAAAATATAACGTTCCTTTTATCCAAAGATAACAATGTTGTGAAACAAATCTGTCTTGTCCGTTGTATTACAGGTTTGAGAGCCAATAAAATATCAGCTAGCCGGATTAAGGATGATAATTTACTTTTCATGTTTTAACCCTTAAAGCTGGGATGTCCGATACAACTAAGAAAGTTCTACTACTGGAGCTATGTTTTGTACATGCTCATGTCTTAAATATTACAAACATTCATTCCTCTGCCATCTCTTGGATTTTCGAAATCTATTTGCTAGGCAAAACCAAGGAACTCAGTTCTTCAGGATGATGTCACATGATATTAACACATTTCTTTATTTATAATTTATACAATATCAGTAGGTCATACACAACCCTTTACAACCAATAAATTAAGTATTGGTCTAACCCTAAACATTTAAAAGAAATTATAGTTTTATATATGTATATCAATAACAGTGATAATAATATTGATAGTTATGGCAAGGATATTGACAGTGATTAATAAGTTGAATTAGTAGTTGAAAGCACTTAAAGAACTAATGCTAGCACCATTTAAACACTGCCATTAGGAAACATGGTGTGCTACCGACTTAAATGATCAATAAAACATTTATTAACATTCATCAACAAACATTAACATACACTGCTGAATGTTCCAAAGGATTCAGGTTTTTAATGGCTTGTCTCATGTTACTTAATGTGGTATAACATGTTAATGACTATATTTGTGGTTTTATTAAATTAGTTTTGATGAAATATAACAAAAATTTAATTCACATAATTTTCTCTGCGTTTTGGTTCCTTCAGTCATTTTTTCCTTCAACCTAAACTGGTCAATGTTTAATCCATGTTAAAACAATATAATGAGCACAGTGGCAATATTACAGTAAATATGACAACAATCCAAAATACAATTAAAAATAAACAATAATAACTAATATAAAAGTTACTTAGGGCTAAGCCCTTGTTGTACATTGTGATGACCATGTCATCATCATCAAAGGTCATATTACAAAATTACATCCAAGAAAACTATTGTTGAAATAAAATTACAAACTAGATAAAATTACAAATTAGTTTAATATATAGTTTTCCTACAGTTTACCATGTTTCAAAAGATAGGAGATCAAATAAAATTCAAAAGCTTACCTACAGTTTTATTGACCAAAGGGTAAATAATTCACCATTGAATTTATTTAAATTGTGAATTTGAAAAATCATAACTTTGTATCGTTCTTTCTAGTTATTACTCAGACCATTTTGGTGAAACTAGAATAAGAAAGAAAATAGAGTAAAGTGTGCTATGACAATTGAATGCAGATCCAAGACAAGATGTGAGTATAGACATTGTAAATATGCAGTACATTTAGGCAAAAAAAGCTTCAAACTCTAATATACTAAAAAGAATTTCTGAATTTAAAAAATACTTGGTAAAAAAATATATATAATATTTTTTTAAAATAATTAGTGTATTTTTATGTAAATCCAACATGAACAATAATATACTCGCTTTTGTTTATATATCTAAAGTAAACTTCAAAAGTAAATAACTTTTAAATTGCTATTACTAATTATGATTACAAATAATAACCAATCGAGAAATAATAAACGATGGTAAAAAGTAATGAATACAAAGTGGCATCTGTATGGAATATATATTTGTGCTTTATAAGTGAGGATATTTTTGTAGTGAAATACAACTCAATTGACATGAGGAATAAATTTGTACCCACTATGATTGCTTAGAATCATTTAAATTGAAATGGGTTGATAACACAAACATTTCTTTTAGCCTTTTGTCATAGCACCTTTTGACAAATTCTTTGAAGAACTGTAGAGCAGTTTATTTATTTGAAAGCTGAAAATTGTATTAAAAAAATACATAACACTGAAAGAAACTGTATACTTTTTTGATAAAACTGTATTTTCTGGTCGATATAACTTCAGAACGTCAAATGTTTATCTATATTATATCCAATGAGAGTGAGAGAATAAATAGAGAAAAGAATACTTGTCCATATTATGTTTCTGAGAGATATGTTGACACATCAAGAAAGTAACCTTGATCTATCTAAAAATTAAAAAATAAGGAAAAACCTGCTTGAATGTTCGAGAACGATTTGGAGTCTTTAATCTGTGACAAGCTTATTGATCTGAAGTCCCACCTTCAATCCAGTAAGAAGGTAAAGAGATACAATTGCTTTAAAACAACTGTATTCCTAAAGACAAAAATCCTGCTGAAATATTTGTTTGAACTGCACTATCAGATGCTTCTGTCCGATTTTTTCTTGTTTGAAGAATATACCTACACTACCATTTCAGATCTACAATGCAACAAAGCTGCATTCCTATTCTTCTATATTATATTAGATATTACCAAGGGTAGACTTTACCAGAATAATTGAGACTTGCAAGAATAAAAAGAAGATGGAAGAAATTTTAGTTGGAAAATAACCTAAATAAAACACGGTTTATGAATTTATAATTATTATTTATCTTTTTCCCAGTAATTTATGTTTTTCAATATTTTAAGAATTAATTATTTTATGTGCGGTTCAACTAAACCTTCATATCATCAAATGTTTTAATCAACACCTTCATTTCTTTTATTAAATAAATAACAGTACAGGATTTACGTACAAGTTTCTAATCTGTGACCAAGAATATTTGATCAGTTAAAGAATTCTGTATAAAGAAACAAATGGTTTTTGTTTAGAAGAGCCTATCCTTTGAGTGTTGGTAATTTCAGGTTTAATCCTGGATATTTAATTTCAAAATATTCTCCTTAGTTTTAAATAATTAGACAACATAAAAATCCCAATAAAAAACTTACCTTGTACCAAAAGTTTACAGAAACTGAGTATCCACCTCGCATTAATGACTCAACATGATGCCACCAAAAAATTGGAATATACAGAACGTCTCCTGGGCCTACCACAGCTTCTTGTCCTCGTACATCAACAAATTTTGGAAATCTTGTATAGTCTGGCCTATCAAAGTCAACCTGTATAAAAATCCAAGTACATTCAGGTGTAAGACTGTTGTGGACATACTCTCATGACCAAAAAAGCAGACATGATTATACTAATTTAATGAACATGTTTTATCAATTAAATATATAATCTAGAACAGAAGAACCAAGCAATTTCGGCTGCTAAGTAATATAAAATTGTTCATGACTGTATTAATTATTTTGGTGATATAACAATCATTGAAAGATATGATGTGACTAGCAGCGTGTTGAGCCTGTCTATGTTCATGGTTCCAATTTCATGTCTGTGACCATTCAATCTGATGCTCAGACCATCCGTGGGCCATAGGCCTTACCACGAGAGCCTCCTAACCTCAACATCAGATAAAACTCCTTTTACCTTCCCCTTAGCTTCTACAATTTTTAACAACTCCATTTACCTTCCTTCTAACAGACTATTAATATCTAGTTTCAAATAATCAATATTTATACAAATCACATATAGCACTATATCATAAACTATAAATCTGTGACATTTGGATATTTATACACATCTGTGATTCACTTCAGTCTTCTCTTTTTTGATTGACAAAGATCATTTTTGATCAAAATATTTCAATAGTGTGATAAGGTTTTATATGTGTCTATTTATTTATTTCCAAGAGATTGCAGTTTTGGACTATTGCCACTAGGTAGGTCTGTTAGTCTCCTATCTAGTCCGAAAATTCCTATATATATATATATATATATATATATATATATATATATATATATATATATATATATTTAGGTTAGTTTTGGTTGGTAAAGATTATTTAGATTTTTTGGACTAGGAGACTGACAGACTTACCTTGGTAAGAGTCCACTCTGTAGTCTTGAAATAGAAACACATAAAAGCACTTAAACAATGATATATTTCAACCACACAGTGGTCTTTGTCAATCGAAGAGAAAACACAAAAAGAAATATGAGAGAATGAAATAAAATAATTGTCACCAAAATATAAATATATATTGTAATATTTTGTATAATATATATATTTTTTTAAATACTTTTGAATAATTTAAATACATTTCTTTATAATAACATAAAATTTAATAATACTAATCTTTAGAAAATAATAAATTGCTGGGCGCCAGTTAGAATTACAAAATAATTGTAACCCTAACAGTAAAATTTAGATTCCTATTACTTTTATGTTTTATTACTTACCTTTTATACTAATAAATAAAACACTTTCTTATAATTCGATGATTTTTTTTAAATTTAGTTTTTTTAAAATCTTATTCTAGTTACAATATTTTTTTTCAATACACTTTCTCTATTTCCTAATTTAGTTAAACATCACAAGACTCTTTCTTTCAGGTTATTCGGTGGGTGTTATGACAAATTAAAATTTAGTTTATACAATTAATGTTGTAATAAATTTTAGTTTATGCAATTAATGTTGTAATAAATTTTATAAAAGAAACACCTAGGCCTAAAGTTATTAATTTTGAATTTACAATATAATAATTTACAATCCTTCTTAAATTTAATTACTTATCTGAAGTTTAATGTTTTTGTCCAAATTTCTAGCCTTTTAAATTTATTTCTATAAACAAATCTTTCACCACTATGTTTTTGCTTCCAGTTCCAATGCAAGCTTCTCTAACAATGAATTTTCTCTAATTGAAATTTCTAGAGAAAAAAATAAAACCTTGTCAATTGTTGAAACATCTGTTATTTAACCCACTGATTATTTGATCTTCATGTCCTTACCTGGATAGTTAAGTTTATCCTCTAAGCAATAATTTTTTAGGTCTTGTACATTTCTACATTTGGAAAACATCAGCTGTTTCATAATTATACTAGCTGCCATCTTGGTTTTAATATTTTATGATAATTTTTTTAGGTTATGGCTCCATTGTTTACATTTTCTTTTTTTTCATCCATTTTTAATTTACTTCTATTATATTCTGAATTATTGTTATTTATTACATTTGTGTTTTTATGTAAAAACATTACAGTGTCCCCTATTATGAAAATTAAAAAAATAAAACTTTATAAAAACAAAATTACTTTCCTAAATCTAAAGTCACAAACTGTCACTCACTGTTTATTACAAGTACTTATACATCATTATTGATTAAATCTGGATTCATATATACATCCATGTCACCAATTCATTCAATTGATTCTTATTTTTGAATGTTTTATTTAGTTCTTGCTACTTTTAGTTTTGTGGTAATAGCCTACTTGTCTCTTATTAAGTATTCCTTTCATAGTTAAGCTCAGTTTCTCCTTATTAGTACATATAAGAATTTTCTTACATCTCTCATAATTTTCTTTCATCTTATTACGTAGTTGAATTATTACATACATAATATATTTTTATTTTTATTAATTCGAGGCAATTCAATTATTTTATAATTATCCTATTACCTCCTCCTTAAACTCACATAAATTAAATGTCATAATTCTATTAACATATTTGCTCCAATCTCCCTTTAAATTCTATAAATTCATTAATAACCATATTTTATATTTATTTTTTATTTTAGTCAAATCCATCTCTCCTCTCTTAGTTACATCCAGTAGTTTTTTTAAGTCTTATTCTGTATTTATTCATTGGTCATGTCCGGTTAGGTTAGTTTTGTCAGGTTTGTTCATGTGACATCTCCTTCATATCCATAATATCTTTTCAATTCTGTTAACCTCTTTATTCGGTTCCCTATTCCCACTCTTGCCATAAGTATTCTGGTATGGATTTCTTTTTATAACGTTTGAAATATTTTATGATTTTAGCAATAAGTACAAATATAATCACATTAAATTTAACGTTGATGGAACTATTTGTAATTACAGAAGACATTTAATATGATGAATATTTAAATATGATCGATTAACTTAAATATGATAAAAAAGGCAGGCCTGGGCATCTTTAATTCACACTTCAGTAGTACATATTAATATCACTGAAATACAATTAAATGTGCATAAAATAGAATATAGTGGAGAGATTAAAAATAGCTTTTTTGTCATTTATTACACATATATTATTACCTTTTGGATATATATCTCTCTCTCACGAAACAACTAATAAAAGTTATACACGTCATATTCATGCAAAAGCAATAAAATAGTATATTAAAAAATAAGCTTACTTGACTTTGTCTGTCATATGGGTGGAACACAGGATGTGGATATAAACATTCAAATTGGTCTGGAGGAAAAAGAATGCAACGCTTAAACCCTCGGATCTGTGCAAACAAGTTTTGCTGTTCATCATAGTGGCAAGGTGTTACATTACCTATGGACATAAAACTATTTCAGTAACTTTAAAGTACAAACTATATAGTAACACATTTTTTAACAATTTCCCCCAAATCATTCACATCAAACACTAATGCAGATTGTGTTATAAAAAAAATCATTCTCAGCTTCATTCTATTGTTATATTCAGGGAGTTATATATCTTGTCCTATCTTTGACTTCAGTTTCCAAGAAATTACATTTTTCTTTAAAAACTGGCAACTCAGATGCGATAAAATATAAATGGATACTACATAAAAAGTATCAGACACTTTAATAAAATAGACACAAAATTTGCAACTGATCTGCTATTAATAACAATAATAAAACTAAATGCTAAGCACAGTCTCCACAGCCTAAAATAGACCGCTTTTCAAAGACTTTATAACTGAAAAGTTTTGTAACACATCACAATGGACATAGGATGAATATATGTTCACGTGCCATTAAACAATAACCACTCATTGGTTCAAAAAAATATTCCAATGACAGTAATAATTTAATGTTTGTCACCATATTTATATTTGTTAATATATAACTATATAAATTAAATAATCTGAAAGAAAATTTATATTCAGTATTTACTAGAGTTTCAAGCAATTTGCTAAGTTTGGTAACCTGTATCAGTTCTGCAGAAAATTCTCTAGGCCTAAAATTGATGTCACAGCTGCATATCTTTTACTGTTTGCTCCGTTCTGTCAACTTCTGGAGATCAGCTGTTTATTTTTTATTTCTGTGGATTTATTTTTATTTTGCTTTGTTGTGAAGAAAAGATAGATTGAAATAAGGAACCGTGTGTGTTGGAACTGGAAGTCTAATTAATAGTAAGCATTGTGGTTAATGATGCGTCTTGTAATTAAAATCATTCAATTGACATTATTTAATTAGATAACCATAATGTACGGTATTGAGAATTTAATTGGAAGTTTAATTAATAATAAATGTATTGTAGTTAATGATACAGAATCTTTGTTTTGTCTATTATTTCCGATCATTAATATACGTCAACAATAGACAAACAGAATTAGGGTAAGATCCTTTTTCTTTTACTATCAATCTAGAAGGAATTACGTGAGTGAAATACTGACAGTGAGCAGTACAGTGCATCATTTCTACTCTATATTTCCAATTAATTAAAGTCAATTTGCAATCCTCCATTTTGTATCCTTTCATGACTCATGTCAACGCCTTTCCTTGTATGTCTCTTAAATGTAATGCCTGTAAGATCTACCTGTTATTTCATGTTGTTACAGTCTCTACACATTTCACACTATACTGCCAGGTCAATCCAGGCCTAAATACAGTATTTTTCTTTACTCATAACTTCAGATCATTTCTGAAATCTTCATACATTGTTTTGAAGTATTCATTCCTCTTTTCTTTGTCATTTGTGCTAAACATTACTCTAATGCTCAACCAATTGGCTTATTACTCTTACTATTGTTCAATGAAAAATGACATTACATCTCACAAACATCTCGGGTGCAATTTTTATCAATGATTTTGCACCTTAGTTAGTTTATTATTTGTGAATTGATTATTATTTGTAAAAATAATTAGTAAAACCAAAATAAAAGTTATTTACATATTAAAGTTTGCATTAGATTTTAGACTCCCACCACTATTGTTCATTTTGTATGTACACAAAATTACATTAATTTTCCATGTTCTCAAAGTATGACACAACAAACATCAACTACTGTCTGACACCAACTAACATGTATATTGAACAAGAAAGTCAAACTGACATTAAAACCAATGATTGGTTTATCATGCCTAGAACATCTGATAAAAAGACACCTTACAGGCTATTAATATCTATCCTTATCTACGCTGCAAGTTCCGAGGGGCGATAAATATCCCTTACCATAGGTGTCTAATCATGTACACGACACATCAAAATATAAACACTTTTTCAAAGAAAACAAACAGGGGTGAAAATCATGACGAGCTAATGACGTCTAAATGATCTCTACTCATAATGTGTTCCGATAAACATATTTTGTCCATAGAATGCAATGGGTTAGTGAAATATTTTTAAAAATTAAAAATTAAAAACTAATTTCTTTATTAGTAATAGATATAATGTTTAGATCTAAATATTGAAACGTAAACTTTGGTTGTGAGTTATTTGTAAAAATATTGTTTTTAAATTCTCTTCAACACTAAAAATAGCAGTGGTAGACAACTTTTTGTTGCCAAAATATTTTTTAGTAAAAAACTTATGTTTTCAAGGAAACTTGCTTTTCACAAAATACTGTATTTTTACCCCCAACATGTTATACATGTTTTTTCTCAAAAAAAAACAAGGAATATCACAAAGGGGTTTTTAAACAAATACTTTTACTCCAAAAACAAAATTTTATCAAAAAAAAGTTGTTTAAAAAATATTTTTAATAATCAGGATTATTCCATATTGTGGAATTTCAATACTATGAAATAATAAAATCATAATATACAAATTACATGGAATTTAATACTGAAAATGTAGACTCAAGCAAAAGTACTTTACACATAAGACAGTAATCCAAAATAATTTCACTTTACAAACATGAAAAACAAATATCAACAATTTATAGATAAGACAATAATGATTTCACAAAAAATATATTACACGAAAAAATAATTATATCACACGTTGGGTTTGGGCCAAAACTGACAATAAACAACACTGTCACAAACCATTCTATAGAAGATGAAAATCAGTGATATACAATAAGTTATAATTAAATAATACTTAACTAAGTGAATACGTAGTGGCTTACTTGCTGACACATTTCGAAACAATCATTCCTTTTACAAAGCAAAGCCACCACTCTTTTAAAAGGAACGATTGTTTCGAAACGTGTCAGCAAATAAGCCCACGTATTACATATTCACCCGGTTAAGTATTATTTAGTTATAGTTTAATCAGTGAATTCAAAATGATTACAAGCAACTTAAATACAATAAGTAATACAAAGTTTATTTAAGTTTCTCTCTAATAATAAAGGTGTTTGAAATAATTTTGATAAAAATATAATTATTGACAAAATTATATTTTTAAAATACATTTATAAAGAAGTAATTGCTAGTTTATTACCAATCATTAACTTTGAAAAGGAAAATTGCAATACACAACACATTACATAAATATAGATGAAAACAATTTGGAGATCACGCTCAACAGATAACAACAATAGTAAATTAGTAATTATATATTTAATCAGGTATTATTTTTACATCAGTTTTGGTAACATGTGTAGTTTTATTTTAAAAAAACACACACACCAACTCTATAGTCTTTTAATGAGCCACGCATGTTCAAAATTACAAAATACCTAATGATGACAGAGTTTTCCTGATTTAAATTATTTTTTTAAAAATTAAAAAAAAACACTTCAGTCAGGATTACTTTATTGTTAATCACCAGTTCATGATGGTTTGCAATTAAGTTTTTCAACTGAGTAATGTATAAATTTTTAAGTAAAATACCAATGGTAGGTTTACCTTCCATAGCGATAAGAAGTAGGTTGTACGTGAGAGGTCCCCATGAGTTTAATTTCTGTTTAGAGTGAACCCAATCCCAACGGAACTTAATAAAGTCTTCAACAATTGCTTGGCCCATTGTGTTGTTTAACATTTGCTGAAGATATAACCTATTACAAACATAAAATTAAATAAACACTAGGAAATTATAACTTGGTTGTTGTAATAACATTGATTTCCCTGATTAAATCATAAGTAATTATTTAAAGAACTAAGGGGAAACTATTAACTTATTCCCTGATACATATCGAAACAATTATTTCATTGATGATGTCTAATCTGCATCACATATTTATATTTAAATGCAGGCTTAAAAATTGTATCAAAACAGGAACTAAAGAATAGAGAATAACTAATATACTAAAAAATGTAATCTATTTACAGCTGAACAACAAAATCTTTGAAGTTAGTGCAAAATATTATCTGTAATATATAGCGGACAATTAATCCTAAAGTTATCTAATTATAAATAAAGTATCGAAATCTAGTTGCTGTTCATGACGAGTTGGTCGTAAATTACAAATTACACTTTTGCTATTACTTACGACGAGACACTTGTTAACTAAAAATTGTTAATTGTTAACTTACACTTGGAGGAAATGTTTTTGTCTTACGACTTCTTCAGCCTCCAGGAGGCTGATGAAATGATGAAAGTTAAACAATAATAATTTTGTAGAACTATTCTTTGAGCTTAGTTTGTGAGGTTATTTTAAAACAAATAAAAACATTCACAAAACTCACAAATTAATCATTTATTAACTCATACGCGTTTCAAGGACAAAGTCATCATCATCAGTGAGTGTTACCACTACAAACTCTTACTTACAACCCATTAAAATGGATGTTTTAACATCCAGGTAAAATGGATATTTTGATGGAAAAATGCCAAATTTCCTGTGATATTTAAGTAAAAGAATAGCTTAAAATTTCCAGGCTTTTATTTTTGAAAATTTTCTGCCCCAAACCACGCCATGTTTTCTTGCTATTATGGCCCCCCCTGAAAGTCTGCCCTGGAGCCGCCCTTGGATTAGTAACTTGAGTTTAATTTTTTAGTATCTACTTTTGTAAATCGGTCTCACTAGCTAAGCTCTAATTAACAATACCTTCTTTATGTTATTACCTAGGATCACCTTTTTTCCATTCTCTAATTCTTTTATAAAATTCAGAAAATTTCATATTAACTCTTTTTGTTGAAGGTTTAAAATCAGCTAACTCATCTGGAGTAAGTTTACTAGAGTCGAAATATTTGAATTTGTGATTTCTCGAAACCACAACAGCACAACTGCTGCCTCCAACATGTTCTTCTAAATAATCTAGATCCCATTTTTCTGCACTAGCAACTAAATCTGAACCAGTAATCACCACAGGTTTCTAGAACAGTGAAACAAAACAAAGAATGAAACAAAATAACAATTATTTTATTATTGCTTAGAGTTAAGAGTATTATACCAGATGAACAGAGGTATAGACACATCAAAGTGAAATGTATCAGATTTGTTTTCAAAGTGAAATGCAAATTCCTGAATGGTGTCCCAAAAGCAGATAAAAGTATGGAGACTATAAATAATATGTTACATCTTATCAACTTGAATGTATTGTTTATGAATTATACATAAATGCTATACCCATAAATTTACAAAAGTCAATAATAACAATAAATATCTTTTTACACAGTAGTTCAGATATTAAAAAAATAATAGCTAGGTAACTGTTTTCTTAAGTGTAAGTTTATGTGGTGGAAAATCAGATATATTGATAAAAATAAACATAGGTGTAGATATTTCCTTAGCAGTATGAGTATAGCTTTTTGTTTTAGTATGTAGATAAATTTTAGCAAAAATTAGACATTAATTTCACATTGATTTCATATAGAAAAAATCTCTAAATACAATACTGTCAGTAAATGTTTCAAGTCAAGTTATGGGAAACTTTGCTAAATTTATACAATTACTGAATGTTTAAAAGGATGTGATTCAGTGAATATTAATATTACATAACATATTTTAACATTAAAAAATTATTAAAAAAATGCCACGTTTCACAAGATAATTTGTAAGTGATTTTCAGCCTTCAATATGGGCAGTTTTGAAGTATAGTGTTGGCTATATTATTTTCTTTACATAACAAATTTCTCAAGTAAACATTTGTTTATCTATTGAAGCATATTCATATTATAAAAAAGAATCATTCTTATTATTACAAGTTACTACAAATTTTGAAAAAATAACACAACCGACTCTTGGATAATGTAACAAATATGGAACCAGACAGTTGCCTGATTATAAAATATGGATTACTACGGGTACTACAAAAACAATGCTAAAAATCCTACTCCTACTATGTGAAGGAAAATTCAACTAAACACATTACAAATGGGTTGAGAGAATAAATCAGGTATCTTTTCATTATCAATTTTGATTTGCAATGTTTGATCTTGAAGAAATTCAATGAAAATAAATAATAAGCCGTCTAGATAATTGTAATAATAATACAACTAATATGGTATTAAAGAAAAAAATAAACCATTATTAAAATAAACATGTCTATGCAATTCTTGTTTATTTAAGCACTCAATTTAAATTCTTGAATTTTATAGTTTATTACGTTCGGTTGAATCTTATTAAATAACTTAAACAATAGTTTATGACTATCCGAACTTTGAATTTAGTAAATTTGTTAAAACTTACTGAGACAGAACGTTTTCGATCGCTATATGCCGATCTTCAGGAAGACACTGATTAAGATCGGCACATTGTTCAGATAGTCATAAACTATTGTTTAAGTCAATTTAAATATTGAATAAATGAAAAAACAGTTGATCATCAAGTCAAAGATATTTTGATAAACCTACATTTCAGCAACTAGTTCATTGCCCTTCGTGTTGTACATCTTGGGGTTTGTCTATAATTACACTTTTGGTATTAACTTAGCAAAAAACAACATTTACTGATAATTTGTAATAGAGCGTTCAAAAGTGTTTTGATGACTATTGCAGTAATTAATCACAACTAGTCAAGTTATTTGAGTGGGTTTGTGGGGCTGTACAGTATATATATTTGACTTTGGCTTTTTTCATTTCTCATTCTTTAATAACAATTGTCTAATATAAATATAGAAACAATAACTAATGTTATCATAATGTATGTGTTTCAATGGAAAACTGACCTTATTTATTGCACACCAGTGTAGATTACTTTTCCCAGATGTGCATGGTAGCGATCCCTACCACGGGTTTTTTGGAAGTCAACATCAAATTTAATTACATTTCAAGGCACTATGCGAGTTATTACATCAAAAAAATGTAGCCAACATGTTAGTAACGTTCTGCAGGGGGAGGCAAGAATTTCTATTTTCCAAAATAATAAAATTTTTGGGGCGTTAGCGAGAGTTTTCATAATTTTTGTTGTATTCCTGATAACTTCCTGCACTAGCCGGTATAATTTATTTTGCTAAAATCGATTTTTTTAAAGTCAATTTTTTACCAAGATTTAACATTTACTAACTAATGTCATAAGAGGTAAACTTTGTTGTATATGGACATAAAAGTAGTATAGTATAGACTGAAATAAAAACATTTAACATTACTAAATTTTTTACACAGGTAAAACGAAGTATAATTATATAATGTTGAAATAAATTACTACATAAACATTTTTAATTATAACCTTTTAGTAATGTATTTCAAGTTTAAATAATTGCTTTTAAAAATAGGTTGTTTATAATTTTTAACGAATCTTGAATTTCCTACATGAAATTGTTATTTTTATATACGAATTCTAGTATATAAAGGTAAAGTATATATTTTTAACAAATACTTGTATTTAGAATAGGCCTAAACAAACCAGGCCGACATTACCGAAAATTTAAAATGCACATAGGCACTTTTAAGGATTGTAGAACATATAATTAAAAATATCAGTTTACAATAAATATATGGATATTTTTCTTACGTTTGCAGCAATAAGTTCATCAACTTTAGGGTCATCATAGGCTAATCTTGGAATAGGTTCAAGTTTTAAATTGTATTTCCTTAACTGACTTTCATCCCAGTCTCTACAATCCTCCATGTTTATTATTTGTGGTTATGATTGTGTACTGTAATGTTTATGTTCTAACGAGTCGAAGATTGTGTTGTATACAATATCAACGATGTTATTAAAAGTATCATAGATTGCAATTATCGGTAAATATTACTGCTACTTTTCAACCTATATTTTGCTGTTCCTTTAAAAATTATTAAAAATAAAGTGATACAATATCAATCATTTATATTAGTCGAACCCATCTTCAGGTGAGCTACTAGTTTTCACTATAACTCTTGTAAATATTTTACATCTTGCCTATAGTAGCACTTACCTATATTTGTTGACAATGGGATACATCTCCCGAAACAGCCGTCCTCAACAAATATAAGGAAGTGGTACTTTGGGAAAGTTTGTAAAATATTTACAAGTGTTTTAGTCAATAACTTCTCTAATGATTAATTGCGGTAAATAAATACAGTATAGTATAATAAAAAGCTTACCTTTGAAATTAATAATATAATGTTAAAATGTATAATGTTATACTTTTAGAATAAATTTCTGAACATGCATCCCAATTTTAGATCAATGCAATTCTATTGGATTATATTCTGTATGAATAAACGTTAGTAATTCATTTAAAAAACGAATAAAATGAAATATTTTAACTAACCTAAATAGAAATATTGTTTGAGTGGAGTATTTTATGTTGGCTACACTGCCCAATTGGTGTTTTATTGGCGCATTTTTTTAAATAGAAATTAAAATAAACTAGGGGCTCATAGCAGCAATTTTTATTACAATAAAATGAAATATTCATTGTCAACTGATTGAAATACCATACCAATACATTTTGTGCTAGAATCACAATAGTATATCTTGGTAAGCCATGTTTCTTGTGTAGCTATTTTCATCATATTTTATTATCCCTTGTTGTGTGGTATAAAAATAATTTTCTCAATTTACTTGTTCATTTATTATATTTTCTTTCTTTATTTTGACTTATAATTTATAAAATGTTTAATCACCTTCCTTTATTACCACAATGTAATATTTAATTTTTGCTGATACTTTGATTATCTAAAATCCTCTTTATATATGACACTGGGGGTTCTTTCATCTGGAGAAAGAATCACTAAAATACTGAATGAGCTTACTCTAGAACAAACAACGTAAGACTGCCCATGTGAAAAACAGTCATTTCTCAAATTAATTGCAGCTATTTGAGTTTTGCTTAGCAGTCAATGAATGCCGTGTCAACTTTAGTACAGTATACTATATTGCCGTGTTAAACTTAATTTAGTATTTATGAACATAATGGCTGACTTGACAGACATCCTATTATACAAATTCAATTTGAAAAAAAATTGAAAGAAAAAATGTCCTAAGTAAAATGTTTTGGTAATTATATAGATGTGCGACTACAGCTATTTTCATAAAAATTATTTTTCTATGTATTTTTATGTCCTGAACACGAGTTTGACATTAGTTTTTGTCGCTGAGGTCTATTTAAGGCCAAATACTTTGAAGAAGAACACATTCGTCATTTTCTACTTACCGTTGCGGTAATTGTGAGAATTGGGACCACCTGAGATTAAAATAGAAAATTGTTCTAAAATACGTCCCAGGACAATATGCACAAGATATTTTTTAAATTTTACACATAAAGTTATTTTTTATCAATTTAAAGTTAGGTAAAAATTCAGTGCGGAGTAGTAGTTGTGCAACGTTCGCGGAGTGATGTCATGCTATCTCCATTCATAACTTACGTGTGTAAATATTTGAGAAAATATTTTGGGTTAGTTTTTATTTTTGCATACAAATTTAAATGTACTTAAAACGTCTCCAGTTAGGATAAGTTTGGTTGTAATTATTTACATTACTATATACCTATATTAAAATAAACCTATAAAGTGTCCAATCAGGATAGATTTGGTTGGAATTTTATGGTTAAATTTATAAAATTAGAACCAAGTCTATCCTGACTGGATACTTCATAGGTATATTTCAATTATAATTATAGATAGGCTATATAAAATTAACGGTCCCTGGCAATAACAACAATATCAGTTATCAATTTAGCTTCAGGACGGGGATGGGCAATCTGCATATTCACAAAAGTTTAGATTCCTAAAACACAAACTAGTTGTGATGTTACTGTATCACTCCACAAACAATGCACAACTTACTATTCCGCACTGAAGTTTTTACCCAACGTTAAATTGGTTAAAAAAACAACTTTCTGTGTAGAATAACAAAAAAATTCTGGTGCATATCGGCCTAGGACGGGATTTAGAAAAATTTTCTATTTTTATCTCAGGTGGTCCCAAATTCTCGCAATTACAACAAAGGTTAGTAGAAAATGATGAACGTATTCTTCTTCAGCGTATTTGGCTTTAAAAAGACCTCAGCGACAAAAACTAAAGTCAAATTCGTGTTTAGGATGTAAAAATACATAGGAAAAGGAAAAAATTCACGAAAATAGTGGTAGTCGTACGTCTATAAGATTACCAATGTTTTTATGCAATGTACATCAATATTCAATTTGTTTTAGATTATATCTAACCATGTACTTGTGGTTACAGAAAAACAATTGTGGTCACCACCTTATATATATATATATATATATATATATATATGAAATTATAGTCACTAAATAAATTTAAATCAGTATTTCTAGCAATTAAGCGTAATGTAACATTTATAGAATGGGCTATATAATATTATTTAAGAATTGGAAGAATAGATTAGAAATAACTCACACAAAATTTAAAAAGAAATTCATTAAAAGATTGATTAGATTAAATTGAAACTAAATTTAGGTAAAAGCCTAGAATTGTAAACAAGGTATTTGAACTGTAAAATCCATTAGGAAATTTGTTATATCAAATAACCTAACAAATAAATTAAAAACAAGATAATCTAATAATAATAATTATATTTAAACAAAATTGTAAATATTAGTAACATAGGGCATAAGTAATTACTTGAAGGAGAAAGTGAAATACGATTGTAAACAATGAGATTAGAAAGGTTATGTTTGTATGAATTCAGCTCAAAACACACACATTTCGGAATTATTACAAAAGTAAAACACAAAGACACTTCACACACTAATAATAGTAATTAAATAAACACTGGAAGGTTTGTTAAGGATCGGAAAGTTGAAACAGTAAATGTTAACCAAATTAAAACGCCATTGTGAACAATCTCGTTGTTATAACAGCTGTGAAAGCAAGAAGTAGGTCAGTTGCAGTCGACTCTAGTGAGAAGAAATCGAACTATATTATAGCAACATGTGTTTTAGAAGAAGGAGAAGCCGCCATATTTTAAACATTGTTAAAAATCTAAAGACGCGTTAGTTTTAGATAGCGTGGGGGACGCTAAGAGATCGGACCTGCGATGACCAGTCAAAATTTTCCATTGGAAGGAATTCGTCAAAATTATACCGTTTTGTGAAGAAACTTGGCAAGATTAAACAGGGATAAGTGAATTGAAAGAGTTAATACAGTGTAAATATAATTTGACGTAACTAAAAAAAATATAAGTGTGTTAAAAAGTGAAATTTGAAGAGAACGGAATCTTACGTAAGCGACCTGCAGAATTTCGATATTTGATAAGTTAAGTATATTAGCGCTATAAAAATAAACTTTAGTGGACTCTTAGGATAATAGGGAAGTTTAATTTTGTACATTAGAATATCTTGTGATTAATAGTAATAAGAACATAATCCAGTTCAAATAGTTTCGCCTTTTAGCTTATTCCAAATTAAAGTTTTTCCATCAGGAAAATATTTATTAAAACTAATTTCAAAATTTAATATTGTTTTTCAAAATTTATTTAATTAACAAAAGAATTAAAAATATAGCCCATGCCTATAAACCCCGAGATACTAAGAGATCTCAGAAACAGCCTAGGGTATAAAAATTTGTAACTAAAAATCAAAGAAAGTGAGTTTAGTATATTGTGTTAAAAGTTGTTAAGTTTATTTTTGTTCTATTTATTGTTTAAATGTTGAAATAAAAATTATTATAATAAAGAATTATGAATTGTTCCTGAGTAGTTTTTTTGTTTTAAATAGAAATTTGATATATCATTATTCAAACATTCATTAAATAGTAAAACCCAGTTGTATTGCGTCATAGAAATATATGTTATAGTAAATAATAACCTAATAAATCTTTTTCAAAGCAAAAAAATATAGTCTAATTCTATATCGAATACATTCAAGCAGTATGTTAACACACAACAAAATAGAATTCATAGTTATTTTAAATAATTTAGTAAGATTAATTGAAATATCAGCTGTATGTCATAGCGTTATTACAGTCATCTATGGATTATTAGTTACATCTATGTTAATAATTTCAATATAAGAAGCTAATTAATTGGCCAGAAAAGTATGTGGTCGAATCTGTAAGGTTTTTCTTGTTTTTCGAAAAGTATCAACTTATGCGCCACCAATCGTGCTCCAATTATGACAAAACCTTCCTGGGAGTGGGTTCAATAACTTCCCAAAGTTTCATGTCGATCTTATGAACGGTTTACATTATACAACCAGGTAGATTGTTAACTCTGTGTATTCCTTATGTTAGATTTTTACCTGGCTTTTTGTGATTTCTACCCCTTAAAAATAAAATTTTGCCAAATCCTTTCTTAGTGTGCAACTAGGTAGTATAATGAAGCTTCCCTCTAAATTTTAAGTCTGTATCATTATTAGTTTCAGCTCTGTATTGATCATAAGTCAGGACTTTAATTTTTATATAGAGAGAATAATTACTATTTATAAAGTTTTGTATGTTGACTCAATGCTTGTACTACTTTATTTGTTAAGTTTGAACTAGTAAAATTAAGAATTGCGGAGATTGTTATTACAATAAATTATAAGAAATTAGATTGTGGTATTTGGGGAAGTGCTGACCAGAAGTGAACACTTTTTTATCATGTCTACAGACATTTAATTTTGCATAATGAGAAATAATCTTAACATTTGTTCTCATATGTGCATAAGAGTATTATCATTTCAAAAATTGAATTAATAATACATAACTTATTAATATCGTTATATTGAATTATTTGGATTGAGATTTATCAACATTTAAAAAAAATTAATATATTTATTTAACTTATCAAAACTATTTAATAACCTTTTTCCTTAAAAATGTTCAATAAATAATGTAATATAACCTTAAGTGTCAAAACAGTTCTTTAACAACGTAACATAAAATTAGCTGACATATGAAATCATTAGATATCTTTGAATTCACTCTAAGGCGATTCATAGCAGCACCCAGAATTTGACAAAGGGGAGGGCCATCAATTTGGTTGTAATTTTCCCCAATTCAGACAAGATACACAACACATACTTTGTTTTACTTTAGGGTGCCAACTCAACAACTATGTATTTTTAAGGAAAATTTCTGAAGCTTTTTTTTATTATGGATGCATTTTAATGTTCTAATTAATGCTCCAAATAATTCAGGCTGAAATAAAACTATTAATAACTCATTGGTACAACTCAACAGTTTAATTTATATCCAGTACATGCACACTATACCTTTTTCAATGAAGGATGAGATGAGCAAATTTTTTATTTTTTTGTAGGGATGCCAAGACTTTCCTTGGTGCAGTACTGACTCATGGGCTAACCTGTTGTAATTTATACTGATGCTATTTATCTGATGGAAATAATACTGACGCAAAGTTGTATATCTAAGTCCATCCAATAAGTTTTTGTAGGCATATCTATAAACGTTTTCTTCTAAAAAAAACTTACTGAAATGTTTTGAATCCACTAAGCCATCTTTATCAATGTTCCTACATTGGGCATTATGAAGTGTTGTTGCATGTGTATTGGAAGCTCCATAGCTCCCCAAAGGTTCTGCAATTTTAAAAATATACTCTCAAAGAAATAATAATCTAGTTTTCACATTAAGGAGGAAAATTGAAATACTATTTGAACTTCAAATTGTCAATTGAAAAGGTGTTTTCCCAACATATTTTTATAAAATCACATGGTTTTATAATGGATGATTGGTACCAGTATTGC
The DNA here is from genome assembly GCA_036971475.1 of Prosapia bicincta. Classification (NCBI taxonomy): domain Eukaryota; kingdom Metazoa; phylum Arthropoda; class Insecta; order Hemiptera; family Cercopidae; genus Prosapia; species Prosapia bicincta. Next base: position 48,822,062 of record JBAIZL010000008.1, on the reverse strand, counting down.
CAACAGCCATCATACTTATGAAAGGTAACAAAAAAAAAGTACAAACATTTCTAAACAGTTACAGAACTGTTATTATTATTTAATTACTACTCCTTAGAGAGGTAAAATGCTGTGTCCAGTATAATTTAAATGATGATTCAATCAAACCAGATCTCAATAACTGTCTGCATGAAATCGTTTTAGTTTCTGCATCAACTGGAGATGGATTGATGTTCTGTACTCTGTTTGTAACACATTAACACTTTATGACTAGCTAATTATTTCTGACTGAGAACTTAGCAAAACTAGAATGTGGAAAATTTAATTTTGTTGTTGTACAATCAGTAAGTTTGTTATTGCTAATGGGCGAATGTGAATATAGATAGAATTAAGGTAAAGACAGAATGTAGGTGATATATTACAAGATAACGTATAGAGAAACTTCTTTTAAAGAGTTTGTGCCAAACTAAAAAACAATTTAAACTTTATCAATTTTTTTATCACTAAAAAGGGAAATGTAAGGAGTTTGCAGAAACATAAGCATTATATTTTTCATTAAATATAGTTACAGAGTAATGGTTTTTTAATAGGACTAAAAATGGCCAGTCATAAAAATGTTTTTAGTTTTTGAAAAAAATATTCTAAACAGAATTTTATTTATTAAATTTTTTAAAAAATATAAGCTTATTCACTATTGTAACATGAACAATTTTATTGTAAAAATTTTGATACCTAATATAAAATGATAAATTTTGATTCCCCATACTTACCCTTTGCATACTTAATAGATGAAGTAATAATTTTAAAAAAACCAATTATACACTAACATCTGTTTACAGCCTAGAAACCCCTATTTATTAAAAAGCATTGCATTTCTTCCATGATGAATGCTTTTGTCCTAGAACTTGAAAAATTAATACTCATCCAAGTAAGTCTTCTTTAACATTAAGCTGCTGGCCACAGTATCGGGGTTTTCCTGCAGAATTGACAAAATTGTATAAGCTTATTTTTTTAACAATGTGTACTTATTTTTTGTTCTCCTATCATATCTAAGTACGAAAATACGTTTCCTATCATAATATATATAAAAACACTTGTTGGGCCAATTGGCCGGACTTAGTTTTTTTATAGCGTAAATGATACCTAAATAAACTCAGTACGTTTACAAGTTAAATAATACCTGTTTTTGAAGTATTTATCTTATCTATGCAACACTGTCTTAATATTTTTTGTGTAAACAATAAACAACAAAACCACAATTTCATGTTCCGGTTATACCCACATAATAAGCTGACTGGCGAGAAAAGTGTTTTGGCATTTATCACGAAGATATGTTTACTTGTCACATGTGTTTGATTTGTGAGTTTATAATTATTTTGTACATAGAACGGAAGTGTAAACATATTCTCTATCTGATAAGTAATGCTTCAGACCCAAAGAATACTAAACAAGATTCAAAACAAGAAAAAGTTTTAAAACTTAATTTACTTTTTAAGGAATTTACGTTATAATGTACTTCTTAGCAAAGATGAGTTTATCCACGTGTACCAATGTTTGTACTTAACTTCAACAGAAAACGATTTTCTAAGAATTATTGTACAACTAAATATTTAGTCAATATTTCTGACTTATTTTTTTAGGTTTTGTGAAATTTTAAAAACAATAGTAAAAATCAATATAATACATCAGTAAAAATGATTTATTTTATTATGAAAGTATATAAAGATAAACTTTTTTCAATGAACAAACTTGTTTGATGGGAATAATCAACTCAACTTCACTAAAATTGTTAGGAAATATGTGTTGGGCCGTAACTCCCGACAAAAAGCTCCTAAAATATCATCTTGTTTAAAGTGCTGTCAGCATTAATCTATCAAAAAAAAACCATCTTAATTACATCTGTAAGTAGTGTGTAGCTTGTGTTGTTTAATACTTTGCAAGTACACAACAGTGCAAGAGGAAGAAAGATGTTTTTGTTCTATATTTTACTTCATTTTTCAATGAATAGTAACTCACATTTACTCAATGTGAGTAAATTTCATACCACATCACTGGCTTACCAGAGAGGGAGTGATTCTCTAACACAACATTGCCTGATGAGCGAATTCACTACTGTTCCTAATAGAAATACAAAGGTTCATTGTTATAAGAGCATTGTAATAGGAATAAATCTCTATTTGTTGCAGGGTCAGAGAAAGTTTTGTTGAAAAAAAATATTTATTTTGTAGTTTCCTTTTGTTTGCTTATCTGAACGAAGTACTTTGTTTAAATTTATGATATTAATATTATGAGGATTTGGTAATTTATATTGTATACAATAGGTTGAGTTTTATTTAGCTAGATTGCTTGAAATATTGATTGCCAACTAGACATAGAGCACAGTGTGTATTATGGCTGTGGAGACAAGTATGGATGAACACCACACTATATTTAAACAAATGATAAAACAGTAGAATATCAAACAAAGAAATTAAAAAATGATTATCCGTCTGAATTTCTGAATTTTTAAATTAAAAAGCAGGTTTTTTTTAAAACTATGGTACTTATAAATATAATAATAGTAGTAATAATTCTTGGGATTTTACTACCAATAACTGCAGGTCAATAAGCTTTTCTGTTTACCTTATATAAAAGTTAGGTGGGAGAAAATTGCTAATAAATTAAGACGGTTTAACATTAAAGTGGTTACTATAATTTCGGATGATTTAAGCAATCTCATCAAATGTGGCAAAGACAGTATTGATAGATTTTGTTTGAATAATGTGGTGTAAAAAATCAACTATTTGGAGTGTGATGCCTCTTATGTGAGCAAGACTGAGACAGGTTGGTGTTCGTGTATATGAACATGAGAATAATAGTAAGAAGGATAAACACTCTTTCTCTCATGTTTTCTTTGAACATAGTAAAAGGTTAGCAAATGAATAAATCTAAGAAGAAAAAGGAAATAAATACAAAATACAATATAAATACTATATTACAAATCAAATAGTCAGAATAGCTCTTTGTAAAGCTTTCTCTCTTCTCCTTTTCCTCTTTGCTTTGTCCTTCCTTGCTACAGTTGCATCCCTAAAGAGCCTCAACCCTTCTTTGGTTTCCATTTCCCTCTGAAGAAATAACAAACCATGCAAATTTTCACCAATCATGTCCTAGAAACAAATACAATTGCCTTTTGAGAAGCCTGATTGACATTATTACACTAGACATTTTAATTAAAAACAATCAAGATTATAGAATATAATTTTAATATTTTCCCTAATTTATTAGTGAAATTTTATATAAAGTAATAGACATTTTTGGTTAAAATGTTTTAGGTAACTTTGAATAGTGTTGGATGTAGGTATTATAGAATCTATCAAGTACAGAGATAGCTGGCTGTATGGGTTTTAGCCTAATATGGAATATTGAGGTACTGTTAGATAGACACGTCTCTTTAACAACCAGGCCTATATACTTTCCTTTTATAATAGAACCTCTCTAATTCGTCACCTTCTGTAATTCATAACAATAATAACAAACATTGTTTGCAAGTCTGCACTGTCACGTAGTATAGACACCAGCCATCATATAAGGCCGATTCCAGAGATGAGTTATTTGATTACTGAGAAAATCATTCTGTGTTCTCACACATCTCAAAGCGTGATAAAGTATAATACAGTGAAACCTGTTTAAGTCGGAATCCATTGGGACTGGCATTTTTTTCCGTCTAAGACAGGTTTCCGGCTTATACAGTAGTAGTGTACTGTATGATGGTAATACCATCACGAAACGTTTGCCGAGTCTATTTTTAGCGTTGGGGCGAGGGTAGGCCGTGGGCATTCTTAGCTATAAGACTATTATTTCTACTGATCAGCTGTATGGCGCTGTACCAACACTACATAAATAACGGACAATTAATTGTCATCATGTCTACATTTGTTCTAATACAGTATTTAATTTAATTATTTATTTCCGATTAAGTACTGACTGTTTATTTCCTACAGAGATAACACTTCAACATATAAAGCAAGTGTATTTAAATCACAAGAAAACTATCACATTTTAACGTCTAAATAAACGTCATTCAACAGTAATATCGGTTATCTTCATTGCCTAATGACAGCCCGTAGCCTGTGACGTCACAACTAGCAAACCTTGTTTTCTAGGTGGTCTTGGCTATGCACACTACAGAAAATGTTAAAACCTACAATACATAATAAAAATCTTACCTTTTAATGCAGCATTCTTTTATCCTTCTCCACAAAACATTTTTAATAGAAAACTATAAAACTAAAACACTTATACACTTATCAACAAAATTTATGAATTAATGATGCAATTTATTAAAAACTATATTTTTTCTCTTACTGTATTTAGGCTAAATACTGTACATAGTAGGCTTATGTACAAATAAAAGAAAATAAATTAGGCTTGAAAAAATCTAGCACTGACTTTTGTTTTAAAAGGTTAGTTTTACTTGCTTGTGTTTCAGTTATTGTTTTTAGTTGTAACAAATGGTGACGCATTTCCGGGCTATTAAAGAAATCTTCTAACTCACAAATTTTCATTAAAGCCTCACCAAATGTTTTTATTTTGTTTTTGTACGACTGGTCCGTCTTCAATTTCTTCTATTTGCGCATGTTTTTTGCCTTTTAGAATGAAGCGGTCTCTGCCTTTCAATATGTCAATCAATATGACATCAATATGTCTGGCCGTGGATGTTTGTAAACCATTCATTGCGTTATCTTGAAGGAAACGAGTGCTGACACATAGCCTATCGTAAATTATGATGTTTGTATACCATTGCGTTATCTTGTGCATATCAGCAATCCTTAACGTTATTACAGAGTTCTCAGAAATAAATACGATCCGTTACAATTAAACAGACCTATTTGTGAATTTTGTTATGGTAAAAAAATATATTATAAACTGTATTTTATCGAAACGGAAGTCATTGTAACTTTATATTTTACAGCATATATATGATCAGATTTTCCAGCTTATGCAGAACTAAGACGTAGTAAATACGTATCACTCGTACTTTTGCTTATTCCGCTTCTGTGTTAAACAGTTTACTTATGAAGGTTATTAACCAGGTAAATTAAATAGGCGACAGTCGGGACTTTTAAAGTTTTCCGCGATAGACGGGATTCCGCCTAAGACAGGTTTCACTGTATAAGTCTTCAGTAATTGACTGACCAGAGCATATTAGACAGCATTGAGTTGCATTGTAAGTTACACTGTAGTTAATACAAATCACATTCTTCTGTTCAATTTTCGTTTCCTTTCATTTTATAATTTTTTCTAACAGTAGTTATATAAAGAAGAAATGTCTAAACATGATAATTATAAAAATTTAACGTTGGTTGATAAGTACAACACTCTACGAATGCTATGAAGAGGCAAAAGTGTGGTTAAGCTATCGTTAGAATTCGGAATTCTTAGAATAACCGTAAAAGACATCAAGAAAAATGGCAATCAAATCCAAGAGTTCATGTCAAAACTAGAAGTTTCCGATGGAGGTGTTTAAAATCGAAAAAGAATGACTACAACCATTTATGTTTATCTGGTTCTCACAACAAAGTGAAGTCATTCTATTAAGCGGTAAAATTTGAACTGAGAAAGCTTTGAGTAATGCCCTGCAGCTGTAAATTATGATCACCTTAGTGAAAATCATACTAACTATGAAGGCTCTTTAAGCATGATGATTTTATTTTCATCATTCCCTTCTATATTCTCCTTTACAATCACCTGGAGATCTCATTTTTCTCCATGCATAATATGACAACAACAAAAAAATTCTTATATTTATAAGAACTCATGCTTTGTTAATGTGATCCAAAAACCTTCTCTGTTCTATCCATGTTACTTTCAAGATATTCAGCTTATTCCACAATTCAAATTCTTGAATTCTACCTCTTATTTTTTAATGGTACATGCCTCCAGTCAATATAAAACAATGGAACATATGTAGCATTTATTTCATTTTTATGAAAGTCATTCCCACTTTTCTTGTTTTTCCTTCTGGCGTTTGACCATTATTCTGTAAGCCAGATAGGTATATTTCTTTTCTCTGTCAATATGATTGTTGTTTATTGGTAAGTTTACTTAATAATCTTTAGTTTTGGACACTACTATAAATTTTATTGCATTTAGTCTTATGATACACTATTTAGCCGTTCCAACATTATTTGAAATGTTGTCTGTCAGTAAAAACGTATAGCTGAAATATCTAAATGTTTTTTTTACAGGAAACCAGTTTATTGTTACTCCATTTGTTTCTGGCTCTAATGATTTTTGAAATATTGTTTCACAGTGTAAGTTAATTAGAAAGGGTGATAGTACACACTCTCTTACCATACTCCTCTTTAAATCTAAATTTAATTTGATGTATTATTTTCAATTCTCATATTAATCTTCTGATTGTAACAAAAATTCTGAATGATCTGCATATATCTGTCAATCTACTTGATCTTAAATATTTCAATTAGATTTTAATGTGTGACTTCTAATTTCTTAGATTTTATACCTAGCTCATTAATTACAATAAAATTCTTATCCATTTTGTTTATATGTAATTATGTGTATGGATATGAATTATATTGTAATTAATGAGTTAAAATTTCTATTTGATGTATCATGTTCGAAGAAGTGTTAATAACTGTTGTTTTGATAGATGGGCGTGGCAACGCCCACAGTATAAATATAGAATTGTAACCTTACTTTCACCTTAGTTGTAAGTTAGAGTTTATAGTAGAAGCACTCACTGATGATGATGACTTTGTCATTGAAACGAGTTTGAGTAAATAAATGATTAATTTGTGAGTCTTGTGTATGTCTTTTATTCGTTTTAACATAACTTAACAAGCTAAGCTCAAAGAATAGTTGTATAAATACTTATGTGATTATAAAAATCACTCCTGTATGTGATTTATTTTCTACTCCTGAATATAATTTTTATACATATTATCCTACCACTGTGAGCACTGTCGCACCCGCATGTCATTACTCCTAAAAGGGTTAATGATCAAGTCTATACAATAATAACAGTTTGGTTTATACTATTTGTTTCTATCTTCAACCTGAACTAATCAATTTTAATTTTTAAAATGTCAAAATTTCATGAAATTAATACTCTTTTAACAATGTGCCATTTCTACTTTGTACAGTTATAGTAATAATTAAAAATAAGAAAATTTCCCAAAACTGTAATGGTCATTCATAGTAATTGTAAATGCTACTTGTAGGAATTTGTGGTATATCAAAGTGTAATTAAGTTTTAAATAATTAACTCTTATTAAATATACAGTGCTCACAACAGTAAATATTAAAATAGTTCACTACTCACTAGTTTCATTAATACAGACTAGTTTTGACGATGATGTCACCTTATCAGTGACTGGTGAATCACTGATGTTGTCAACATCATTAAAACTAGACTTTATTAATAAATTAGCATGTAGTGAGGCTTTAAGTGAACTATTTTAATATTTACTGCTCTGAATTATTGTTAGCTAAGCTCTAATTAACTCAATATAGTACTCACTCTAATTTCGGAGATTCGGGTTATAGCTAACGAGCTTAATTTATTCACTAAAGGCAAAAGAGTCAAGTTAGTCACAATAGGTTGATGGTGAACTTTTAGCAAAAATATGGCAAGCCGTGATACAAGTTCACTATGAATGGACTTTTCTAATAAGGGTAAAAGCAGCGGCAACAGCTCACATACAGATGTGTAAGGCAGGAGCAATAAACATTCTTCTAAATCACTGCAACAAATTACAAAATGTATTGGTAATACAAAGATGAATTAATTCTTCTAGTTACAAAGCTATAACTTTAAGTTTGTGATATTTCATGTCGACCTAGAGAAAATTAATTCAGTGATTCGACAATGGTCAAGTGACCGAAAGGTGCCTCATCACATAAGGTAGAATTATTGCACTTAGTGGTGGAAAATATTGTTTACAATTAATGATAATAACTGTTACGTTTATATACTTAGTGTTATCAAATTGTTCTAATTAAAACAAACCCGATTTAATGTTACACACTTTAAAAATTGTCATAGCTGAACTTTATACATAGTAAGATCTAACTATTGTAAAACAAACTCTGGTCAGCTTATCCTAAGGTATGAGTAAAAGTTTCCAAAGTTGACACAGGCTGAGATTTCTTAACATATTCAACTTAAATGTAAGATAAGGCAGTGTAGTAGAGCATTTGTATGGAAGTTTGCATTAAAATGTTACCAAATCGTTTTACAAAAATAATCAAGTGTGTTGAAAAACCTTTGGAAATAACTATAATGACAGTGAAATGTTTTTTAGACAACGTAAATGATTGTAGATATAAATGATCTTTGATGAGAACATATCATGAACACATTCATGGTAACAAAACCATTAGATATGCAAACTATCATTTGTTTTCAAGAAGAGAAAGAAAAATTCCAAGAAGATTTTGAACTGATAAAATATAAACAGTTCTAATCTTTAAAGAAAACTACCGACTCTCTGTGAGAAATGGTATTAAAAAGGATCCTTTTGGAACCTGCATTTAAAATGTTTCTTAGAAGAATTACAATAATCAATGGCTAATTAAAATGAAGGATGAAAAATAATTACCTGGCTTTAATTCTCTTTATTACAGCTATTAAGTATTCATCTGCGGAGTTTGCACTGAAAGCAGTCATGATTGGTGGGATTGGAGGCATCTTATGCCCCTTTGCTTTGCTTTCTGTTACAGCTGCTCGATATTCCCCACCTACTTGAAGGCACTCCAGCAACAATTCCGCCTGAAAAGAACCATTTATTAGTTGAACGTATGTCATGTAATAATAGATTTATTTAAATTATCCGAAAGTTTCTTTAGCTGTTCATACTCTAGTTATAAGAGAGAAGAGATATAATAAAAACAAACAAGTATTAATTTTATTTTTGTTACTTTTTATTAAATAATTACAATTAATATACATAAAGTAATATAACCTATACGTTAAAAGAGCTGTTCTACCATATAACCTATATCATAAAATCAGCTGTTTTATGAAATCATATGTTTCACTTATTTTAAGCCAAATGGGACAAAATAACTATATTGCATAACTTACCCTTTTTGTGAAAATTTTGTCTCCCATATAAAACTAAAATTAATTATTTATAATTTAATTAATGAATCAATATTTGAAAAAGTTAATTAACATCAAGTGTCACCTACTACAAGTTTAAAAAAATGTATTTGAACTTGAGTGGATGAATAAATAGTATTTGATTAACAACTGAAAATGTGTACAATATATAAGAAGATATATATATATATATATATATATATATATATATATATATATATATATATATATATATATATATATATATAAGAAGAGTGTGAACTAATAGAAGGAATTAAAAAAAAGATCAGATTCCGCACAACACACAGACTATAGGTAATCTTAATTCATACGAGGTACAAGTTGAATGATTTTCCTGATATTAATTTTTTATTTTAGTCACATCAATAATTAATTTCCATTAAAACCTGGTTAGGATTTTGATTTTGGAGATAGGGGATGAATAATGGATAAAGATAATTTTGTAAAGACAAAGTCTTAGGAGGTCGAACTTCCAACCATTTGACTGAACTTTAGAAAGTAAAAAGGGAAGAGATAACGTATAATAAAATTGCATGATAACTTACAGCTTTTTCAGCCGTGACAGTCTTCCTGGACGCCAGATTCAAGTTGGTGTGTCCAGGAGCTACTGTGTCTGGGCCAGTAGCTAAAGTTTGTTCTTCTTCAGCTTCTCTTTCGGCCTCTCTTTCATCTTCCAACACCAGAGGCTCTTCAGTCTTTTCATATAGCCTCATGACTCTGTCCTGTCCACAACTGACTACATACTGACCACATGAGCTCACTGCTAAATTCCAGGCTTCACCATGATGCCCCTAAGAAAAAAGACATTTGCCATTTTTTAGAGCTACACAAATAAATCAAATTTTATAAATTGGCTTTCTAAGTTTGTATAGCCTTGGGGATTATGTTTGTTGATAAACCATTCAACAAAGGAAATGAAACAAGCTGTTAAGAAATATACACATAAGAATTAATTATTTACATATAGATCAGATTATAGTCCTTTGAAAAGTGTATAAAAAAGTCAAATAAATATTACACATTATATATCATTATAAAGCTACAAGATGTCTTCCTTCTGAACATGAATCTAAAACCGGGTCATTATGTTTACATTCAGTTCATTAATAAAAGATATTGATTGGCTTTAGGCCTATATCGGTTTCACTGTCAATGTCTAAAAACATATCTCGTATTGAACCCTAAAGTGTTTTTTGTCATTATATCTATAACACAATAGCACTAAAAATAAAAACTAAATAACTGAAAGATAAAATGTAAAGTGAAAAACAACAAACTCGAATTATAAACAATTCGTACTATCTGATCACAAATAACATCTGTCAAACAACTGTTGCTAGCTTTTGGTCGCCACATTCCACCAATTAAGTTTATGTTCATAAAAGCAACTCTAATTAACCCAAAGTTAAAGAACCGTATTTACAAAACCAAGAATACACGGGAATCACGTAGCCATGGAAATAAATATAGGATCCCGAACTATACACAGGCATTGACAAAAGCATTAACTAAATGGTTCGTTCTATACTCGGGGGGGGGGGGGGGGGTAGGCTTTTCAACGTGTTAAAGTGTTTAATTCTGGCGAGAGCACATGGAGTGGAGCACCACTAAGATTAATGAAAAATACTCAGCATTCTATGATGTCATTAAATAAGATGTAATTTGCATCCAATCACCAAATACCAATGAATTATAACTTTTTGACAAAATTAGTTAATTTTATGAAATATATATTGTAGCTCTTGGAGCTATTTTCATCTTTTAAAAGACTATAGTCAATTCATAAAATAAGAGTTCAAGGTAGTATTTTATATAAATCAGTAGTAATTACATGTACATAATTAATTGAATTATAAAACTTTGTGTTCTAGTTTTAACAAAGTTATAATTTCATCTATTATATAAAAATACTTACATCAAGGGTAACAATTTTTTCGAATATATCTGCATCCCACTGTTTGATTTTGCCATCTTTTCCTGCAGTGAAGATATAATGAGTACGTGGCACAAAAGCAAGCGCTGTTACAGAATCATCGTGAGCAAAAATGGACTTATGACAGTCTCCAAAGTCAAGGCCCCATACTTTCATATTACGATCAGCACTGCCTGTTGCTATCAATGTACAATCCGATGATATATCCATGCAGAGAACTGGGAGGTTATGGCCATAGAGTGATAAGAAAAACTGTAATTAAGACATACATTCTTCAGTCTATGATTCATTTCATGTAGAGAAAAATTTGTTTAAAAAAAATTATTTAAAAAAAAATGAAAAAATTTATACACAAAAATTAATTACCTTAAAAGTATCAAGGAAAAATATCTTGACTGTAGAGTCGAGCAAGGCAACAGCAATCAGTTTTGAGTTAGAAGACACTCTTACACACATCACTGTATCATCTACTTTTAATGTCCTTGTATGTAATAAAGACAATACTTTTGCTGTAGTCCCAGTTACAGTATCTGGGATCATTTCTACCTGCCAAAACTTGACAGTTTCGTCTCCTCCTCCTGTAGCAACACCTGACTGAGTAGATGCAAACATATTAATTTTGTTGCTAAATGACTGTAAACATCATAAAATCTGTCCATAACTAACTCACTTCTTAAAGTTTGTAACATTTTTATGAGTTTTGCCATTTTTTAAGGATAGCTTGAGCCTCTCTTTACTATGACAATGTTTTGAATGGGTACACAAAAGGCATTCCTTTTTTTACTAGATTGTTTGTAAAATTACTGAGAGTAAAATTTACATGTCTTTCTAATAAATCTGTTATAAATATGTGCCAAGTTATCAGAAATAGTCATGAATTGATAATATCAGAGAATTAAAATACTTTACAACTTTTCAAGTATATTAGGTTGAATTTTACAATTTTAATTGTAAAATAACAGTTTTTAGTATTTAAGAAAGTACATCTGGGTATTTAGCATTCGGTAGTTACTATTTAGAATGGTGCGCCATGAAGGGTAAACTCCTTCCCATATAGGTTTCAGGAGTAACCTTTTTGTTAGGTTTGTACCCAAGCATGTTAATGTATGACAGATAACAAGAGCCCAGTATTAGGTTCTGGTTAGACTAAAACACACACACACACACACACACACACACACATGTATAAGCCAAACCTCATTACCGGCTAAGCCTCGTTGCATATTACCAATAACTATAACATCAGTTAGATATTCTACATGTTCATGCTATAGAAAACTATCACTAAAAAGTTTGGAAATTAAATAAAATTGAAATTAAAACACAAATCGTACATTCAAAGTAAATATTTTATAGTAAGCCATTTGAATTATTCAGAATATCAGGAAAATTCTGCTGTATTTTTTAAATAATTGAGGAGTATCTATTAAAAAAGTTAATCTTTCCTTGTCATCTAACGGAAATATTTTATATCCTATCTTAAACACAATCACTTTATCAGAAAGTGCTGATACCTTTAGATCTGATTTAAAATAATATCCTTAAAGATTACAATAATATTACCAAATCGGGAAGTAAGCAGATAGACCAGAGTTCAGAACTATGTGCTGGGATCTCTTCCAAAATATCTCCAACAGAGGCATCAACGATTAGGAGTCGTCCGTCTTTACATCCAACAAGGACATGACGGTCACCTGGTGCAAACATGACTGATAAAGCATAGCCTGTATGAACTGTTGTGATACAAGACAGAGATGGCCTAAAACAAAATATTAAAAAAAATTACTTTACAAAACTGTTTTTGTAAACCAAATAGAATAAAATGCACAGTTACAAAAACAAATGAGTTTATATCCAAAATATTCAGAAATGGTTGTAAATATGCTCAGAATTATTTCTAGGTAACTGATCATCATTGTCTTAAATATCTGAAAGTGTGGCATAAATATGCAGGTAAGTTCCATTCCACCACTTTCAAGAGAAAACACGAACTGACTAAACAAATAAACACCTCAATACTTTAATTTTTTTTTGATCACCTCAACTGTATTAAACACTTGGCTTTTAAAATTAATATTTTTGGTTGGTAATCAACCAATTTATCAGTATGGTAAGCTTGGTATTCATGAATAGCCTTGGTGGCATACATCATGAAAGACCTTTTATATTTTGGCAACAGCATGAAACACTATGCAGCTTACTAGCTGTCATAGATGATTATCATCAATAATTGGCATCAACTATCTTTGGAGTATATAAAATATCTCCTGCCTGATGGAATTGCACAAGACAATTTTTAACGTGAAGATATCTTAATTGCATTTCTTTTGCTGTTATAATTGATATATTTTGTTTTAAAGATGTATCCACATATTTAAAACCCTAAACGTTTTTGTGTCTGACAATTTTAAGTGAATCTATCTACTAGAGGTCAAGCACGGAATTCGTATATTTTTCAAGATGTAAATGCTTTTCCAAAATGGTAAATTTTAACTGGTGGCATAGAACTTCCTAAGGAAAAATAATAAAAGTCTGAGGAAACACTAAACATTTAAAAAAAAAGAAACATATTAAAACAAACAAACACTCAAACTATGTTTAATACCATTGTTAAGGTAAATGCTAAATTATGGAAATAATGTAAATTTTACAGAAGCATGAAAACGAAGTCCTTATGGAGTTAGGCCCAAACTATAGCAAATAAATCTTAATTTAGTTTTTATTCAAAGTAACTTGGATATCCTAATCAAACATTTAATTACTCTAGGCATGTTTTAACGGAAAGGCATATTAACGAATTTTACATTTGTTAAACGTTGAATAGATGCAAAGTTCAAATGTAGAACATTAGAATGTTAGATTTTAATAAATGATTTAAAAATAATACAAATTTTGAATAGTTAAAAAAAAAAGGTATATGTAATATATACAGAGAGTCAAAAAAGGATAATTAATGTAATAGTTAGTTGGTTTCTAAGTCAGTATTGACATATTATGGACAAAAGGCGTGATAATGTAAAGATAAGCCCGGAGAACAAAATAAATAGTTTATGGTGAATAATTAAAGTAGTGCTAAAGTGTGGTGTATATGAAAACAGTAATAGAGACAAAATTGATTAAAAACATTAAAAATTGTCCAAGTGAAAATGGACAGACTCTTTCATACATTTTTGCAAATGTTAGTAATATTACAAATTAAAAAGTGAGAAAAATAATTGAATATTTTCGTTTTATCTGCAAAATAATTACTTTGTTCATTTTTCCAGAAATATTATTTCGGTTAGTGAATATTTTTGTATAATTAGTTATAAACAAACCTTACATGCTACTATTATTTAATATCAAAACTATGGTAGAAAAAAATTATTTTGTCACAGGAACACATTATTCCCAGGCAATGGAATATTTTTGTTAGAGGACTTTGACTTTAATAACGTAGAAAGGGTTAACAAATTAACTCACTCAACTTAAAAAAAAAAACAATTATCTATACAAGGTGTATATAGAAGTGTTCATATATATCTAAACATAAACTTTTCAAATGCAAAACACTAAATTTATCATGAGAAAAATTAAGAAAAAATACAGTAGATTCCTGATAATTAGGTAGTTACGAGATGGGCATGATTAGGTTTAATAAAATAGCTAGTTCTATTAAACATGGTTTTTAAAATACAGTGAATGCCTTTTTTTACTGAACATATTTGGTATGTACTGTTCAATATTGGACACATTACTTTTGAGTATGAAGTCATATGTAACCTTAAAATAAGTGCCTTATAATATAAGGTGTCCCATTTTCCCATTTCTGGTGAGATTTGATAAGCTTAAAAGTTGTAAGGAAAAAACTACGCGCTATGAGAATATATAACACTGATTTACTTAATGAAGTATACAAAGTAATAATTCACCTGCTCCACATTTTAATTTCATCTCCACTACCTGATACAATTGCCAAGTTATCTGAACTAAAGGCAACACATCTTACTTCCGAATGATGACCTTGGGATTGTGTTCTGCGTAAACTTTTTACTTCATCTTGAAGTGATTGGCCTATGTTTAAGCTGAAGAGCTCTACAGTGTTGTTGTTTAGAACAACTGCTATCTACAACAAAAGTTAAACCCTTGCTCAGATTATAGTTTCAAAAACAGTTGTAAGAAAGTAACAAAAATACCTTGTATGATATAATACTGTTCAAATGAAAACTAAAAATGAATTATTTCATCTGCACCGTATATAAGAAATGAATCCAAGTCTGGCTTAAAACAAAAAATCTTGGCAGTAAACTAACTTTATTTCAAAATGCCTTTTAAACAAATTAAAGGGGCTAATGTGGTTAGGATTTCTTAATATAATTATAAATAGAAGAGTTGTGTAAGAGTAATAAAAGAGAAAAATAGAGGACCTATCAACGGTCTAAAGCAAGTAGTCACGTACAATAGCACCTACGTTTCCAAAATCCCAGAAAAATAATTAGAATTATTTGGAGAAAATTGTTTTACGGGGGTTATCCAGAAAATAACAGATAGTTGGGACTAGTGTGGCAGTAGACAAGAGGACTGTATCTCTCCTATTATCCTTTAAAAATGTGTGCTGTAATTGAAAATCCCACTACTTGGGAAGAGTGTTCTGTAATTAGGTTTTTGTTGTCAAGAAAATTGAAATTCATTGCTAACTTTGTGAAGTTTATGAGGATGAGTGAAAGCAGATTGAAATAAGAGTGGTGTATTGATTTTAAGAGTGGCCACAACAATACTTACAACAAGGATTGTAATGGTTGATTTAATTACTGGAGACTTGTTAATGAAAATCAATGAAAAAATTCATGAAAATCACCGTTCCACCATTACTGAATTTTCAAAACATATTCCTAAAATTTCACGAAGTTTAGTTCATGAAATCGTTGTGTAGGCTACCACAACTTTTGTGGAGGGTTAAGAAAATCCTTACAAAAGACAACTAAAAACAAAAGCTTACTGCATTACTGATTTTCCTTAAAGAAAATAATTAACACGATAATGAACTTTTCATTCGTAGAGTAACTGTTATGAAACCTGGGTGAAGCATGTAAATTGTGAGACAAAATGGCAGTCTATAGAATGGTAACCTAAGCATTCTTCCATAAAAAAACAAAAACATTTCTAAATCTGTAAACAAGAAAGATCACAGCAAATGTTTTCTGAAAAAATGAGGGTATGATTCCAATTGATTTCCATAAATGAGGCTAACACTTAATGCAGAAATGTAGTGTGAAATACTGCAAAATATATGGCAGGTGTTAGAAAACAGCAGAGAAAACCTATCAGAAAAATTTGTTCAGCCCTGACAAAGTACATCCACACACAGCCAATCACATTTGACAATTCTTCAATGATTTTGGTGTTCGATCTTCCTTTATACAGCTAAGATCTAGCTCCAAGCGATTACCACCTCTTTTTAGTGATTAAAACCTGGCCCGCAACGCAGCTCTTCAATAGTGATGGCAAACTTCATACTGGTGTTAAGGAGTGATTAAAATCTCAAGGGCAAATTTCTTTAAGTTGGAATTGAAAAACTTGTACTACACTATAATAAATGCTTCTATTTAAACAGAAATTATATTGAAAAATAGCTTAAATGTAGATGTAAAATGTAAATATTACAATTTTTTCTTTCAAAACTTGTTATTTTCTGGATAGCTATTGTATTTACTTTTGCATGACATCTTACAAATTTTTATTAAAACAAATCAACACTTTGATGTCCTCCCTTACAAAAATTACTTAATGTTATCATACACTGCTATTTGACAATCCATTAATATTTGATATCAAGATTCTGTGAAACTTACCCTTAATTCATTCGCTCCCCCAAGAGAAAGATTTACAGCTTTCACTTTGCCATTGATTTTTTCCACACTAGGCAGTCTCCTCACTATATCTTTTAAACCTACTTCTGTCTCGATTTCAGAGTCTTTAAGTTCAGTTCCTGCCCTGAAAAATTAGGTTGAAATTTTTGTAATAAAATACAACAAAACTAGAAATAGATCCTAATGCCAGATAAAGATTGTAATAAATGATGAATAAAAATATTTAGTTTTAGGCTTCAGAATGATAGAAAGAAATAATATTATTTTTTAGAAAAGAATAAAACCCTGTAATTGTCCAAAAATATTTATAGACTACTAAAGGAAGGTTTTAGGTATTTCTATCACGAAAATGAAATAATGAAGTTACAAAAAAGACATTTTAAATAAACAATGATAATTAGATCTACATTAACATCTAAAGATTGACACTGTTTACATTATACACAAAGCTTGTTATAATGATAAACACTATAGCCAGTACAAAGTACAAAAATTACATCACATTTATACTATATTTACGAAAAAAGGTTCCTGGTAAAAATAAAGATTTAGAGAAAACCAAAGAAATTTCATCTTAGTAGATAATTTTTGATATCGAAGAACAAAAAAAATATCAAAAAGAGAATGTATTTAAAAGGATCTAAATACTCGATTATATAAAATGTGCATAAATTGGGAGTCAATCTAATAAATTAATTACAATTATTATTTCATATAGTACATTATTGTTTTAATCAATTCTTTGGTTCCTTGTTGATGTTTCAAATTGTCTAGTAAAGATTTTGTATTTTTTGCATTCCCCTCATCAAAACAAATGACAGAGTTATACTTTATTGTGCAACAGAAATGTACAATTGCAGTTTAGAAGTTTATATGCAGTATTATGTTTGTTGTTGTAGAATGCGGTTTTCTACCATATTATTATTATTATTAGTTTAAAAATATTATTTGTTTTATGACTGTACATTGTAAATAATTTATGTTAATTTATTAGTATTTATCATCAACAATGAATATGGCAATAACAATATTATTTCTACATCTTTGGAACTTGCAGCAGTAGTTGTTATTTGTTGAGCATTTTCTTTTATTATTGTTTTGTACTTCAAGTAAAGTAATGTATTATATATGATTGTTTTATTTTAAACTCTATCATGGCATTTCAATATAGTAATTAAAAATAATATGGACAAAAAATTCTCTAACAAAATTGTAGTTAAAACTAAATTTTTAGTAAATTATGTTTTGTTCATAAACAATAAAATTTATTATATGTTAATATTCTATGTAAGAAAACATATTATAGTACTTTTGCTTGGTAGTTTGCTGCAAAAAAAAACAAATATGTTTAGTAATTTTTTTTATAATGATTTTTCCAAAATGCTTGCAAATAGCAAAAAAAAAAGATTTGAAATTTATAGATATGATTTTGAGAAAAGGCCATGACCCAGGGTTAAACCTTGTGCAAGTTGCCATACCAAGTTATAAACCACTTCAGAGTCTGGTTATAGGTACACTCTAATCTTGGTTAAAAGTCTTGAAAAAATAGCCATTATAACTGTAGAATTATGCTAACAATATAATACGGCTGTATATAATTCTTTTCAGTATTATTAACTCTAGTTATATTGCAAACAGATTTCATCAAGACAGAAAAAAATAGCATGAATAAAAAAAAGCATCCAAGGTTTTGCATGTTAAAACTGGAAAATTATAGTCATTATATAATTAATAGATTAAAACTCTGGCCATCAAAATAATTACAAGACTATAATTCCACTGTAAAATCTAGAGAGAAAATCAGTGATTCTTTCAGCTCACCTTACCATGAGAAATGAAGGGAAAATAACAGAATCTGCCAGTTTACAAGTTCATTATGGCAATGGGCTGAAGGTCTTAAATGGCTAAATGCTAGGTCCTGAGATTAATTATTAAGGGCATACATAGATACAATATTTTAATTCAATGTGCTTTGAAGCATGTGTAGGATGGGTTGAAGTTTTGTCAAGTTTATTGTTATATAGAAAGGGCATAGAGTCAAGGGAGGATTTTATCTATTACACCCACTTCAGGAAAAAGGATAACTGGAATAAAGGTAAAATAAAATAAGGACATAAGGATCATTTGATACTATGAAGAAGGGTGAGATTATAGGATCATGGGCATGGTTATTTTTTCAACTGAAGTAGACTAGCTCTCAATCGGAATGAAGAAAGGTGTCTACTTTCTACATGATCATACTGGAATTAATGAATGAATTTTGCAGTAGGGCAAATTAACGATAAATAACCCTATAATCTCTTGTCAGTTTAAAGTACAGTAAAACTTCGTTTAACTCTCAGTTTCTGTTAACCGTCATTGCTGTAATAGCATAATAATACTGTAATAACAAAGTGCTTTAAGGTGCAGTGACACATTCACTTTGTTTATTTACTCTATTTTAGTGGGAAGTGAGTGTAAGTGCCACCAAAGAAGAAGAAGGGGTTGATGAAGACAAGAGTTTAAACCATGACGAAAAACAATGTATAGAGAATGGCTTGAAAGTCAATAAGAGGCCATGCAATGCAAATACTACTGCTCTGAAAAAATATGGCTGCAGTGAAAGCTCGAGCATCAAAGAGACAGAAGAAAATGACTATTTCCAAGCTACATGAACTTCACCTGCAAGTTTATATTACTGTACATTATTTTGCCATATTTGTAGCTACTGGGGGGATGTTTTTATCAAGTAATAAATAGTTTTATTTTCTATTACAATCATGTTTAATTTATTTTCACTTCGAAATTATTACGTCACTGTGAGAGTGATATTTGTCTATAATACTATGCCTATAAAGACCACAATCCCGGTGATGACGGTTAATCAAATTTTTACTGTAAATCTAAAACAAAATTGCCAAAAGAAATATGGTAGAACAAAACTTTCAACATAATAAATTAGTAAAGCAGTTTTGTGGTAAATTGTTACTGACAACCTTTGAACTCAAAGATCAAAACCCAAGATTTATAGAAATTTTGTAACATTGTGCTTACTTAGCAGCTTTGTTTTTTGCTTTGCGAAGTCTCTTTTTGAATCTTCTGTCCGCTTCTTCCTCAGATATAAACTGAAATAATTCAATACTGTTGCTGTTGCTATGAACGGCAAGTACTTGCTGCGAACTATCTGTTGTCATAGTTATCACACGGCCTCGTCCAGCTCGTAGTATAGATCCTGCTTTTGTACAATATACTGGACACTAGAACAAAATTTTCTTTTTTAAAAAAGTAATTCCTTTTGATTAATTTAATTATTGGTATAATTTATGAAGATTCATTTATTATAAGCTCAAATTAAATTATGAACAAGAAAAATTTCTTGACACGCAGCTGATAGATTTTAGAATATATGTTTTAAATGACATAAATGGGTTGTGAATAAGATTTGAAAATTTCCTTGTTGATTTCGAATAGAACCTAAAAAACTTCAGATGAAAACTGAGTGAACTTTAGTTGAATACTTTTTAAAGATAATTAATTAAAAATACTTATCATAATTATGTCATTGTATTAACTATAATGAGAAAACATAATGTATCCCATGAATATGTAATCTATATAATGTAAGTTATTTCTCCCAAATGTATCTTATTTTATTTCTATAATTTAGTCAATATTCTAACGAGTCTAAAAAAAAATTCAGGTAATGCCTAGAACACTTTAGGTCTGTGTTTGTAAAACTTAATTTAAAATTCCTGATAACAGAGGTAGTTTACTATGCTTGAGAAATAAAAAAAATGCAATATAACAATTATAAAGCATGTGAAATATTTGTATTTCTTTACTATAGTTTAAATACCAAAATCTGACATTACGAGTGTTTGAAAAACTCGTACTTATGGTATCTTCAGACCAAAAGAATATGGTTTATCATGCTAAGAGATTAAAGCTGCAAAAGTTAATATTTTTTAGGTTACTTCTGTTAGCTTAAAGCTAATTTGAGATATTTTGGAAGATCGAAAGATTTTATACATGCAAATCTGTCAGTTTCCTATATACTCCACAATATCCCAATTGTTAATATTTGTGCAACTATTCTTTGAGCATAACTTGTGAGGTTATGTTGATACAAATAAAAGACAAAACTCACAAATTAATCACTTATTAACTCAGACGTGTTTCAATGACAAAGTCATCATCATCAGTGAGTATTGCTACTTTTGTTGTTTTAAGTTAGTTTGTGTAGCAACACTCACTTATGATGAAGACTTTGTCATTGAAAACCTTCTGAGTTAATAGATGTTCAATATGTGAGTTTTGTGTACATGTTATTTGTATTAATATTTGTAGTTCTTATATTTAATTTATAATTAAAAATGAAAGACTTTATTTAGTAGAGCAACAGTTTTCTCAATGGTTATGACTTTTGGAAACAGAAATATCATCCAACCATTGTTTCTCTTTTCATCTAGTCCTTAATCATCATATGAAGATTTGCATGGATATTTAATACAGTAGCATAATATCATCCAGGTCTTGGACCTTTATTTATCGAAATACTACTATCTCTAAAATTTAAATATCTATTTGATATCAATACTGCCTTCTAGAAATATTTATATTCTGGCCCAAGAACATGTACACAAACATGTTCCACTAGAAATTTTTACCTTTACTGCTAAATGAATACTACAATAACTAGGAAAATTATGACAGGTACATTGGAGGAAATGCTAGTACTAGTAATGATGACACTAACATTAGTACAGAAGCCATGGTTTCTATTGCGGCTGTATATTTCCTACAACAACAAAATTTTTCAGCAGGCCTTATTTTATTATTTTCTCTAAAATTTTGGTTTTTTAAAAACAAAAGAATACCACCTATGGTTTCTAGTTGTTTGCAACATGTAATGAAGTGTTTAAAAAATTGGTATTTATAAATTTTAAGACTTTATTATAGTAATAATAATTTTTTTCTCACTTTTTTTGTAAGGCCTGTAGCACTGTTTGATAATTAAACCCTTAATGGTCTAGTTTTTTTGTTTAAAACCAAAATTTCTTACCGGGCCGAGTTTTTTTTAAAATTTTAAATTGGATTTTTCTTATCTATTTTGTATTTTTTTCAAATAAAAAAAAATAATTGTTTTAGTGAGTGGAATGGTTAAAAAACCAATCAAGTTAACAGTCAGATATTGTGTTTTGAAGAGTAAATTTCATTTTCATTATAACTAATACTAATGAAGTGTAATTAAATATATCTACCGTCTTTTTCACTGTTAGGAGACATTAGAAAATATCAATTTCTTACAACCTTCTATTAGGTTTGGAACACTAAAGGGAGAATATTCAAATGCATTTTAAATATAATTTATATTTACAAGATCGCATCAGCACGAATGGATCTGAAAACAAAAAATTATTTATTTAGCCTTCACTGTGTAATTATATATTTACGGGTTCGGCAGTTAAAGGAATAAAATAATTTTTTATATAAAAAGCAACAATGAAAAAATTACATAATTTGTTGTAAATGTGCTACAGTAATAAAAATATTCACATAATATTAAGAAAGCCACATAGAATATTAGTTATATCACTTTGTAATTATTAACAAGATTAATATGGTTTATTGATTTTAATAGTATTTTGGTACTAATATTGATTTAATAAATACACTGTTTTTATAGTTTAGTATTTAATAGTGTTTTGTCTTTTTTGACAATTACTTCTACATATATGATCATAATTAATAATTTTTCAAACATTAATAATCAACTACCTTGTAATAATGACTAAGAAATAAAGTATCATTAAAATACACAAACCACAATATCAATACTGTCATCTTCCCCAACAAGGGCAGATCCAACTTTAGTTGGAGTATCAATTTTGTCAGACAGCTTCCATACTCTAAGCTCACTATCAGAGCTCCCAGCCACAAGAAAGTCATTCTCTCGTGCTAAGCATATGCCCCATACCTGAAAAAGCAAAGTTTTAATTAAGTTCACATTCCAACATAAACTAACAATAAAGATAATAAAAGGTTTTTCAAACCTCTAATACTCTATAAATGAAAGGTAAATGAATAGGAAATAAACTACTTCATTACTAAAAGTTATGAAGACCTATGGCTACTTTCAAATACCTTGATAATTGAATAATTAGTCATACCTACGGACAACATGTTTAACACCCTCTTTATAAAATTCTTGCTACTCATGAATTTAAGTGAGTTTAGACATTTTCATAAAGTTTCTCCTTACTTTAAAAATGAATCCCTCTTAGCCACTTCTTCGGTGCATACTACCACACAGTCCGGTAAACTGACTAAAATGGCAATGAATGAAAATACTAAGGGCAATTAGGTTTTATAAAGTGTGAAGAACAATCAGAATAATTGAAAACTTTTCAAGATAATCAGCAGGCGAGTTGTATCAGCTGAAACACCTGAACATTTCACTCACTACATGATCTGTTACTGCCGTGTTTAAGTTGTCAATCTGTGCTGAGCAGATCTATGTCAATACCCACCATCACAGTAAATGCAACCTAACAGTCTCATAAATAATTACAATGAGAGATTTTTCACCCTAGTCAAAAAGAGGTCACCTTATAAATTTCTGACCTAGTGCCAAGTTTCTTCATTTTTCTCTCTAAATGAAGGCCAGGCTAGGAGGTCAGCTCTATAAAAGTAATGAGGAGCTTCATGTCAAGACAAACTTAAACATTTAAATGGGCAATTTAATGGCGTATTTTTTAAACAGTTACATTTTATGAAAAAAGGTATTAGTGCCACACTGTAGGTACTTTGGTGTTGTTTTTATCTATGCATAAAAAAATTTCTTATAATTGTATACATTCTGTCACTTACTACATAAGTTGCTTTATCATTGTATTTCTTCTACTTAATACTTTTAACTGTTATTCTATTATATATTTGTACTTCATATTATCAGAGGGATAGTATAATCTCAGCATAACAGATCAATTCGATCTGAGAAGTGTTTCTTTTAATTAAAGTCCATTATAAAGCAAAACATTAAGAAATTAAAATGCAAATAAAACAGAGAAAAAACTGTAAAAAGGTTAAAGAATATTTTTAAAAAATTAACAAATTAAAAACATGTGTAACTTTTATTCACAGCAAATAAAAATCAGTTACATTCCCTATGTCTACTAAGAAGTAAAATTCAATGACAGTGCTAAAAACTGCTTAATACTTATAGTTAGGAAGTCTTCAAGTTGATATTGAAAGCATTTTGAGGTTCTATTAAAAAACAGAAGGTATGTGTCAAATCAGTGATAATTTGATTGAGGCAGAGTGTTTATTTGTTCATAAAACATTTAATCAAAACTTGATGATAGTGCTACGAATATCATTGATATGCCTACAATATTTCAATTCTATTAAATCAACTTTAGGAGTAATGTCACTCGACAAAATGTATGAGCTACCATGTCAGTAGCTGTTTATAGGCATTGCGTTGGCACAGGCTTCTTGGTAACTGTTTACGTGACTGAGCTTGATCTATCTTCAAACCACAGTCCATTATAAATTCCTTTCGTTTAAATAGGATCCTTTAAAATAAGATTCTACTGTATATTTAAAATTGATTGACCTTTTCCGGTTTTCTAGGTCTACTGCAATGCTGTTATAAACCTCACAAATTCTCTCAGAAACTAATCGGATATATTTTCTTTCTAACTTTGGAATGAAATAATTAAAATAATAGTGACAGTTAAAAAAATATTAAAAATTAAGTTACAATCGTTATTTAGTAGTAAAATTTAGAAAAAAGAAATGTTAGAGTCAGGAAAATAACTAAACTTTTTAACAGAAATAGGTTTTTCCTTTTTTGTCCACTTTCCATCCATTTTAAAATGTTAAGCTATTTTTACACAAATAAAACTTAATAAATGTGTTCTCAGCTAAATTAAAATCTTTTGAAAATTAGGAGTACTTTTAAACCTTTAATTGTCATATGATAATAATTTTGAAATTTTGATACATCTACAACACTTGATGATGAGCTAAAACACTTGGTAATAGCAATATACTGTAATGGGAGAACCCTCTTTACACTTTACTGCCAGTAATATCAAAAAAACATTCCTAGCCATAGCTTGCAAAACAAAACTTCTATTTCATAGTTAGTTCAATTATATATTATGACAAAATAAACTGAGGTTTAATGTCCTCATAAACTGTTTAGTGACTGAATCCATGGTAATTTATGAACAATAAGCATTGAAATGATTTCTACTCCAACATACCTCAGTTAAATGTGAAGCTATAGTTCTGAAACAATGTCCAGTATCCAAGTCCCACAGCTTAATGAATGAATCCTTTGAAGATGACACTAACACTTCTTTGTCAAGCATAAACTGCAGCTGTGTAACTAAACCTTTGTGACCACTGAGTCGTAATACACCGCATTCTCCAATTATGTCCCATATTATTATATCTGTATCCTAAATATAAACAAAAGTTAGTAATTAAAAATATTTTTATTATTTTAATTTATTATTTTTAATAATATTATCTGCAATGAGTACTTTTATTGCACTACTGAAACACAGAAAACCATATACAAAACAAGCCTTCATTTAATAGAGAAAAACTGATACATTCAGAATCAATATACCAAGTAAAGTAACATAAATTAAATTGCAGCAACAATGAGAATAACTATAATAGACAGATTTTTTCTCTTAGTATTTTACTACCACCAGTCATGTCACTATTATCACCTGCACAAGATTTGTATAGGTGTTGACACGTAAGCTGGCTCTTGAACCTGGCACTGCACCATAGGCGGGAGGTGCAGGTTAGGTAAAGACCGCCCTGCGAAAATTTCTGTGGGTGTAGATATACATCACTTATAGCATTTCGTATTTCATCTACTAGAGCGCCTATACAAAGGCCGTGAAGACAATTGACCCAACCTACATGACGGCAGACAATGTTTTTTATCTAGGCTAGTACAGAATTTCTATCGATCAGTCAAGTCCCAGTTTACGTGTCAATGCCTATTCATTATTATGGATACAGGTATAGTTAAGGTAAAGTTGTCTCACTTAGGGATCTTGAGATATGTGTTATGGTTCAAGTGTGAAAGGTCCCATATTTGAAGTACACTTGCTCTCAATGTACTCAGAGAAATTTTCCTTGTTATAGTCAAAATAAATACTATCCAATGATATGTCAAAAATCGATTTAAATATGAAAATAATGAAAAAACCAATTTTACACAACATAGCCAGTCTTTAATACACAAAATACAAAATTTTGTTTAATGCTAAGGGGAAAAATATATATGGTATTATTGCATCTCAAGTAGGATTGTCGGCTGTATGTTGAATTATAGGTAGGATTTAAGGTCTCAGAGAGTAAAACATGATTTTTAGGTTAGGTCTTTAAACTAAATCATTCTCTATGGTCAGACACATCTATGCTCTTGTAGCATGAATATGAACAAGTTTGCATAGGCAAGTTTGCTGTCTTATAATAGAACTGTTCACGTTTTTGGTTATAGGGATTTCTATAAAAAGGCTAACAACTTCCTAACCAATAGTTTAAAGAACAATGTGTAAAAGCCCTTAAGTTTTTTTTAGTCTTATCTATACAAAAAAGTGTAGCAGCAAACGGCAGTGCAGAAATTGAGTGAAATTAATAATAGCAACAGCAAAACATATAGTCGTAGCATTTCCAAATAACAAACCAATGATAGATTTTACTTGATGCAGTGAGGAAAGGTTTAGAGGAAGAAATTCATATCATCATCTAATAAAAAATCTTGCCTTTTTCACTTATTACAAGCTTTGTTTCAAGGAAGGACGAGAACATGATTGAAGAACGTTACACAACAAAAATTATAAATAATTACTCTCTTGCATTTCATCTCTAATTGCCTACCATTAACAAAACTATCTCGTCCCTTCAAAATATGATTAGTGGGTATACAGGTGTCAGTTTCCTGTCATCGATTTCCGCTCTTGCTTAAAAAAACTACGTTGTTTTCTATGTTGTTGATGTTTAGCCGGTTGGACCAGTGTTAATGTGTTTTCCATTCTATGCTTCAGATAAGCACAAGCAACACGTTCTCATGTCTAAGAAACTGTGTTTTAGCAATTTAGTTGCAATGATCAGTTGACATAACAAAATTAACTTGTGCCACTAGATCGCTCTGATTGTGAACAATTTAATCCGCAATGAGTTGAGTATTTTTTAATTTATGAGATTAAAGTGTTAAGGTCATCTGGTTAGAATGGGAGACAGTATGGACATATACCTTGAACTTTCAGGTTTTGTAAGCTTTCCACTTACCTAACTTCATATAATTGCATTGCTAGGGGATATCAAGGAGATGAGATTGCTAATAAAGGTACAAGATTACTATTTTTAATTTGTTTGTAAAGGATCCTAGCAGAAATGTGGAATATTATAATCTTAAAGCTCAATATGTAAACAATTTTTTTACTCATACCTTAGATCCAGAAGCAAGTCTATGTCCCAGTTTATCAAACACTAGACATGTTATAGCAGTTTTATGGCCAGAGAATGTAGATAAAATCTCTCCTGTAACTATATCATGTATTTTGATTGTACCATCTGTGAAACCTGCTGCTAGGATATGTTTATTAGGGCTTGCTGCTAAATATACCACTTCATGTTTTTCTCCTGGAATAACTGCTGCCTATAATTTAACCACCATAAACTAAATTTAATAGTTGTGACTAAAAATAATTAAAATATTATAATCATTTTGCATCTATATAATGTTTAAATTAATAGCGCATAAAAAAATTGGAAATTTAATAACTAAATATGTACACACGCACACACACACACTCAATATCACAAACCAAAATTTTATAAAATTAAGGAAAAATAACCTTAGCATTAGAACTAATATTACAATTAAAAGCTTTGAAATTGTTTCTTCTACAATAAGTTATAATGTGTAAAAATAATTCACATTTTCGACTAACCTTTTCACCAAGCCGCATGTCCCAAATTATTATATCTTCTGCAGCACCAACAGCCAAATATCTTCCTTCTCGACCATTTAGAACTACAAATACAACATTGCATGTAGGGCTTGCAATGATGTTAAAATTCCCACATGGCGAATACCTCAAATATTGTTTTGTCAAGCCCATGTTCTCCTGTTTATTTTAAAAACAAATAAACAATTTTGCATACAAACATATTCTTTTAATACAACAGTTTTTATAAATCAAGCTGTGATAAATGTAGTTATATTTTTTCTTTATGAATAAACACAAATTGATAATTCCCATAAATAGTAAACAATTTGATTTTGCTTGGAGGAGATTCTGAAGTTAGAGGAATTGAAGATAATAATTGCCAGTAAGGAAGTAAAGTGTTACCTGCTACTCTTCTGTCCCAGAAAGCTCTACTAATATACATTACCAAAGAGTTTAAAATATAGAAATTTTTATGTTTGCCTACCTGATTTCATCCTATTACTTATAGTTAATTAGCTATTGGATTGTTGAATCTTGATATTCTTACAAGTTCAAAAATTCAAGCTCATCATCATAAAAGTACAACTCACTAAAAGTACTAGCACCCGCCAGGGACAAGACTCACCAAGTGCACATAAAAAATTATATTACAAGATCACAATATTCACTTACCCTAAGTATATCATTTCGACAGAAGGAATTTTAGATTTTCAATGAAGCTCTAAATATGACATCTATTCATGAGACAATGCTATGAGTCTTATTACATGTCTACGGTTCTTTCAATAAAATTTGCGCTTTTATAGAAAATGTGTAAAGCTTTTACAAAGAAAATGTATATAGGACCTAGTCAGGTTTGCAAAAAGATTTGGACAAGAAAAGTGAATTTATAGGTTATATAGACAGAAATAGAAGAATGTCTAGCTTTATATGTAACTAGTAACAACAGAATAACACTTAATTTTACACTTTCCTAAACTTACCATCTACTAATTTTTTAAAATAAGTTTTACGGTTTTGGGGAATGTGACCCATGTTTAACTTGGACAGTAACTCAATCTATTGTTACATTTTTAATGAAACTGTGACAGTCATCTAGTTAGGATCTGATCTTTAATTTCCTATTTAACAAATATGAATTAGATTGATTTTAAAATACTTAACTATGTGAATACGTAGTGTTTAACAATCTTACGTAGTAACCCTCTACAGTAGAGGGTTGGCTTCGTAAAAGGAACAAATGGTTTGAAACGCATCAGCAAGTAAGCAACTACGTATTCTCTTAGTTAAGTATTTTAAAATTAGATTAATCAGTGAATTCAAGATGATTACATCAAGCAACTTTATGAATTAGATTGTTATATTTATTCCAATTAGATGTAAAAAAACCTTTTATCTCCAAAAATTTAAAAAACAAATGATTTTCCTCCTTCCAACTATACCAGAAAAATTGGTATTGTTATTTTTCCTTTTAATGTGAATTTAATTTTCTCTCACATTACATTTATTTAAGATACAACATCGTTTTTGTTTTGTAAAATGTATAGGGCAAATGTAATGGAACCATAAACTATGTGAGCCATATGTTCATTTAATATCGGTAATTTTCTTATTATTACATTTAGAAATATCTACTATGCTGACCAATGTTGAACCCATGGATAATGTAGCATGTAGCAACAAAGTATTCAA
Organism: Prosapia bicincta; assembly: GCA_036971475.1. NCBI lineage: Eukaryota > Metazoa > Arthropoda > Insecta > Hemiptera > Cercopidae > Prosapia > Prosapia bicincta. Next base: position 48,792,512 of record JBAIZL010000008.1, on the reverse strand, counting down.
TTCAGGTTTGAACAACTATTTATAATTTCTAACCCTTAAATCAAAGATGGTAGAGTAATTAAGTTTTAGGTATTTATTCCCAATGCCCATGTGTACAATTTTAGCAAAAAAAATTAAACCCGCTGAAGCAGATAAACTCATCAGGGATATGAAAAAAATAACGAAAACTCTCGCTCAGGGAAATAAATACCATTTTATCAAATTAAAGTTAGATAAAAACTCAGTGCAGAATAGTAAGAAGTATTATGTCCGTGTATAAACAGTGTGCCACACTATGTATACGTATATTTAAATATACCTATAATGACTCGAGTTGGGATAGATTTGGTTGTAATTTCATACATTACTAAATAGCTATATTAAAATATAATCATAGAGTGTCCAAACAGGATAGATTTGGTTGCAATTTTATATATTACCTAATTAGACGTCTACTTTCGAGGAGTAATACTTTTTGTCATGGGACATCACGTGATCTCTACTCTAGCCTCACATGTGTACATTTGGTTAACTGTATAAAATTATAATCAAATCTATCCTGACTGGATTCTTCATAGGTATATAAAATTAACCTTCGGAGGTAATAACAAACAATAATTAACAATATAGCTTCAGAATATGTTTATGATTCATTTTATATGCATAGTATTGGGGGTGGGCAATGTGCATTTTTAACAGCATTATAGCAACACATTTGGAGGGAATTACAATTTTCCAAAATTGTCAAGTTTTGGGCCGTGAGCAAGAGTTGTATTAAGTTTTTTTGGTTGAAATGCAGTACTCCGGCACTATACGATATTTTGGGAAATTGTTCAAAACCACCAAATTGGACGATATCCACAAGAATTTTTTAAAAATTGAAGTAAGAAAGTTACTTTTTTTCAATTTAAAGTAGGGTAATAAATTCAGCGCGGATGTAGAAGTTGTGAATAGGCGCGGAGTGATACTTACGTCACAGTGCTGCCCATAAGGTTGTACGCATTGTCCGCGGTACGTCACGCAACCTTACGTGTGTAGATATTTGAGAAACAACTTCTCCAGTTAGGATAGATTTGGTTTTAAATTTATACAATACTGTATACCTATATTCAAATTTACCGAAAAAGTGTCAAGTCAGGTTAGGTTTGGTTTTAATTTTATACAAATTGCAATTCAGTTGTAAAATCACGAAGCATTTGTATAACTCTGCGCCCATTCACAACTTCGCCTAATTTTTATACATATATTTAAATATACTTATAAAGTCTCCAGTTAGGATAGATTTGGTTGTAAATTTATACAATACTAATACCTATATTAAAATTTACCGAAAAAGTGTCAAGTCAGGTTAGATTTGGTTTTAATTTTATACATTGAAATGCAGTTGTAACATCAGGAAGCATTTGTATCACTCCGCGCCTATTCACAACTTCTACATCCGCGCTGAATATTTTACGCTACTTTAAATTTTAAAAAAAGTAACTTTCCGAGGTCAATTTAAAAAAAATTCTTGTGGATATCGTCCTATTTGGTGGTGTTAAACCATTTCCCAAAATATCGTATGGCGCCGAGCTTCTGCATTTTTACCGTTTTGTTGTATCCCTGGTAACTTTCTTCGTCGGCCAGTATAATTTTTTTGCTAAAATCGTACATGTCGGTAGGGGAAATAAAAACCGAGTTTTACCACAGAAATAAAACGATGAAGACTAATGTACTTTGATTATTTTAATACTTACATATATTGCTTAAATCCTAGGTCAATAAAAAAAATTTTTTTGTGTATATCATCCTATTTGGTGGTGTTAAACAATTTCCCAAAATATCGTAGGTGGCCCAAAATATCGTAAAATGCGCTTATGCATTTTAACCAAATATATTCTATATCTAACTAAAGGTATTTTAAATGTCATACTCCTAACTGGTGCTTAAAATTTAACAAAATATAAACATAACCTCATTATAGCAATGGACACAAAACCATATAACCTAAATGTTTTTTTATAAAAAAAGATCATTATTTCATGCTACACTTAAATATATCTATTTTACAAACTCTCTTAAAAGGAGAGAGGATATAATTTGTTGAAAAAAATCAATTTTAACAATGCAATTCTCAAAAAAAAGGTTACGATTATTTATAACCACTTTCGCCAAAACATGCCCTAAGTTGACAGAAAATACGACTAAAATTAAGTACGATGTAAAATTATTTGAAAGGCAGTAGGTTTTCTTGCACCTCTTTGGACATTGTGGTATTATTAAAGAGGAGAAAATTATAAACCTGAGTTTATAGATATCTATTTGTAGTATGGTATGTTTTTAAATTTAGGTTATTTTTGTTTTTTTCAAGTTTCTGGACTATATGGCATCTGACTATATGGATGTTTTCTATGTAATTCTAGAAATGCCATAATTATCGAATTCTAATTTCTCTTTATTAAAAATATTATTGAAAGTTACATTAGTTTTATCTTTGAACGCTACAGGAGAAAAGTGTGAAATAAAAGTTTGTTTCTGAAGACATTAAAAAACCTAAACAATGCAACACGTTTTACTTACCTATTTAATAATTACGTATTACAACAAATATTAAACATAATGTTGATTGTTAATAAAACTTTGTATCATTTATTCAATAACCAAAGTTGTTAACATTACACAAACTCAGTTCTCAATTTTGACTTACGTTGTCAAATAAACTGTAAGCACATGGTATGAACAAACAGTACCTTGTGGAGTACATACTTTTCAATTCTATTCTGTGTTCTACTAAGAACAGTGTCATAGATCCAATTAATCTATGATTATACAATTTATTATTTAGAAATATTTATGGAATGAAAATTTATGTATTTAGACTCTGTATTTCATATTGTGAGCAACAATCGTTAAATTAAGGTTCTTTATTGATTATATCTTTAAAGTTTATCTTAGCTATAAATATTCTTGTATTTGAATAACCTATGTTGTTATATATATATATATATATATATATATATATATATATATATATATATATATATATTAAATAGGGTGATATGTTTTCTTGTAATATAGTTAATAAATTTAAAATATTTCAAAAACAAGAATACTTTTAATGAATATATTTATTCAAAGCTTTTTGCCGATAAAATAGTATCAGCATCTTCCTATATATATATATATATATATATATATATATATATATATATATATATATATATATATATATATATATATATATATATAGGAGTGTGAACTGATAGAAGAAATTGAAAATGGGGTATGATTTCTGTAACGTATATTAAAAGAAAAACAGGTGAAGATTAATTTGGATTATATAATATTTGTCAAAAATTTTGAATATAAAAAAGCAAGGAAGACAACTAAAGTGAATGGCTTGCATTAAGTTCAGGTGATGAAAGATAGAACTCTATTATGAGTTAAATAAAACATAGCCTATTTATTAATTCCTTCTCTTTTTACATGAGCTACTATTTTTCACTAAACACACTTGTAAATAACCAACGATACAAAATCGAACAATACGAAATATACAAACACCCAATTACATTATAACTCATACACACTTTTCGATATTATAACTCCCAATACTTAACAAAAAAAAAAAAAAAACACCCAAACCCCCACCATAATATCGCACTCCCACCCTAACCTACAAAAACCTTGAAATTAGTTAGCCTGAGTTGACAATGGGACACATCACAAAACACGACCGTCCTCAACAAATATAAATAAGTGTTACAAGTATTTTAAGCTAAATAAAACACTTGTAAAAACAGTTCATATAAAATAAAATATTGAAAAACTACTCTTGAGAAATAAAATAAACACAAAATAAATTTAAGCAAATTTATATGAATTAAAACACTTCGACATATATCGATGTTTCACATTTATGTATATTAATATAATAAAACAGTTTGAATATCCAAATACTCTCCGTTCCCAACTAGCACGGATCATCGTCTTTAATGTAACTCATTTCGAAAACATTAGGATTAACCTTTGAGAAGGGATTTCTGGCTACTTCATTGTTTAAATTACACTATAGATGATGATGGTTTAAAGTAACAACAGTATATAAAAGTATACATTTGTACCTTGTTCTTTCATTAGTTTACGCTTCAGAAAATAGTGAGCTTTATTTAGTTACCAATGGTAAATTGTAAGAGATTGCACTTAAAATCTCACTAATCAAGAATTTATTCAATCAGACTTGATTCGGCGACTAGTTTCACGAAATTGATCTCTCTATTTACAAATATTTATTTAGTATAATTAAACAAAATTAAAAATATATTTTAAAAAAACATAATAGGTCTAGTTATTAATTTTGTAAGACTCGCCTATATATAACAATAATTTTAACATTCAAATTTAAAACTTTCAGTTTTGTAAGACGTAGACACATAGGCGGAATTAAGGAAGGGCAAGGAAAATAATTGTCCCTCTCTAACTTTCTGAACCGGTGTATTATTTTTTAAAATCAAAAGCTTATAATGAACTCATTAAAATACTACAAAAATTAGAATAGTGCTGACAAAAAATATACTCGGCAGTATCAGTTGTTATTTTGATCATATGAGAATTATTTTCTAAATATGACTAAGTTCAAAGAAAAATATGAACTTTATTTTAATCTTACAAGTCATGATGTTCAAAGTGAAACTTGAGGAATTGTTTCAGATGAAGTTTGGTAGAAATCGTTATTTTCCTCATGAAACAAAATCAGGCTTATTTTTGAACTTATGACCGAAAAATTCGAAAAAATTAAAATTTTTTGCAAAGCTATAAGTCTAAAAGCCCCCGGTTTGCATTCTATGAGAAATATATCATTGAATACCATACCCTAACCTACCAATAGAAAATTAGTTTAAAATATGTACTTTATAATTTACGTTTTCGATGCTGGTGTAATCTCGACAAGCTTTTAACTATTCTCTATTTTGTGAGCGGAGTTCCCCCCGGCCCCATTTGAGGGCAGTAATGTGCCCCCAGAACAAAATTTGTAACTCCGTCCATGCGTAGACACGATTCGCAAATAAATAACATAAACTATAGTTTTACTTGTAACACCTAACAATATCCATTAAGGTACTTTTAGTTATCCTCTAGCAAGTGATATTAAATAAACATTTTACTCGGAAATTTAAATAGCCCTCAAGAGCACAGGAAAAATTATAAAACCAGGCTCTGAACATTCGAAAACCACAAAGCGTTTTGAAGAAACCAAAAATAACCTTACTTTAAAAATACACACGAAAATTTACATAGTCAAGTGTGTATATAGTCTCTTTTGTTTATAAAACAGAGCATTACGTTATAAAGGACAAAAAGTATCTGGTTAGTATAGATTTGGTTACAAAAAAAATAATTTCTTCAAGTAAGCTAACCGGGTGATTAGTGAAATGTTCTCCCCTTGTGCTGTTATGATAAAACTTACAATACGTGAATGTTGGGTTCAGACGTTACAAGATCTAGGGGGTTTCTCACTTCAACCGGTTAGTTTGCGAAATTTATCAAAACCGGATGTTTTATGGAAATACTGTAATGTATTATGTGTAGTGTAATGAGGTATAAAAAGTGTAAATAATTTGACATATTAAGTAAACAAACCCAGTACGGATAGTATGCATTATTTTAAACATCTGCCTTTAAAAAACCAGCAGGAGACTCAATTAAACATCCTAGTGACCAACTTAGAACCTAATGATGTAGAAAACGATTTGCCCCAATAAGTTTTAAAAATTTACTTTAAAATAAGTTCGTACAAGTCGTAAAATTTCCAAGTTTAAACACAATATTTTTTTTTGCCGTAATGTGTGGAATGTGTACATAAACAAGGCTATTTATGCTTCCTAAACAAGCCTCTAAATAAACAAAGTTAATACCAAGATAATACAAATTAAAACAAAGTTATTGTAGGGGTTTACGTTTTAACACACGGTTAAATTTATTTTGAAGTTGAAATAAACCCAGTTAAAAAACTCAGTATTAAGATCGATTTGCCATCTGGATCGACTCTGTAAAAACACAAAAATAAGCCTAATATCTAACTTTTATGTTACACAAGTCAATACTTAAGTAACTTACTTGAATACTTTGAAGTATAAGGCATTTCAGTGTGAAACTTTCAGTGTAAGGAAATTTACGGTGTATACCCATAAAAAAAGTCTGTATTATGTAAACTGTCTTGTGAACCTGAGCTTGCTCAGATGTGCCTTATCTTTCACAGCTGTTTCTTTAATTAGTCACCTACTAGCATCCTAACTAAGTACATTAACTTTTTTATCTACTTATAACTTCCAATTGTCAATATAATATACAAAAAAACATTTGAAAATATAAAAGGGGACTTTCTTATTAAGAAAACAGGAGCGGGCGGGTGCAAGTGATAAGGCACGTCCATACCAGTCCGGGCCCCTACGACAGGTTACAGCATACAGAGTGTAACAAATATGTTGCAAATACGTGCCAATATCAATATCATTTAGCTTCAGAGCTAGTTACAAAACGGTTTAAAAAATCGGATGATAAACGACGTCAGACAAGGTACGTACGTAACAATGAATCTTGGGCAAAAAACATAAGAAAAGAATTAATGTTTCCTTTTTGGACCCAGAAGACGGTACTGATTTTTATTCAATGAATAGTATTTACAATACCCTGTTTCCTATCTATAATCGATAACGGAACGTGTTTAATGAAACATATTAAAATTTGAATTTGTCAGGTCAATATGAATTGAACAGCAAGTACAAGAAACCTCCGGCAAGATGGAAAGCGTTGTCATAGCTAACTTGCTTACTCCCGTTAAGGTGAAATGCAACCTCCACGCACCAGTCTAACTCTAAACTTTAAGAATAACTCCCTCGGGACCTAAAGTTAGAGTTAGATAAAAAAGAGAAAATCTGAAACTTAAAATCTTATCTTAATCTCAAGATAGTGTCAGAACTTCGGGTAAATGCTTGCTGTATGGCGTGTGTAAATGAGAGTGACATGGCATAATTTAGGTAGGAGTTGCGTTGGTGTCTCTCGTGGGAAGGTGTCTCCCGCTACCGCATTTGATAATGATGGAGGAAATAATATTGAGATATACGTAAGTTCAAGGAGTACTATAAGACTCTCGAAGTGACGAGGGGGAAGGGTTGCTCCCTACTTTTTGACTGACTGGTACAGACAATTAACCTTGACGGGTAATAAAAGTGAAGTCTTACGAGTGAAGGTAAAGTAAAAGCACTGTATCAATAAATGTTGGAGTAATATAATTTACGGACTGCGAGAGGTGGAGCCAACTGAGCGGGCGTGGTTCTGGATTTAAATTAGTTCTGCTTGGAAGTAAGTTATTGAAACTTTTCCTGTATTAAAATGAAGTTTATGAGTTTATAGTCTCAAGAGGGTAACACAATCAGTATTCTAAGGAAACTCTTCTCAGTAGAACTATCGGAACTGCAACAGTAAAACTATCGTTCTGGTTAAACGTTCTGAATAAGACGAGAAAAAGGTTTAATATTAATTTAAGTTATATTTTTATAAGGTTTTGTACATATACTATGCAATGAGATATATCACGCCTGTTTATACCTCGAAAGCATGTATATTATTTTTATATAATAGAATAGATACTACACATTAGCTCATCACGTATATGCTTGTTATATGTAATCATATTTTGCGTACATATCTTACACACACACGCACACACACACACACACACACACACACACACACACACACACACACACATACACACACACACACACACATCTGTTTATGTATAAGCATATACTTTAAACGTAAGCACATCACGAATAAATCTGCTATACATCTCCAGATATAGACAATGCGCATCCAGATGTTGAGACTTCCTGAATTCCGAGCTTGTACAGGGCCAAGGAGATGTAGATGTACAGGAGGTTCGTAGTAACGCGCTCTCTTTCTCTTGTCTGTTGTTGAACACCTTCAGAGTTTGCTCTGGAGGGTGGATTGCCATGCTTCCTGGTACTAATGATGCGTCGTTATATCTTTTGAAGATTTTGACCGGTTTTAATACCGAACCGAAGGTTCAAACTAGGGAGCTAAATATAGAATCTAAGGGAGTTGGAAAATGGCATCCATTAAATGGGTAAGTTGTATCTGAACGGTCTAGCGGATCTGGTAAGCAGATGGGTTACATACGACGTTTTGAAGAACCCAAAAAGGCTTTACATAGAACGAGGGTTGCTTTGGACGCGATTTTATTGTCCAGTCGCGTCCATTATGGATCATACAGGCGGAGGGGCAACCTTGTAAATCTATCATTACAAACATTTCAACACATTTGGTTCCTCCACGAGTGTTGAAGAAATGTTCTATTTAATCGAATCATTGGTACGAATATTGAAGGGGTATTTGAGATATACCATTAAGATGTTACAACATGCTGTACGGGACCAATTCCCTTAGAGGTAAACAAGACGATGTACTAGCTTCTTTAAACTTACAATCGAGCCGTCAGTGAAGGAGGGTTAGAGTAGGGTCAGAACCAACGGTTAGAGACCATAGAGTATCTAAAATTATCCAAGTAGTTGTACTCATCTTTTTTGTAGTAAAAGAGATGGGGCAACTGCTTACGGTCACGTTATTGGGTCTTGCTGTTTTGGGTAGTTAAAGAGATGCGACAGGGGCTTACTGTCATTAGCGGTATTACGGCTTGCTGGGTGTTTAAATTGGGTCGTTGAAGAGATGCGACAGGTGCTTACTGTCATTAGCGGTATTACGGCTTGCTGGGTGTTTAAATTGGGTAGTTAAAGAGATGCGACAGGTGCTTACTGTCATTAGCGGTATTACAGCTTGCTGGGTGTTTAAATTGGGTAGTTAAAGAGATGCGACAGGTGCTTACTGTCATTAGCGGTATTACGGCTTGCTGGGTGTTTAAATTGGGTAGTTAAAGAGATGCGACAGGTGCTTACTGTCATTAGCGGTATTACGGCTTGCTGGGTGTTTAAATTGGGTAGTTATAGAGATGCGACAGGTGCTTACTGTCATTAGCGGTATTACGGCTTGCTGGGTGTTTAAATTGGGTAGTTGAAGAGATGCGACAGGTGCTTACTGTCATTAGCGGTATTACGGCTTGCTGGGTGTTTAAATTGGGTAGTTAAAGAGATGCGACAGGTGCTTACTGTCATTAGCGGTATTACGGCTTGCTGGGTGTTTAAATTGGGTAGTTAAAGAGGTGCGACAGGGGTTACTGTCATTAGCGGTATTACGGCTTGCTGGGTGTTTAAATTGGGTAGTTAAAGAGATGCGACAGATGCTTACTGTCATTAGCGGTATTACGGCTTGCTGGGTGTTTAAATTGGGTAGTTAAAGAGATGCGACAGGTGCTTACTGTCATTAGCGGTATTACGGCTTGCTGAGTGTTTAAATTGGGTAGTTAAAGAGATGCGACAGGTGCTTACTATCATTAGCGGTATTACGGCTTGCTGGGTGTTTAAATTGGGTAGTTAAAGAGATGCGACAGGTGCTTACTGTCATTAGCGGTATTACGGCTTGCTGGGTGTTTAAATTGGGTAGTTAAAGAGATGCGACAGGTGCTTACTGTCATTAGCGGTATTACGGCTTGCTGGGTGTTTAAATTGGGTAGTTAAAGAGATGCGACAGGTGCTTACTGTCATTAGCGGTATTACGGCTTGCTGGGTGTTTAAATTGGGTAGTTAAAGAGATGCGACAGGTGCTTACTGTCATTAGCGGTATTACGGCTTGCTGGGTGTTTAAATTGGGTAGTTGAAGAGATACGACAGGTGCTTACTGTCATTAGCGGTATTACGGCTTGCTGGGTGTTTAATTTGGGTAGTTGAAGAGATGCGACAGGTGCTTACTGTCATTAGCGGTATTACGGCTTGCTGGGTGTTTAAATTGGGTAGTTGAAGAGATGCTACAGGTGCTTATTACTGTCATTAGCGGTATTACGGCTTGCTGGGTGTTTAAATTGGGTAGTTGAGACCAGGTGCTTACTGTCATTAGCGGTATTACGGCTTGCTGGGTGTTTAAATTGGGTAGTTGAAGAGATGCTACAGGTGCTTATTACTGTCATTAGCGGTATTACGGCTTGCTGGGTGTTTAAATTGGGTAGTTGAAGAGATGCGACAGGTGCTTACTGTCATTAGCGGTATTACGGCTTGCTGGGTGTTTAAATTGGGTAGTTGAAGAGATGCACCAGCTGTTTATGGTCAGTAGTGTTAATGGGACTTGCCAGGTCTTTAAATTTTGTAGTTGAAGACATGCTCCAGCTGGTTATGATCACTGACGTTATCACGTCTTGCGTTGTCCTCAATTTGGGTAGTTGAAGACATGCTCCAACTGGTTATGATCTCTGACGTTATCACGTCTTGCGCTGTCCTCAATTTGGGTAGTTGAAGGCATGCTCCAGCTGCTTATGATCACTGACATTATCACGTCTTACGCTGTCCTCAATTTGGGTAGTTGAAGACATGCACCAGCTAGTAATGACCACTGACGTTATCACGTCTTGCGCTGCCCTCAATTTGGGTAGTTGAAGGCATGCTCCAGCTGGTTATGATCACTGACTTTATAACGCCATGCGCTGTTCTTAATTTTGGTAGTTGAAGAAATGCTCTAGCTGGTTATGATCACCGACGTTATCACGTCTTGCGCTGTCCTCAATTTGGGTAGTTGAAGACATGCTCCAGCTGGCTATGATCACTGACGTTATCACGTCTTGCGCTGTCCTCAATTTGGGTAGTTGAAGACATGCACCAGCTGGTTATGATCACCGACGTTATCACGTCTTGCGCTGTCCTCAATTTGGGTAGTTGAAGACATGCACCAGCTGCTTATGATCACTGACGTTATCACGTCTTGCACTGTCCTCAATTTGGGTAGTTGAAGACATGCACCAGCTGCTTATGATCACTGACGTTATCACGTCTTGCACTGTCCTCAATTCGGGTAGTTGGAGACATGCACCAGCTGGTTATGATCACTGACGTTATCACGTCTTGCGCTGTCCTCAATTTGGGTAGTTGAAGAAATGCTCTAGCTGGTTATGATCACCGACGTTATCACTTCTTGCGCTGTCCTCAATTTGGGTAGTTGAAGACATGCTCCAGCTGGCTATGATCACTGACGTTATCACTTCTTGCGCTGTCCTCAATTTGGGTAGTTGAAGACATGCACCAGCTGGTTGTGATCACTGACGTTATCACGTCTTGCGCTGTCCTCAATTTGGGTAGTTGAAGGCATGCTGCAGCTGGTTATGATCACTGACTTTATCACGCCTTGCGCTGGTCTTAATTTGGGTAGTTGAAGGCATGCTCTAGCTGGTTATGATCGCTGATGTTATCACGTCTTGCGCTATCCTCAATTTGGGTAGTTGAAGACATGCTACAGCTGGTTATGATCACTGACTTTATCACGCCTTGGGCGGTTCTTATTTTGGGTAGTTGAAGGCATGCTCTAGCTGGTTATGATCACTGACGTTATCACGTCTTGCGCTGTCGTCAATTTGGGTAGTTGAAGACATGCACCAGCTGGTTATGATCACTGACGTTATCACTTCTTGCGCTGTCCTCAATTTGGGTAGTTGAAGACATGCACCAGCTGCTTATGATCACTGACGTTATCACGTCTTGCACTGTCCTCAATTTGGGTAGTTGAAGACATGCACCAGCTGCTTATAATCACTGACGTTATCACGTCTTGCACTGTCCTCAATTCGGGTAGTTGAAGACATGCACAAGCTGGTTATGATCACTGACGTTATCACGTCTTGCGCTGTCCTCAATTTGGGTAGTTGAAGACATGCTCTAGCTGGTTATGATCACCGACGTTATCACGTCTTGCGCTGTCCTCAATTTGGGTAGTTGAAGACATGCACCAGCTGGTTATGATCACTGACGTTATCACTTCTTGCGCTGTCCTCAATTTGGGTAGTTGAAGACATGCACCAGCTGCTTATGATCACTGTCGTTATCACGTCTTGCACTGTCCTCAATTCGGGTAGTTGAAGACATGCACAAGCTGGTTATGATCACTGACGTTATCACGTCTTGCGCTGTCCTCAATTTGGGTAGTTGAAGACATGCTCTAGCTGGTTATGATCACTGACGTTATCACGTCTTGGGCTGTTCTCAAATTGGATAGTTGAAGACATGCACCAGCTGGTTATGATCACTGACGTTATCACGTCTTGCGCTGTCCTCAATTTGGGTAGTTGAAGACATGCTCTAGCTGGTTATGATCACCGACGTTATCACGTCTTGAGCTGTCCTCAATTTGGGTAGTTGAAGACATGCACCAGCTGGTTATGACCACTGACGTTATCACTTCTTGCGCTGTCCTCAATTTGGGTAGTTGAAGACATGCACCAGCTGGTTGTGATCACTGACGTTATCACGTCTTGCGCTGTCCTCAATTTGGGTAGTTGAAGGCATGCTCCAGCTGGTTATGATCACTGACTTTATCACGCCTTGCGCTGGTCTTAATTTGGGTAGTTGAAGACATGTTCTAGCTGGTTATGATCGCTGATGTTATCACGTCTTGCGCTGTCCTCAATTTGGGTAGTTGAAGGCATGCTCCAGCTGGTTATGATCACTGACTTTATCACGCCTTGGGCGGTTCTTAATTTGGGTAGTTGAAGGCATGCTCTAGCTGGTTATGATCACTGACGTTATCACGTCTTGCGCTGTCCTCAATTTGGGTAGTTGAAGGCATGCTCCAACTGGTTATGATCACTGACGTTATCACGTCTTACGCTGTCCTCAATTTGGGTAGTTGAAGACATGCACCAGCTGGTTATGATCACTGTCGTTATCACGTCTTGGCGCTGTCCTCAATTTGGGTAGTTGAAGACATGCTACAGCAGGTTATGATCACTGACGTTATCACGTCTTGCGCTGTCCTCAATTTGGGTAGTTTAAGACATGCTACCGCTGGTTATGATCACTGACGTTATCACGTCTTGCGCTGTCCTCAATTTGGGTAGTTGAAGGCATGCTCCAGCTGGTTATGATCACTGACATTATCACGTCTTACGCTGTCCTCAATTTGGGTAGTTGAAGACATGCACCAGCTGCTTATGATCACTGACGTTATCACGTCTTGCACTGTCCTCAATTCGGGTAGTTGGAGACATGCACCAGCTGGTTATGATCACTGACGTTATCACGTCTTGCGCTGTCCTCAATTTGGGTAGTTGAAGAAATGCTCTAGCTGGTTATGATCACCGACGTTATCACTTCTTGCGCTGTCCTCAATTTGGGTAGTTGAAGACATGCTCCAGCTGGCTATGATCACTGACGTTATCACTTCTTGCGCTGTCCTCAATTTGGGTAGTTGAAGACATGCACCAGCTGGTTGTGATCACTGACGTTATCACGTCTTGCGCTGTCCTCAATTTGGGTAGTTGAAGGCATGCTGCAGCTGGTTATGATCACTGACTTTATCACGCCTTGCGCTGGTCTTAATTTGGGTAGTTGAAGGCATGCTCTAGCTGGTTATGATCGCTGATGTTATCACGTCTTGCGCTGTCCTCAATTTGGGTAGTTGAAGACATGCTACAGCTGGTTATGATCACTGACTTTATCACTCCTTGGGCGGTTCTTATTTTGGGTAGTTGAAGGCATGCTCTAGCTGGTTATGATCACTGACGTTATCACGTCTTGCGCTGTCGTCAATTTGGGTAGTTGAAGACATGCACCAGCTGGTTATGATCACTGACGTTATCACTTCTTGCGCTGTCCTCAATTTGGGTAGTTGAAGACATGCACCAGCTGCTTATGATCACTGACGTTATCACGTCTTGCACTGTCCTCAATTTGGGTAGTTGAAGACATGCACCAGCTGCTTATAATCACTGACGTTATCACGTCTTGCACTGTCCTCAATTCGGGTAGTTGAAGACATGCACAAGCTGGTTATGATCACTGACGTTATCACGTCTTGCGCTGTCCTCAATTTGGGTCGTTGAAGACATGCTCTAGCTGGTTATGATCACCGACGTTATCACGTCTTGCGCTGTCCTCAATTTGGGTAGTTGAAGACATGCACCAGCTGGTTATGATCACTGACGTTATCACTTCTTGCGCTGTCCTCAATTTGGGTAGTTGAAGACATGCACCAGCTGCTTATGATCACTGTCGTTATCACGTCTTGCACTGTCTTCAATTTGGGTAGTTGAAGACATGCACCAGCTGCTTATAATCACTGACGTTATCACGTCTTGCACTGTCCTCAATTCGGGTAGTTGAAGACATGCACAAGCTGGTTATGATCACTGACGTTATCACGTCTTGGGCTGTTCTCAAATTGGATAGTTGAAGACATGCACCAGCTGGTTATGATCACTGACGTTATCACGTCTTGCGCTGTCCTCAATTTGGGTAGTTGAAGACATGCTCTAGCTGGTTATGATCACCGACGTTATCACGTCTTGAGCTGTCCTCAATTTGGGTAGTTGAAGACATGCACCAGCTGGTTATGACCACTGACGTTATCACTTCTTGCGCTGTCCTCAATTTGGGTAGTTGAAGACATGCACCAGCTGGTTGTGATCACTGACGTTATCACGTCTTGCGCTGTCCTCAATTTGGGTAGTTGAAGGCATGCTCCAGCTGGTTATGATCACTGACTTTATCACGCCTTGCGCTGGTCTTAATTTGGGTAGTTGAAGACATGTTCTAGCTGGTTATGATCGCTGATGTTATCACGTCTTGCGCTGTCCTCAATTTGGGTAGTTGAAGGCATGCTCCAGCTGGTTATGATCACTGACTTTATCACGCCTTGGGCGGTTCTTAATTTGGGTAGTTGAAGGCATGCTCTAGCTGGTTATGATCACTGACGTTATCACGTCTTGCGCTGTCCTCAATTTGGGTAGTTGAAGGCATGCTCCAACTGGTTATGATCACTGACGTTATCACGTCTTACGCTGTCCTCAATTTGGGTAGTTGAAGACATGCACCAGCTGGTTATGATCACTGTCGTTATCACGTCTTGGCGCTGTCCTCAATTTGGGTAGTTGAAGACATGCTACAGCAGGTTATGATCACTGACGTTATCACGTCTTGCGCTGTCCTCAATTTGGGTAGTTTAAGACATGCTACCGCTGGTTATGATCACTGACGTTTTCACGTCTTGCGCTGTCCTCAATTTGGGTAGTTGAAGGCATGCTCCAGCTGGTTATGATCACTGACATTATCACGTCTTACGCTGTCCTCAATTTGGGTAGTTGAAGACATGCACCAGCTGGCTATGATCACCGACATTATCACGTCTTGCGCTGTCCTCAAGTTGGGTAGTTGGAGGCATGCTCCAGCTGGTTATGATCACTGACATTATAACGCCATGCGCTGTTCTTAATTTGGGTAGTTGAAGACATGCTCTAGCTGGTTATGATCACCGACGTTATCACGTCTTGCGCTGTCCTCAATTTGGGTAGTTGAAGACATGCACCAGCTGGTTATGATCACCGACGTTATCACGTCTTGCGCTGTCCTCAATTTGGGTAGTTGAAGACATGCGCCAGCTGCTTATGATCACTGACGTTATCACGTCTTGCACTGTCCTCAATTTGGGTAGTTGAAGACATGCACCAGCTGCTTATGATCATTGACGTTATCACGTCTTGTACTGTCCTCAATTCGGGTAGTTGAAGACATGCACCAGCTGGTTATGATCACCGACGTTACCACGTCTTGCGCTGTCCTCAATTTGGGTAGTTGAAGGCATGCTCCAGCTGCTTATGATCACTGACATTATCACGTCTTACGCTGTCCTCAATTTGGGTAGTTGAAGACATGCACCAGCTAGTAATGACCACTGACGTTATCACGTCTTGCGCTGCCCTCAATTTGGGTAGTTGAAGGCATGCTCCAGCTGGTTATGATCACTGACTTTATAACGCCATGCGCTGTCCTCAATTTGGGTAGTTGAAGACATGCACCAGCTGGTTATGATCACTGACGTTATCACGTCTTGCGCTGTCCTCAACTTGGGTTGTTGAAGACATGCTGTTTCTGGTTATGATCACCGACGTTATCACGTCTTGCGCTGTCCTCAATTTGGGTAGTTAAAGGCATGCTACAGCTGGTTATGATCACTGACGTTAACACGTTTTGCGCTGTCCTCAATTTGGGTAGTTGAAGACATGCACCAGCTGGTTGTGATCACTGACGTTATCACTTCTTGCGCTGTCCTCAATTTGGGTAGTTGAAGGCATGCTCCAGCTGGTTATGATCACTGACGTTATCACGCCTTGCGCTGTTCTTTATTTGGGTAGTTGAAGACATGCTCTAGCTGGTTATGATCACTGATGTTATCACGTCTTGCGCTGTCCTCAATTTGGGTAGTTGAAGGCATGCTACAGCTGGTTATGATCACTGACGTTATCACGTCTTGCGCTGTCCTCAATTTGGGTAGTTGAAGACATGCTACAGCTGGTTATGATCACTGACGTTATCACGTCTTGCGCTGTTCTCAATTTGGGTAGTTGAAGAGATGTGCCATCAGCTTCCGGTCCCTGGCGTTACGCGTCTTGCTCTGTCTTTAAATTGGCTAGTTGAAGATATGCGCCAGGTGTTACAGTCACTGGGGTTATTTGGAGTGATTTGTGTTACCTAGTATAACGAGTGGTCTCCTGGCTTGCGGGAAATGACCCGGTTGCTGGTGGAAAGTTGAAAAACTATTTCCTCGCGGTCGAGGGTATTTTTTAACAAATTTAGCTGACGCGAAAAATAGGTAGCAGCAATATTTGAAGCGGGTTGTATTCGTATCGAAATATTAGCTCTATGGGTGTAGAACGTTTTGAGTTTTTGAAGCAGACGCAAACCAATATGACATTTTTGTATATGAAGATTAAGTAGTTGTAATGTTTGTCTAGGATGATGTTGTTATGTTCAGAAGCATTTTTCAAAAGGCTCTATTTATTTTATGTAATTTTTAAGTAAGGAGCAGACAAATTTAACGCAGTAACATTTAACATTCGTTTGATGCAACAGAGGTATCTATAATGAATGTGGGGTAGTTGTAATACAAAGTAGTCAACTCATAAGCCTTATTTAAATGCTATTGATTATAAGATTGTGTTAACCTGTGAATCAATAATTAGATATCGTATATTATTATTTAGTGTAGGAAACTGTAGTTTTATAACATACTCCTGCTAGAAGGCGAAAAGGTTTTCCTTAAAAATAATTTTTAATGAATCGTTCCAGAACATGGAGTGTCCTTATGTAGCAGCGCGCTTAGAAGTAGACTCAGGAACAAACAAATAAATATCTCGGTTGTGGGCGACAAACAAGACAAACGGCGTTGTATTTTGTAAGCTTTCGAGCGCTGGACGTTTGCCAAACAAGAAAACCGAAAAAGCATGCACTTGCATTTACCAAAAAAGACTGATTTTTTTTAAAACTAAAGGGGTCTAAAAAAGTGTGTAATACCTGGATTCAATCGAATCAGTTCTTGACCATTAGAGCTGTTTCAAGAGAAGATTAAATAGATTTTATTGTTGACAGTAAAATGAAAGACAAATTAAAAAATATATTTGTGTATGCAGTTTTTATTTGTAGCTGAGGAAAAAGTAGTTGCATAGTTTCAGTTTCATAGAAGTCTTATCTGTAAATCTACCTGCGTTGATTATCTGTTATCGGTCACGTGACTAGCTCACCATCAATCTTAAATATTATAATATTCAAAGACCTGTAAGAACTTTTGAAATATTGCTTTTCAATATTTTTTTAAAGTTTTACCAATTTGTTTAGAAATAAACAACTTTTTCTAAAGTTATTATTTCTGAGAAGCCAGGTTGAATGAATCGCAAGATAATATGCCTAGAGCCTGCAATACTTCGCGTACCGGGATGCATAAAACTTACAAGATGATGGAATAAAACAAGAAAATACAGAATCTGTGAGAAATCGAGAAGTTAGCTTTACTTTCAGGCAACGAACAACAGGCGTTCCATTCCTAAAATTAGAATATTCAAGCAGCAAGTATGATTTTTATCCCAGAGATTCTTACATGTACAGTATTTAAAAACAAGTAATATAAATTTAAAAAAAAAGTAAATTCCTACTTAAGTCAACAGTCAAATTTTATTTTAGTTTCTTTAAATTTTATAATTACATTTAATATAAATATGTTTATAGATATGTCAGAATAACAATATTAAGAGGAAAATAGAAAGCGAATTTCCTTGCAATTTTCCATTTTACTTTCTATGTATGGTGTTGTACTATTATTTTTATTTGTTACTATTTATAAGCTTTCTTTTTTTGACGTTTGCATTATGTTGTAGTTTCTTTTTGCATTATCCGTTTGTAAAGCAAGGTTTGATAACGTTAATCCTGTTTGTTTATATTATTCTTTTAATTCATTATTAACCCTAGAGGATTATTTATGATATTTTGTGGTAACCATAGCAACAATTTAAAATTATACAATGGAGGTTTTTCATATAAATCTTTGAGACGTTCTTTTTTTGTTATGGAAAGTATGCTCAGTGCCAAAAAGAGCTAGACTTCGAATTAGAATATACTCAGTTTAAATCCGACCTTAACTCCTAAATCTTTTTAGTTTAATTCTTGAATAAACATTTGAAAAAACTGTACTAATATCAACTGTCATCCACTAAAGAATAAAAAGTGTATTTGAACTTGATTGGATGAATAAAAATGAATTTGATTAACGATTGAAAATTTGTACAAGATATATTTCAGGAGAGTGTGAGCTAATAGAAGGATTTTAATGACTTATTAATAACGTGTAAATAATAAAATTACAAAGCCTAGTAGACTATAAAAAAGTTAATTTTATACCATTTTAAAAATACAATAACTGTACGCTGGGACGCAGCTTATCACAATACAATTCTTTAACCGGAACATATTAACTGATGAGAACATCATTGTTGCCGAAAACATTTTCTGATTAAGAAAAAGTTGTATTGTGATTTTCTGACATATGAAGTTGCTAGTTTAGTTGTCAGTTATTTCGTCGCCAGAAGAAGATTGTCTATCTTTTAAGAAAGAAGCTACAAAAACGTTTCCAAAAAAAGACAATTCGGAGTAGGCCTACACCTCTATAACGTTATTCATGCGAGACAAAGTCAATATATTGCTGTGCAAAATTCACAAAATTACCCAGACCAATTTTCTTATTATTATCATATGAGCATTTGCAGTTACAATTACCTTTTAAGTAAAGTATTTCAGCTGGAGAAAAATTACCAATAACACTCAGCTCATGGTTAGTCCAGGTTAGCTGCTCATTTATGTATTTATTTTTATATATAACTGCAAAACTTAAAATAGCGTTTAATTACAATGAAATAAAAATTAGTTCTTAAATAAATGAAGTTTTATAGTTCAAGTGCCGATTTTATATATTTTGAACAAATTTTTGGTAATCATTCGTATTGTCTTGAAGTTGTTGGATACACAAATCATGACCAGAACCAGCAATATTTTGTTTTACTGACATGATTTACCACTATATTAAAACACTTCAAAGAAACAGAAACACAAAAAATACAAATAAAAATAATAATTACTTAAATACGGGAGCACTTTTGAGAAACGCATACCAACACAACAAATACTGCTGGCAACTGAGCAACGAGTTTACAGCATGCCGTGACCGGAGCAACTCTAGTTTTTGTGTCACTCGCTAGTCGCGTTGTTATCACTTCCCTATGAATATGTGCATGCAACTCTATATGCTGTGAATAAGCAACTTCAGTTTGTGTTGCGTTGCCGTCACCCGTTGCCTTCTGTATGTCCGCAGCCTTAATCTTAAAATCAGAGATTTAGCTTATAATAGTATTCAAAATGGAGATGATAAATAGCGTTTTAGACAAATATTTTATCCAACGCACCCAAAAGAAATTACAGCTTGTTTTTAGGTTGAAAAAATTATATCTTATTTTAAGACTCTTGAAAATTTGATATAATTTTATTCGCACAAGGAATACTATTTTTTTTTCTCTCAGAAACGTATTTGCCTAGGAACACGTCCGAGAAAAAGTATAGGGCTATATTAGGACAAGGTTAACATCTCGCACAGTCCAGGGATTGTCTCTACTATTATTTAGAGGCAAGTGGAGATTCTTTCGCCGCGGCTCTGGAAACAGCTGTCAATACCGACACGTCTGGATGTCATATGCTTTTCCAGGAAGCGCCAGCAGCTAGCCAAGCGCGCACACTGGGCAACTGGCTAATCATCTGGCGGTTGTCAGTGAAGTAACTTGGTATCACCTTAGACAAATGGCTTTATCTCCGAAGCGCCCAAGAGCTGGTGGACAGATAGATGGCTGCTGGTTTCAGTCTTTTCCGCCTAAGTAAAAGTCCCCATTCTGAGGGCCCTGCCCTTAGATAAGGATGGATTCGTGGGGGCAGAAGATAGGTTCGATATACGTAGTTTACCGTAGTCTATTTATTAATGTGGAGCCGATCGAAAACCGCCATGGATCATAGGCGAGCTGCATTTAAGTAGAAAGAACATTCGTATTATATCTGTCTTCTCCGCAGAAACGTCTTCCTCCCTCAACAAAGCTAGGGAAATCCGCTTTAAGCTTTTCCTACGCCTCTGAAAATACGGCCTTATCTTTTTGAAAACCAAATACCCAATGTATCTGATGTTCCTACATCTCATCCTGATTTATACTTCATGTCTGGCGTCCCCTTGCAAAAAGACGCCTCTTCAACGCCTGGAATCATTCCAGTCTAAATCGCCGAGAGGCATTTCAAAAAATCCCCGACTCCTTTCTCGGTATACCGATGTCAGTTCTTCAACGTATCCACCCTCGAGGAATATATCCGCTAAGCTTAGATTAGCTGAAGATACGGTACCCTAGCTGTTCCACCGGATCATCCTCCAGCTTCGGATCTCGCTAAGTTCTAGACCCCGCTTCACGTCCTACACCCAAAATCTCCCTCCTCTTCTCTTCCTTATACGATGTAGGTTACAGAAATATTCTTAGTTAATTTTTTTATTCTAGTCTAAGTCTAATTGTAATTCGCATTCAAGTTACATTGTTACCTTTTACGTTAGGTACACTTAGGACCTCCTAAGCGTAGTCGTATTGAGTAAAACAAAATAAAAACAAATAAAAGAAGAATGAAGTCAGTCAGGCAGTCCAAGCTTAAATACTTTAAATAGAAACACTTCCTAGACATTGCACAAACTTTTATTCTAACTATATAACCGTTCTTTCAAATAGTATTCTTCTATTTTGCTAAACACCAACCCTGACCCAGTAACATACCTGTCGTCAGTGTTAAAAAAGAAACGATGTAAAAACCACGGGGCTAGAAAAACACTTCTTCTGTGAATAAGTACAAAGACAAATATATATTGTACGGGAAGAGCCTTAAAATGTTTGTGTAAGGAATAAATATGTATTTGAAACTAAACAAATATTTAATAGCTCTTTTATCAACTTAAATAAACGGATATCGAACCACTAATTGAATTAAAACCATTAAATAGCGTTTCACAGTCGGCGAGCAGCTATTCATTGCTGAGAGTTATAAGAAATAAATGCTGACGCGTAATAATGCACTACGTGATGCGTAGTAAGTGAGGAACTCGTCTGTTAAAAATATCGGTAAGTATTGGGTTTTTGCTAAGTTAAATTTATAAATAAGTGATTATTAAAAAAAAACAGGTTGTGGTACCCGGGGAAGTGCTGACAAAAGTGAAAACGTTTATAGCCAATCCTACGAAAATTTTGAATTCAGAAAACATTTTATTTTGCGTTATGAGAAATTGCTTAAACATTTGTTATCAGCATAAGAATGTTTTTTAGAATAATTATCAAACCATTATGTTTTCAAATAAACACACGGTTGATGCGTAAGCCAAAGAAATCTCACTCACGCATCAACCGTGTTTTTATTTTACAAAATTTTGTGAGTGTACACTTCATCAAAAATATTTTCATTAAAAAAATTATATTAAAATTTCAAAACGTATTATAACCGTTATATTGAGTTATTTGTATTGAGATTTGTCAAAAACTATATAAATTAATATATTTAATAGCTGACCAAAACTATTGAATAATAAACTTTTTCAATTCCTTTTATTAGTTCACACTCTCCTTATTTATATCTTGTTCAAATTTTTTATCATTAATAAAATAATTTTTATTCATCTACTGAAGATCAAATACATTTTTTTTTTAGACTTGTAGCGAATGAAACTTGATGTTAATACAGCTTATTCAAATATTAATTCATGAAATCGATTTAACGAATTAATTTTAGTTTTATAAGGGAGAAAACGTTTCATAAAAGGGGGAAGGTATCCAATATGGCTATTTTGTCCCATTTGGCTTAAAATAAGTGATAACATATGATTTCATAAAACAGCTGGTTTTATGTTATAGGTTATGTGGTAGAACAGCTGTGTAACGCATAGGCTATGTTACTTTATATTAACTGTTATTATTTAATAAAAATAACTAAAATAAAAGTTTTCTTTGTTGACCCAAGTAGGAATTGTACTTGAAGTTTTTTTTGGTTTATATTACTTGTTCCTTAACAATGTTCAAAAAATAATGCAACATAACCTACGTGTTAAAACAGTCTTTTTACAACAAAAAGTATAACCTAAAGTCAGCTGATATATTAAACATTGAATTCACTTTGATGTGACTAATAGCGTAACCTGATAGAATTTTGTCTGACACTATTAATCTGACGGACATTATACTGATGTGAAATTTATTTTTATGTAAATCCAATAGGTTTTTTAAGCGTTGCTAAGAAAGTTTTTTCTTTAAAAATACCAAAATGTACAATCTGGTAATTGGAAGATGAAATATTTAAATTTTATCTTGAGAAGCAGTATGCAGCCTTAGATTATTAAACTTAAAAGTTGGTCAAAATACAAATTCAACGTTGGGAGTTGTTAATAGGCTTTACTAATTAAATACTTTAGCTTCATTCCAAAATAATAATTCTGCCAGAGGTACGAGAATATACCGTTGACAAGCATTTCGGTTTTGCTGTCATTAAATATTCATTATTTACTGAACTATTCAACATTAGAATTGAATTAATGCATAGCGCAAACCAGGACACCGTAATTTGTGCATCAGCATCTATTGTCGTTTTGATAAATCTAGCCATAAATCCAGCAACATTTGCCTTTCAGTATGCATATATTCATACTTGACCGCCATTTTGCTATCGCGCAGCCCCATCCCATATTGTCCGTGAGTTCAGTATCAGTTTCGCACCTGTAAAATAACAATGTAAGAGTGACATTTTATCTGAACATGTAGATTATTTCCATTGTTAGCACTGAAAACCAATCCCTCGTATATTCTAACGCACTTTTTCTGTAGTAATGGAACCGGAGACGGTGATTCAGATATTTATTAAATTCCTTCTATTAGCTCACACTCTCCTGTTATATATCTTGTACAAATTTTCAATCGTTAATAAAATACTTTTGTATTTATCCAATAACGTTCAAATACATTTTTTTAAACCTATTGTAAATGGCAATTGATGTTAACACAGTTTATTTTCAAATATTTATTAATTAATTAAATTATACAAATTTGGGGTCTAGGCCGGTTTCAAACTGAGTATCTTCATGTTCAAATTTTAGCGCTTTTGACAGTGAGGCAACTTTCCCATAGCTAGAAATATATACTGTATCTGAAAGATGTATATGCATTTTTCTTTTACTCCCATTTGGTTGTGGTTGAAACCTCCACTGTACAACCTTAAATTGTTGCCATGGTTACCACACAATATCATAAATATTGCACAAGTTTTAAAAACGAATGAAAAGAATAAAATAAACAAAGAAACTGGATTAACTGTATTGAAACTTGCTTCACAAACGGACAATGCGAAAGTAAAGCGACAAGAAACTACCGCACAACTCAAGTGACAAAAAAAAGAAAGCGTATAAATAGTAACAAACAAAAATAATAGTTCAACACCATTCATAGAACGACAAATGGAAAATTGCAAAGAAATTTGCGTTCTATTTTACCATTTAATATTGTTATTCTGACATATGCACGAATATATACATAAAAGAAACTAAAATACATTTTTTTTTTATTTAAGCAGGAATTGACTTAAATCTTTTTAATATATTACTTGTTTTAAAGCAAATGGTAACTTCAATCTTTCGCCGAGAAAATCGCTGAAGACAAATTTTTCTTTATATTTAATTTAACTTTTCTAAAGCTAGTAAAATTCCTAAGACGTAATTACTAAATTATTTTAAAATAAACACTCTAGATGGGAAACTAGTAAGAAATGCAAACTAATTAAAAGGCGGTTACAGAGCACTCTCAAAGTGGGCGCCATTAAACTAATGTCGAGTGCTTACACTAACGAGTTTCCCCGTTCAAGTGAGCATCTTTTGTTTTGTCCTCTAGGGCAGGGCAAAAACAAGTCCCAGTGTTGACTATTGTTTTGTAGTAAAAAAAGGCGCCCTTTGATTTCTCTACTTCACCTAATTTTTATTAATTATGTAATCAAGCCATAATTTCTTGAAGTTATATGAAACGTGATGAATAGTGAGTTTATAACGTTAAAAGTCCCATTTTACTTTAAAAAAGTGAGAAAGTAGACAGCTGTTACATGTAGAACCTTACTATCACATAGAAGCTAGAATTGTGTCTACAACATGGTGCCAGTACGGTTGGATAGGCACGGGTAATGAATACATACAAGAAGAAAGTGGAGTAAAAGATTAAGATGGAACCGCTTAGAAGTCCATTACGAGTAACAATTAAAAGGAAAGGGTGAAGTCGATACCCAGTTTGATACATACACGGCTCATCAGGTGGAGTGAGTAGTAAAGGAGAAGGGTGATGCAGGAATCATCTAGACGTCCACCAGGAGTGAGTTGGAGAGAGGAAGGTAAAACAGGACTGAACAGGTGAGGGGTAGGTTGACATAAAACTACCTAGACGACCAGCAGGAGTAAGCAGAGGAGAGGAAGGGTGAGGAGAGGACCACTTAGGTGTTCAACAAGAGTGAGTAGGTGAGACGGGTGCCATGGAACTACCTAGATGTCCAGCAGGACAAAGCAGGGGAGAGGAAGGATGAGAAGAGGACCACCAAGTCGTCCAACAGTAGTGATCCGGTGTGGGATAGGGGGATATGAAATCACATAGACTTCTAGCAGGAGAAAGCAGAAGAGAGGAAGGGTGAGAAGGGGGCTATCTAGACGTTCAACAGGAGTGAGTAGGTGAGTGGGTGTCATGGAACCACCTAGACGTCTAGCAGGAGTGAACAGGTGAGGGGTAGGGTGCCATGGAACTATCTAGACGTTCAGGAGAAGTAAGCAGAGGAGAGGAAGGGGGAGAAGAGGACCACCTAGACGTCCAACAGGAGTGAGTAGGTAAGACGGGTGACATGGAACCACCTAGACGTTCAGCAGGAGTAAGCAGAGAACAGGAAGGGTGAGAGGAGGACCACCTAGACGTCCTACAGGAATGAGGGGTAGGGGGCCATGGAATCACCTAGACATCCAGCAGAAGTAAGCAGAGGAGAAGAAGAATGAATAAGCAACGCAGGGGAAGATGACATGAGAAGGCTAGGACAACCATCAGTAGTGAGCATTAAAGGAATGGTCTTGAACAGTACCAGCGTCAAACCTACGGACCACGAGAATAGCTATTTTAATCACGGGTCAACACTAATCTGAAGATGCAAGAACACTTGAGCTGTAAACTTGTAAAGCCGAGGAGAGCCAATGGAAAAAGGATTCATGTAAATTAAGGTTACAGAAGGGTAAGTAGATAAGCTTGGGCATAAATATTACAATCGGAAAGAAAGTCTCCAACACGCTTCAGACAACAGGAATGTATTTGTCTACCCTTCCTTTAGCATTTGAATTGATTTCCATTCCGGATAAGTCCTGTAGGAAACACAAGTCAGGAAACGTAACAACAGATGTCTCTCTGAGGTAATATAATGGAGATTCACAATCTTCTAGAATATTTGTTGCCGCATCACGTTCTTCAAACACTTTCATCTCTTCAGAAAAACGTTTAGATATTTTTGTAAACATTTTAAAATAATCTGTAGTTTATAGAAATTATTTCACGTTTAGTTTTAAATCTATTTAGAAATAAGGCTGAAAAATAACACGAGCATACACAACTGTTTCTGGCATCAAATGACTCATATTTAAAGACATATTGTGAATATTTTGTAAAATTCCCTATTACCCAAAGCTGTTATAATGTTTGAGATTATTATTAGTATTAAGGCGTACACAGCTATAACCTAAATTCAAATGCAGGGGAATTTTTATATAATATCCCTAATAGCAGAGAACGTGTTATTCCTATTAAGGCGAACACAGCTTTACCATAGCTTCATATGTAGGGGAATTTTTATACAATATCCCTGATAGCAGAGAACGTGTTATTTCTAATAAAGGCGTACACAGCTTTTTCCTAGCGTCAAATGACGCGTATACAGAGACGTATATTAAATATTTTCGAAACATCGCTGTTCGTGCTGAAGCTGTCTTATTGTTATACGACTTGGCTTTACCTAATAGGCCGCACACAACATTCCCTAGCGTCAAATGACGCATGTACAGAGACGTATTTTAAATATTTTCCAAATATCGCTGTTCGTGCTGAAGCTGTCTTATTGTTAGACGACTTGGATTTGCCTAATAAGGCGCACACAATATTCCCTACCGTTAAATGACTCATATACAGAGACGTATTTTAAATATTTTCGAAATATCCCTGTTCGTGCAGAACCTGCCTTATTGTTAGACAACTTGGCTTTGCCTAATAAGGCGCACACAACATTCCCTAGCATCAAATGACTCATATACAGAGACGTATTTTAAATATTTTCGAAATATCCCTGTTCGTGCAGAAGCTGCCTTATTGTTAGACAACTTGGCTTTGCCTAATAAGGTGCACAAAACATTCCCTAGCGTCATATCACGCATATACAGAGACGTATTTTAAATATTTTCTAAATATCCCTGTTCGTGCTGAAGCTGTAATATTGTTAGACGACTTGTTATTCCTAATAAGGCGCACACAACATTCCCTAGCGTCAAATGACGCACATACAAATACATATTACGAATATTTTATAAAAATCCCTGTACCTTCTAAAGCTGTTATTGTCTTAGGGCACATTTTATTTCTAACAAACCCTCATATAGTTTTCGATGCTCGCTTTTTTATTAGCCAAATTCATCTATTGAATGAAAAATACAAACAGATATTCGACTTTGCTACAATTAATCTTTTCGAGAAAATATGGTCCAGCCATTAGAATAAAAATTGTAAGATATATTGTTTATCTAAATCTTAGTAATTAATCTCTTCAATAATGGAACTGGAAAAAAGAGAAAAGTAGAAGAAATTTCTTTTATATTTTATTATATAATAGGCTACAACTGGAGGGCTTAGTAAATAAACGTCCCTTTTTTAAAATTTAACGCCCCTTTCTCATTAAAAACCATCATGGCTCCCCTCTGTAAAAGATCCTATTTTTTAAAAATCAATAGCAAATGGCCATTCCGTTTATGGGCATCACTCAAATATATATTAGTTGTTTTTGATTATTATACAAAGTTAGCTAGTTATACAAGTTTGATTAGATATTAGTTGTTTTTGATTATATATATATATATAAATATATATATATATATATATATATATATATATATATATATATATATATAAGTAAAAAAAAAGTGTTAAAAGAATATCTAAAGAGTGTAATTTATGATGTATTGAATAAGAAAAAAAATTCTTAACTACAATGTATTTAATAATTAAACAACAATAGTCCTTGCTACAAATATCTAAACGCCCTTGATGTACATTTCACTAACACTGTAACCTTCCGATGATGCTAACTGTGTTAGCGAAATGTACATCAAGGGTGTTTAATAGCAAGGGCAATGTTTGTTTATTTATTATAATTACGCTACTTTCCTCTGTGTAGATTTTGTACAATGTACTTATCAGAGACACAACAAACCTAAAATTTAATATCACTAAAACGCTAAACAATAAAATCTGAATGGAATAAAATTACAAATAAAACTTGGCAATGGGAGCATTCTTCGTTTCCACAGTGTACAATGAGACTGTTTGTGTTCCAGGGTTAAAACTAACAAACGACTGTGTACGTAATATGATTCTGTGATTGGATACGGTCCTATCTTTTATTGGACACATAAAGTTCACCTCGTACGCCGACTATTTACACTGCGTGCTGCATTTAATTCCAACAGAAAACTGGAAGCCATTAAGTAACAAGATACATAGCCGAGATAAGAAGTAATTTAACTTATAAGGATAAAGAAATTATGAAATAAAAGTAAGAACTGAACAGAAGCAGGACAAAGGGTGTTTCACTACGAAGAATCATTTATCTGACCGTCCTCCGTTAAAACGATTCATATCGATTAGGATAGTTTTATCGATCAGATTCAGAGCGTTGTTTTTATGTTAATTATTTGTATCTTAAAATAAATAAAGTACAACACAAAATTTTTGTTATAACAATCAATTGCGCCCATACTTGGGGTAAGGGAGGAGCGACCTCATAGCTCAACTCAGCTGTTAAAAATAAAATAAATATCCAAGTGTCATATATATATATATATATATATATATATATATATATATATATATATTTATATATATATATATATATATATATATATATATATATATATATATATATATATTTGTAGACCAGTGGAGTTATTAGACCGTACATAAACCATTGGATTTTTTCGAGAAAAGTATTTTTAAAATTGGTGAACTGTGTGAGATGACGTAGTACTAAAATGTATATATAGAGAAAATTGTGTGATCTTCGTGAGTATTTACATATCGTTTCTTTAAATAAAAGTTCGAGCAATTAGACTAATATCTTTATTTTCTTTATACATTAAGTACCGTAGTCTAGTACTTTATAAGCAGCCATAGATAAATCAAAATTAAAACTTGAATATTTATCTGCTTAGTTTTTAGTATGGAATGTCTTTACAAAGCTATGCGGCATTCCCACTAACTTTCATATGGTAACAACGAAGAATAATGTTTTAATGTTAGGAAAAGCAGAAGAATGTACTCAAACGTGTCCAATATTCCTAACAGAGATAAAGACGATTTTATTAAGAATTTACAATTAAAAACACAGAGGCTTATAATGGAGCTCAATTTATTAAGTCATGTATTACTTGGATGGATAAAATTAATACTGTTTTAGAAAATAAACAAATATATTGGTTTCTTTTTATCACTTCCTTATCAGAACTTAGATAGCATAGGCTTAATATTATTAAAAATATCTATTGCAGTATTTTGTTACAAAACTAAGGAGAGATTGTTGCACCAAAAGCTCGAATTTTTAATCTGAAGTCAATGAACCCCCCTTTGGCCACATTCCAGGAATGGCATTGAGAATTTTTAGTCCCAAATGTCAAGGTTGGTATGCATTACCGTGTCAGCTATAGAGTTAGGTACTGGCAATCTATTTTTGCGATACATAAGTGATAGTTATACATTTTTGTGATAGTTAAAAAATTGCTTAAAATAAAGCCACAACCATCAACTTTAATAGTAATAACGTATTATGAGGGAAGGACGGCCAGATAAATTATTTTATATACGGACCTTTCTAGAACTCTTTCTTTAGGTGGGACGAAGTGTCTACCGAAAAATATTTGGATATTACTATTAAACGCGACCTAGTAACATCCCCAAAAGTAGATCTACCTAAATAATCACGAAAATCCCTTGGTATATATATATATATATATATATATATATATATATATATATATATATATATATATATATATATATAGATAGATAGATAGAAAGAGAGAGAGAGAGAGAGAGAGAGAGAGAGAGAGAGAGAGAGAGAGAGAGAGAGAGAGAGAGAGAGAATCGTATAAAGGGTCATCACCGGCAAACAAAGCACGGTTTGTCGGGGCTACTGACGCGTGTTTACTTCTTGTCAGTTGCTTGGAGGGATAAGGATCAGAAAGTGTAGAATATGACAGTCACGTGATTAAGGTTGCTTTTCTAAACTAGACATGCTCTGTGGTCTTTACGTACACAGAAGAAACATAAACGTGCATAGATTGGCGTGTTGCAAGAGAGTGGTGCAAAATGGTTGGTGTTCTCAATTAGCCCCCCGTTCTACCCAAGCCTGTACTATAACACGTGCTATGAATAAATACAATCTCCTAACCATAAAACGTTTTGTTTATTCCTACTGTACATTTCGATTGTAAATCAAACATTTTCAGAAGAAATTATTACAAGTATAACTTTTGAGAAAATTGGATTATTCTTGTGATAATTTTCTCTGAGAATGATTACTTTGCAATTGAATGTACATGAGGATTTAAATAAAAAGTTTTTGTAGTTAAAAGGTTTAATTTATTTATAATAAAAAAATTATATCACAGTGGCTCTAAGTTGTTTCTACAAAACTTCAACATTTAAATGAAAAACAAATCTTGTATATTAAAATTGGTCTTATTAGAGTAAGCATTAACGTTCCTTGCATAATTCATAGAAGCACATATAATACCTAATGCTTGTTCACTGGGACATTAAGAGTTAGTCTGCACCAAGCATAACACCAGATTACACTAGCTCGAAGGGTTTTATCCTTTTTCAGTCCTCTCCCCGCCTCCTGATTATCGAGCAGGAGTTACTCTGGGTCAGGATGTAGGTGAAGCTCTTGATGTTTTGTTCCATCTTCCTTATAATATTATTTACCAGCAATCATATTCAAATCGGAATAATTATTTAAAAAATTTAAAAAATTGTGATTTTTTTCATAAATAATAAGTGTAAAAAATGGTAAAGATATCATATTTCTAGAGGCCTGAGATGCGCAGAGGGATGCGCGGAAGGTTAATAGTTGCCGTGTAATTATAAGTATCACTCCATTTTACCATGAGTTTTTCGAGGTAGAAGTACATTTCAAAATGCATTTAATTCGAGGGAGAATCGATCACGGAAATGTGATTCATAGAAGTTTCGCTTAAAACAGAAGCAATGTATAGTTAGAATTTTTTAATGTTAATTATTTAAAATGAGTTTTCAAAGTTTATTTTATTTTTGCTTCAAATTATCTAATTAATTACATCTCACAATGCTACGTCCAGGTCAATATAATCAGGAACACGGCGGATGGAAAAAATAGAAACGATCAACTCTACATAAGTTTACCAGCTAAGTAATAAAATAACTTGGTACAGTCTTCCACTTCAAAATTGAATTCATATAAATAAAGTTTAATGTTGTTAAATGTTCAGGCCGGTTAAATAGTTAGCATCCTAAATATTGTGTTACTATCCG
Source organism: Prosapia bicincta (assembly GCA_036971475.1). Lineage (NCBI taxonomy): Eukaryota > Metazoa > Arthropoda > Insecta > Hemiptera > Cercopidae > Prosapia > Prosapia bicincta. The sequence continues at coordinate 48,761,176 of JBAIZL010000008.1, read as the reverse complement.
AGTATTATAAACAAGTGATTAAGCCACGTGGTGTTATATATTCTATTTGGAAATACCAATTTTTAGATTCAGAATACGTATAATACATTTAATTAATGAAACAACCATAATAGTAGATATCTTATATCTATACCACAAATTAATAAATTGTACTATTGTTCAAATTGGTTGATTTTATAATCAAAGGGATTTAATATTTAAAACGAGTGTAATTAGTGTATAATTTTCTTTTGTTCAATTTTTGTTTGTATTTAGAACTCATAAATAATACAATTTTGATTTGTATTTTTCCTACAAAGTGTCTTTTTTGAAACATACCACTTATAATACAATTAGAATACACATAACTTTAGAGGTTAACTATTAATTATGTAACATATAACAGCAATATTCAACATCTGTCATTATAATAAAGAGCGTTACACTTTGTAATATTCAGATTTTGGTGAATATATTTATTTTTGATATAACAAGGGGCATTAACCATATCCCTTAGTATCTTCATCTCTAAAATTCTGAAGTATTCATAAGTTCGATTCTTTTTTACATCCTCATAGTTGGCTGCCATATAGATGGCTGTTAGATGGGTTTTAGAACCTGTTTGTAGATTGTTATTTTATTATTTAATTAAATCTTTTACCCAGAGCCAACAGTACTTTCGATATTTGATATCTAGTTCCTCTTGTTTTATTTGATTTGATCCTTTTATCTTAGCTTAGCATTTCGACTCATGCTTTTCTATGTAATCTGTTTCGTACAAGCCCAATGTGAGGGTTGACACAAAGTGGTAGAGGTGGGCACAATATTCAAGAAGCAAAGGACAAATTGCTTGTTACATTTCTCTCATCTTTCCTAAGGGATAAACGCAAGGCAGAGCTGAACAGTCTAATGCCAAACCATATAATATTAGGGCCTATAGTTCAAGATTTTGAATACAGAGTTGCAAGATGAATGTTCAATCATGATAAATGAAAGAGTGGTGGAACCTGGCTAACGATAAGGCACACACAAACGCGCGCGCACACTCAAGCACGCATTGCATGTAAGTTCGGTTCTTCATATTTGTCGCTTCGAAAGGAATTGCTTGGCTAACGTATAAAGTTGAAAACACGCCTTTAACTTTCAGTTGCCAAAGTTTGAATTGTAAAATCTTCTACAAGGCCGTCCAAAGAGGCCCATCAAATTTAACAACCCAAGTTTAAAACAAATTTCTTCTGTTATTGCCCACCATTTCGTTCTCGTTCTTTTGAACTTTTCAAACACATTACATTAGACTAGAGCTTTGAGTTGCGACGACAAACTGAACATGTCTTTGGGAGATTTAAGCTTGTTACATTTGTTAATGGTTTTATTACTTGATAACGTAATTTGGAATTCTGTCGTTAAGCGTTATTTGATTTAATGGTATTATTAATGGGTTTATTTCAGTATTTAGTTCTCTTCCTATTGAATTGAGAACGCTATCTGTTGGTAATTTTGGAAAGCCATAAAGGTCCGCAGTGTGGTAGCATTGCTAGGTTGGCCATTTCACCATTCTTTCGGCAGTATAGGCTACTAATATAAACACAAAGAGTTAATTAATATATATATATATATATATATATATATATATATACATAAATAAATAAATAAATATATGTATAGGTCTATATATATATACATTTACTACATGTGTGTGTTTGTGCTTGTGTGTGTGCTCGCGCGCGCGTGTGTGTATTTAAAACTTAGCAATACTGTTTCCTATTATTTACTTATCACTCTTTAATATATTGAAAGAAGAGTTTTACTTCGAATGGACTTTCGAGAGCTTTTTAATTACAGTGCTCTCATCTTCGAGCTTCAGAAGACTGGTATTTTTGTAGAACATTGTCGTATAAGAATCCGTTGTCACGTGTTTGTTCGTTGCCAGTTGTTTTACTCGCCTAATGAAACAAAAACTGACATTCTTCTAAAGTTTGAAAATGATAACACTTTAATTTATAAGCTCTCATAAGTTGATTCGCTAATATACTAATAGAACTCTTTCAGTGCTAACCTGACACTCTGATAATATAAATCTGGACAGCATGTCTTTTGCCTTCATAGAGGAAAGCCAGTGTTGCCGCGATGTTATGTCTGGCAACGTGGGCAGTTATAAGGATCTATATCAGGGGTCCTCACTAGGAATACTTTGAGAGCCAAAAATGTTGCAAAAAATTTCCTGAGGGCCGCAAGTACACGAGGCACTAAATAATTGACAAACAATATGATTATAATACACGTTTATTACATTACCAACATAAATAAACTGTTTTGCGCATAAAAAAGTTTGAAAATGTCTTTTTTTAATTAGTTAATTCTTTGATGTTGATGGGCGAAATCTTTCACAGTCCTCTAATATGGCATCTATGTTGGCAGGTTGGGAAGAAACTGAAATTCTTAAAATGTTCTCAACATTCTCACTTGTTAGCCTAGATCTGTACTTGTTTTTTACAAACTTCAGCTTACTGAATGTAGATTCACAGACATAAGTAGATGAAAAAACACACAATATTTTCTGAGCACATTCCAGTAAGTTAGGAAATTTGTCCTTTTCAACAACCCTCCAAAACTCATAGTGAGCTTTATTCTTCATCTTTTCTTCAAAAATACTTTTGAGTTCCGTATCGTTCTGAAGATCGATTAATTCATTTTTCAAATCTCTAGCTTCATATCCAAAAACAGAAAGATGAGCTACATTAGCTGGTTTCATTGCCCATGGATTTTCTACCAAAGCGAAATGGTTCCTGATACTTCCTGAAGTCACTAAACCTCTGAGACATTTCCTCCTTCAGGTCTTTCAACAGTTTTAGTAAATCGGAAACATTTTGCCTTTTATCAGGATTTTCATCAAACAGTGTTTTAACTGAAGGGAAGCTGGAATAATCACTGTTTGATAGTTCTTCAATATACATATTGAGTTTTTGTTCATGTGCAATTACGATACTCATCATCTTAGTTACAATGTTATTATAGTCTCCTTGCAATTTAGTCAGCGTTTCATTCATAATGCCCACTGTGTCAGTAAGAAACGCTACTTTAAGCCACCAACTAAAATTATAAACTTCAGGGTACTCTTTGTTCTTTGTAGCCAAAAACAAAGAAATCTCATGTCGAATGCTGAAGAAACGTTCCAAAACTTTACCCTTACTCAGCCATCTAACTTCTGTGTGGTAAAGCACATCCCTGTATTGCGAAATAAGTTCTTTCAAAAACTCTTGAAAAGTTCTGTGATTCAGTTCATTTGATCTTATGAAATTCACGATCTTAACAATGTCTTTCATAACACAGCTGAAATTTTCACCAAATTTAACAGCTAAGCTTTCTTGATGAATTATACAGTGAAAACTCAATAAGTTTTCATTTCCCAAATGGTTTTTCAACAACTGAACAAATCCTACATTTCGTCCTAACATTGATGGGCAACCATCTGTACACACAGAAATAACTTTTTTTCAAATCAATGCCAAGCTCTTTAAAAAAACTTACTATTGAGTTAAAAAAATCAACACCTCGAGTCTGTCCAGTCATGGGAAGCATGCCCAAAAATTCTTCTTTGATAACACAATCCTTGGATATATACTTCACGAACAACAGTAATTGAGAAATTGAGGTTATATCTGTGGATGAATCGAGTGCAAGACTAAAATATTTGCTTTGCTGCAGTTCATCAGTAAGATTAAGTGCAATATTTGCTGCTAAATCCTGCGACCGTCTCATGCACGTTGAGTCAGACAACTGAAGTTTGGAAACTTCTTCCAATATTTGTTTACTGTTAGAAAATTGTGAAAACAAAATTTTGCAAACTGTGACAACACATTCTTTTACAATTTCTGCATCAGAAAACGGTTTCATCTTTTGAGCTAAAATTTCAGTGACTTGATAGGATGCTTTTGTAGTAAGCTCATTTTTGTTAATTGCTTTAAATAAGACACTACGTTCAGAAGCATAAGACTTTTTCAGTGATTGCAATTTTTCCTCTCGGATTTTAGATTTTGTCGGGAATTTGTCTTCAAATTGAGAATGAATTGAAGTATAATGTCTGTTCAGATTATAACGTTTGTTGCCATTCACAGTTTCACGACATATCAAACATATGGCAGTCCCTTCTTTCTTACCTTTTGTAAAAAAAAATTCCTCCTCCCACTCAGCTTGAAACTCACGGTTTTCATCATCCAGTTTTCGTTTCCGTCCTTTTGAATACACTCCTGCCATATTTAATTTTAAAATTCAATCACTAAACTGAATGTTATTTTCGTAAAATAATATGTTCAATCGATAAAGTTAACCGCACTAACATTTAAATCACATTGACACTAGCGCGACTTATACATACGTCTACACTAAATTAGATCTTACTCTCCACTGACACCTGACTCCACTGAAGACAAACAGTAACTGGCCAGCACCACAGCCACTGTTGTGGGGATGACGGGGTTGTGGGGGACGTTAGGCGCTCTCCCAAGGCCATTGCCACCGACTGCTGAATGGCTCTGCTAAGCTGCGCCTGGGACTTGCACTGTTTGGCAACGCTCACACGTTAAGTTGCGTTGCGTTGCGGTGTTGCCGATACTATTGCTTGCTAAGCGTCAGTAAAGCCCGAGGCAAAGATACAGCGGGCGGGGTTTTTAACTTCAGTAGTTTGAGTAATTAATTAAGTTCAGTAAAACAACGACAGATTTTCAAAACACTCAGTAAATAAATATAATATTTATTGAAGTTATAAAATATTTTGACTTCAATCCTAACCGTCTAAGGGCCGCAAAAAATCGTCCCGAGGGCCGCATGCGGCCCGCGGGCCGCGTAGTGAGTATCCCTGATCTATATAGAACCCCAAACTACTAATATTCGGACCTTAATGTTGGCTTTTCATTTGTGACATTACTTGTGGTTGTCTGGGGGGAGAGAGAGAAAGAGAGAGAAGGATTGACATACAAAAACAAATATATATTTTTTTAGAAAAAAAAAAAAATAAATAAAAAATAATCAGTGATTCGACAATGGTCAAGTGACCGAAAGGCGCCTCATCACTCAATGTAAAATCATTGCTTTTAATGGTGGATAAAATTACTTACAATAGTAAAATATTAACTTCATATATATATATATATATATATATATATATATATATATATATATATTGTAACATTTTGGAATAGCAAGTAAGAAAGGCACTATGTATAATATAATATAAATATGTAAGTAAATTAAAACCATAAAATAACCAATTATGAAAAAAGAGAAAAATGTAAACATAACCTAAATTGGCAAAATCAAAATATTTAATCACAAGTTTAGAACAATAACCACTGTAAAACAAACAATATAATAGAAACAATTTAATGTGTAACAGTTTAAAAAGAACACTAAAACAATGTAAATAAAAGTAAAAGCCTTCAAGTGTTAAGAAAAGTGAAACCATTTTAAGATTGCACACAAGTTGACCAAAACGGGTTGGCGTATTAAGTAAGATGCGCGCGCATTGTGAACAGAACAGCTGATAATTTAAACTTCGTCGAAAGATATAATATTTAAATGGAGTTACCTGCAAAGAAAGTAAAATCTAGTTATTAAGAACATGAAATGTACAAAAGGCAGTGAATACAGCATCCGTAAAGCCGGTAACAACAATTAAAAAAGGAAATAGTTTGTTTAGCCATTTTGAAATGCTTAGCTAGCGTGGCTTCTGTTCTTCACACCTACTCAAGCAAGACAGACGTGTTTCAGAATTGGCCAATAAAATTTGAAGAACTCAAACTTAGTGCGGGAGTGTTAGTCTCGAATTCAATTAACACTACAAAATACTTTCAAGAAAATTAATTAAAACTATTTATTGAAAAAGATCTTATTAAATATTTTGATAAAGGCTGAAAAGTGGAATCTGCAATCTAAAACACTTAAGTATCTAGGTTAGATCCATTACTACATTTTGAAATTTTGCAATCAGACATTTATAAAAGAAAAGAAACCAGTGAATTTATTATAAAATTAAACTATAAAAGAAAACATTTAGATAGAATATTAAGGAACAATTTTACTTAGAAATAAATTAATTTGTAACATAGTTTATAACATTTATAGCTTAGTTTTTTTGTTCTTGTACTTTAGAGTGCCAAATAAGATTTTATTATTCAAAATTTAAAAACTACCAGATAACCCGAGATTAAGAGAGCTTGTGCTAAACCAAAATTAAAATCAATTTAGGCTAAATTAAATAAAAAATTGTTGCTGCCCAAAAGAGCAATACAATTTAGAATAATAAGACTTGTAATAAAACAGGAAACTTATAGTAAATTTGTAAAACTTTAAAAAAGAAAAAAATTGTAATTTATTAATAAAACGTATAATTGTTAAGAACGTGTTTTTAAATGATACATTAAACTTGTTATAAAAAAAGGAAAGCTCTAGAAAATTTATTTATCTTAAAATAAATTAGAAAAATTACTAACCTACCTTGATTTAAATTATTGAAAAAAATATATTTTAAAGAATCATTTATTCATTAATAATTGGAAGAAATAGAAATTATTACAATATATATATATATATAATTGATGATTGATGTATTGTTACATCAACTGAATAATACATTATTGCAACTGATTAACTTATTATTGCACATAACTGTGTGAGATTAGAAATAGGAAGTTTTGACGATTGCATTTATTTTGATTAAGAAGCCGTAGGGCAAATAAAGTTTGTCGGATGGGTGTGTCTAACGTTTACATTAGGGATAACTATCAAATTCTCTACCCCTTCACGTGACGCATTTCGTGTTTAATTTGCCTAATTACTGGAGCTCGTCCGGCCGAGGACGTAATGGCTATATACATTATATTTAGTGAGCCGTTATGGTTCTCAGGCTTGTATGGATGTTGGTTGAAGGCTTTAAACATAGATAAATAACTTGATTCTAATTGTAGGAACAATAACACTGTAATTTCCTCATTATTAAACGTGAAACATCTAAGTACAAATGGGTTAGGCTATGTATATATATATATATATATATATATATATATATATATATATATATATATATATATATATATATATCGGTAAATATGCGAATCGTCTTTCTAGGACTGCAATTAAGTGTCCTTATTTTCGAGCATCATCTCAAAAAATAGTTGATGTTCGAAAATGAAGACACGTAACACAAGACTTCGAATGTCGATTCGTATATATACCAAGTAAGATTCTTGTTTAAGTGTATTATAGTATATATATATATATATATATATATATATATATATATATATATATATACATATATATATATATATATACATACACACACACACAAATATATATATATATATATATATATATATATATATATATATATATGCTGATACGTATTCCTTCACGGATGGAAAAATTTGATGAATAGTAAACCCTTGCTATTCGGGTTTCGTTTATTCCTGGTTGGCAAAATTACAGGATATCCTGCTAATATGTATAGAATTTTAAATAAAAAACAAGAAAGGCAGTATGGTTACTGTACAGGTTGTAGGATAATGTGTTCTTATCTTATTTATTTTGTACATTACAGTAGCTACTTATCACTAAGAAATATAATTATCCTCCAAACATCTGTTATACTGTACTACGCCTACTACTCAAATAAAAGGCTTTTATTATTTATAACAAGTGGTATTATCTTTACTTATTAGAAGTGTGTAAAGAACTAGAAAAAACCGCGCATAAAATAAAATATTAAGCTTTTTAAAAATAAAATTAATGGTGATTAAAAGATTATTTGTCTAAAATTAGATGTTTAAAAATTCAGTGGATAGTATTTAACAATGAATAATACGTGTGTATGTGTCTGTGTGTGAGCGAGCATATTTAATTAAATTTTCGTCTTTTAGGATTGAAGGATAACAATGAAAATATGCATGTAATCATCTAGTACGAAAACTATACCATACTGTGTTATAAGTGTACAGCATAGCTATAGTTAATGTTAAAAGTTTTGATGGGGAACTTAAACCTCCACTTTTCATATACAGTTGGTTTCAGTATTCGCGGTAAGTTTGGGAACGTAACCCCCGCGAATAAAGAGGGATCACTGTACATGTAACTACAATTGACATATATTGTAATACAATACGTAGATTATACATATATATATATGCTGATACGTATTCCTTCACGGATAGAAAAATATGATAAATAGTTATCTGGAGTACATCCGTTCATTCTGCAGTGCATAAATTCGTAAGAGTTATTTGCGCTCTTTACTCGCTCTTCAATTGTTGTTAGGTTCACCTCGTCAATGCTAGATGAGATTCTGGCGAAACGTCGGAACTGCGAGTTTATGCACTGCAGAATTTACGGATGTACTCCAGATAATAACTATTTATTATATATATATATATATATATATATATATATATATATATATATATATATATATATATATATATATATATATATAATTAATAAAATAAAATATTTCATAAACAAGAATACTTTTAATGAATATATTTATTCAAAGCTTTTCGCCGATAAAATAGTACCAGCATCTTCAGGAAAATAATTATCTATTAAAATATTTTTATAAAATTAAATCATATGTGCTTTATTAAAAATCATTTTAAATCAAAATTATTTTTTATATAATAATAAAATTTATAAACAAAAGGATGGATTAACAATGGGCTCTCCAATGTCCAGCATATTATCGGAAATATTTCTACAAAATATAGACATTGAAATAGATAAAATTGTTAAAACATATGCTAAAAATTGACACTGGTTTAGATATGTAGATGATGGATTATACATATCAAGTAGGCACATATGATTTAATTTTGTAAAAATATTTTAATAGATAATTATTTTCCTGTATATGCTGGTACTATTTTATCGGCGAAAAGCTTTGAATAAATATATTCATTAAAAGTATTCTTGTTTTTGAAATATTTTATTTTATTAACTATATTACAAGAAAACATATCACCATATTTAATATATATATATATATATATATATATATATATATATATATATATATATTCATTTGAAATTTTTGTTCTCGGAAACTACTCTAAGGATTTTCACCAGCATTGGTATATAAGGGGTTTTATCCTCAGGAACGCAATGGGCTAAGTAAAAATTTTCTGAAAAATCGTCATTATCAGTTTTCGAAAAATTGTAGATATATATTTGTAAATTTTGTTCTCGAAAACTGCTCTAAGGATTTTCACCAACATTGGTATATAAGGGGTTTTTATCCTCAGGAACCAAATGGGCTAAGTCAAAATGTTCTGAAAAATCGTCATCATTTTTCGAAAAATTGTAGATATGTAGCCTATTTGTAAATTTTGTTCTCGGAAACTACTCTAAGGATTTTCACCAACATGGTATATAAGGGGTTTTTATCCTCAGGAACCCAATGGGCTAAGTCAAAGCGTTTCTGAAAAATCGTCATTATCAGTTTTCGAAAAATTGTAGATATTTATTTGTAAATTTTGTTCTCGAAACTACTCTAAAGATTTTCATTAACATTGGTATATAAGAGGTTTTTATCCTCAGGAACCCATTGGGCTAAGTCAAATTTTTCTGAAAAACCGTCATTATCAGTTTTCGAAAAATTGTAGATATATATTTGTAGATTTTGTTCTCGGAAACTGCTCTAAGGATTTTCAACCAAATTGGTATATAGGAGGTTTTTAACCTCAGGAACCCCATGGTCTGTCAAAATTTTGTAAATAATTGGTATCATCAGTTTAAAAAAAATTGCATATACTATAACTTAACTTTTGTTATAATTATAATTTAATTTTAATGTTATTTATTTACCTTACCTATCTAATGTCACCCCTTCAGGTTTATAAAGAATTAAAAATCTTATAAATTTTTAAACATCACTTGCATTTATTCTCTTCAATTAACTCTACACATTATTCCAAATTTATATTAATATTTTGCAGTGACAGGATTGATATCTTAAATAATATTACAATGATAAAAGGTGGACTTCTGAGGCTTTAGATTTCTAATAAAATAACATAACAAAAAAAAAAAATAGTATTAAAATTTTATTTTTGCTCTCGGGTCGCTACTACGGGAACTTTGCTTTTTAAATTAGAAATAGTGAAACTAGAATAATTTTTATAAATTTTGATGAAATTAAAATTGTTCTGAACTTTACTAAAATTTAGATGTCTGTTGGCTACAATTATATTCAATTAATACTTATTGTTCTGAAGAGCTCCTGGAATCTTGGCCTTTGTTCACTTCAGCGCTTACTTTCTTAATATTTTCAAAATAACTTTTACGTCGCACTTTTTAAATTTTACTTATAAAAAAAACCTTTTTACTTAATTTATTCAATTTCTCCCTTTACAACACTTCCATCCTGGTCCCCACCAATCCGTCTGCCTCCTTGCCGAGTTCCCTTCAAAAAACCTCCTCCGTCTCCCGATCATCTAGTTTTATTGAAATCCCTAATGCCTCCCACTACCAATGTGTTCTTTGTAAGTTCCCACAGTTTCCACAATTAGCTATCTAACGGTACACGGTTATTTTCCCAGGCTATATCGATCGCTGTATTTTCCCGTCTTAACCACTTTGGACCCTCTCTATTGTCTATTGTTGCCGCACGCAGCTTATAGCTTTCCCGGGAAAGGATAATGGATGGTACTTTGTCAGCACTTTACAAAACTATTTATGTTTTTCTTTGCTAATCCTACAGATAATTATTTTAGCAACTAACTGAATTTACTCTAAAGCCTCCTACTTTATGTTATAATACATATATTGGTTTCCTGATATAAAACTTCAGTAAATTAAAAACTTATAGTTGGACGGTTTCTGCCATTTAATGTTATTCTAAGTTTGTCTTGAATATAAATTTTATTATGTGTTATTAATATACATACTAAAATATATTATGTAGTTTTTTATATTTTATTTTGTTTATTACATCATATGTATACATTGATGCTTATTTTTGGAGACTCCAACTATAAACTGAATGGTACTGAGCAGGAGTGCCGCAGTGAGACGAGGAAGGGTCAATGATTCACCAGGTAAAATGATTGTACCAGAGAAAAAGAAAAGTATTATATGGTAAAATGATAATGCAGAATGAATAACTTGAAGCTTCAACGTATAACTGCAAGACCCCCAGACAACCCCAATCAGGTTACAGTTGGAGTCACCGCGCCTACCCGTGTCGGCTCCCTAAGGGAGGGTTACTCACGACTTAAACGACCCGCACCCATTAAATAAAACTAACCGATGTTGGCTCCGCAGAGAGCTATTCACAACAGATATTAAATAACAATAGAATTAGACGTTTCTATGGATTTTGGTAAATATTATATTGTTGTTACTGTTTGTTGAAGGAAGTATATTAATTGAATTACCTTTTAACTTAGAGGCTATTTTTTATTAATGATTTTGTAATACACTTTGATCGGCCCCATGAGCATGAACTCAAAGTGAGTACACATGGCCATAAGAAGATTCTGACCTAACGATCGTTGGTCGTTAGTCGACTGGAATAGAGGTGCTCCTAGGAGCAACTGGACAGCTCCTATTGTTATTTCTATAAACTTTTGACACTGCCGCTACAGGCGGAACACTCGTCATATTTATATAATTATGCTGGTAATAAAACTTATTTCATATTTAAACACTATTTATTACTTCACATCTTTCTTAAAACAAAACTCTAAACAAAGAACTGAGAAAAAAACTAAAACAATTACAAATCATCTGTTAATTTATATAATGTTCTTTTTCTTTTTTTTTTTCCATAGAGGATTGTCATAGAGTATTATATTATTGCATTCACAACATACTCCCACCTTTTGAGTTATGGTTTAACTCAAAACATTAAAAAATAGTATATTGTTAAAAGATTAATCAACAAATTTTTGTGGAAGCTTAATTTGTCTGCCACTTCTTGAATATGTCACAATTTTATTTTCTTTTGTCACATTATCTTCTTCCAGGTGTAGTTCATGTTCATTGGTTTTTGTCACTTTTGGTTTAATCTTTTCTTTTAATTGTTCTTGGATGGTTTCTTCTTGCATTTCAAGAGGATATAGTCTTTGTATTGGTCTCAATAAACTTCCAAAAGCAGTCTTCAATTGCACTAATCTACACACTCCATCTCTACTAATGATAGTCTTTTCTATCAGTCCTATTGGCCAATCAATTCTTTTTTTATTTTCAACTTCAATCAGTACTAATTCTCCAACTTTCAACTGTCTGCCGTTTTTCTTACTTTTTAAAGCTAATTGTCCTAAATACTCAATCCTAAATCTTTTTCGCAATGCTTCTCTCAGGTGTTGTCGATAACGTACTCTCTTGTTAAGACTTTTTGTATTTACATGGTCACAATCTGGAACTCCAATTTCTTTTAAGTCATGTAAAAACATATTTGGAGTAATAGCAGTTAGGTCTGAAGAAGTTTCAGATAAATATGTCAAAGGTCTAGAATTCATGATACTTTCACAATCACATAAGATTGTCTCCATTTCCTCATAATCCAATGACGTTTTGTCCAAGGTTTTGCGTAGCAACTGTTTCATGAGTCGGATGAGTCGCTCCCACCATCCGCCCCACCATGCAGCAGAGGGAGGGTTAAACCTCCAGTCAATTTGTTGGCATGAGCTATATTTTAAGATAGCATTCCAATCTAGAATTTTAAATGCCTTTTCTGTACCTGTGAAATTGGTACCATTGTCACTATATATTATTGATGGTCTTCCTCGCCTTGCAATAAATCTTCTAAGTGTATCTATAAATGCTTCGACAGAAAGAAACTTTACTAACTCCAAATGAACAGCACGGTATACTGCACAAGTGAATATGCAGATCCAAACTTTACTGCCATCTCGTAGAAACAAAGGTCCCGCAAAATCAATTCCAACCACTTCAAATACTGCGGCATCTCGTACTCTACTTTCAGGTAAGGGTGGAGTGATTGTTTCTACATTTTTTGAATTATGTCTCTGACAAGGAATACATTTTTTCAAAGTATTACTTATTGTTTTTCTTCCTCTCAATATCCAATAGTTTTCTCTTAATAAACTTAAGAGACCTTGAACTCCCACATGACATGATCTCTTATGTATTGTAAGAATAAGAATATCTACAATGTCATGTTTTGATGGTAGAACAACAGGAAATTTAAAATTTTCCAAATCCTTTCTTTCTGTTAATTTTGTCTTTAGCCTTATAATACCATCAGCAGCCATAAATGGTGACAATGAAGCCAATTTAGGCTCCCTTATTCCTTCAAATGATTGCTGTTGAACAATTCTAATTATAAAATTGTTAGCTTCAATAATCTCCTTACATGACAAAACTTTATTCACACACCTTTCCTTCTTTGAGGGGTTACAATTATGAATAAATCTCAGCAACCATGCAAAAACACACACAATCTTATCAAAATCATTTGAAAAGTAATAAAACCAATCTTTTGGGTAATTATTACTTAAAAGTGAAGGTGTAGGTCCTTTCTTTTTTTCTAAAGAAATTAATTCTTCGTCAGGTTCAGGTTCATTTGATGGCCAGGTATCTTCAGGCAACTTCAACCATGACGGGCCCTCCCACCATCTGGAACTAATCAACCTGGAAACTGAACATCCTCTACTGGGCAAGTCTGCTGGATTCATAGTGCCGGGAATGTGCCGCCAAGATGTTCTGGAAGTGAGGCTGCAGATTTCTTCAACTCTATTTCTAACAAATACTCCCCAGTTTTCTTCTCTTTTAATCCAAGCTATTACTGTAGAAGAGTCACTCCAATAAAAAAATTTAATATTACATTCAAATTTGTTTTCATCTCTTAATTCTTGCACTACTGAAGAACCTAATCTAGCACCTATAGTAGCAGCCATTAGTTCAAGTCTGGGTATTGTCATCTTCTTTACAGGTGCTACACGTGACTTTGCCTGGATTAGCTGTAATTGAATACATGTACTAAGTTCAAAACGCATAAATACTGCTGTTGAGTACGCAAATTTGCTGGCATCACAAAATATGTGAACTGATACAGAAATGATTACGTCATCCACACCTTGTAGCCATCGTGGAATCTTCATCTCTTTTAATTGATCGAGTTCCTGAAACCATATATTGAATCGTTGTTTGATTTCTTCTGGTACTTCTTTGTCCCACCCACAATTATCTTTCCAGCATTCCTGCAATAATAACTTAGGGTATATGGAAATAGGACAAGTGAATCCAATAGGATCGAACAATCTGTGTGCAGTGGACAATATAACACGTTGTGTTACCAAGTTCTCTTCTAAATTTACTATTTTATGAAAACTCACAGAAATTGTGTCTTCTTTCTTGTCCCATGTGAGACCTAGGACTGAAGCCTCTGTCTTGTCTTCCAGACCAGGTTCAGTATATTCCCATCCTCGCAGCTCAAACTTTCCCAAAGAAAATATTTGTATTGCTTCTGAATGAACTGTTTCAAATCCCTTTCATTATTTACACCTGTAACACAGTTATCAACATAGAAACTTTTAAACAACTTTTCTATTGTACATTTAGAAAATTGATTGTCTTCAGCACACTGTACTAAATACTTCTGCAGGTGGTAGTTGATGACGGCATTGAGCAAAAATGGACTACTTGAGACTCCAAAAACAACTCTTCTATGTCGGAAAATCTTGAGTGATCCATCTGTGTTTTGCCACAGAAATCTTAGGAAATCTCTGTCCTCTTCATACAAACTTATTTGCAAAAACGCCTTTTTTATGTCAGCGATAACTCCTATTTTATAAAGTCGAAAACGTAAAAGCAAAGCTGGTATTATTTCAATTAAGTTAATACCTATTTCCAAACACTGATTAAGGGAATAGTAACCCTTTTCTTTAGACGAGGCATCAAAAACCGGTCTTACTGCAGTGGTGCTGTTTTCTTTTATCACTGGTCTATGAGGTAAATAGTGACCTTCATCCCATTTGCTTATTGGGATTTCCTCAATAACACCATCTTCCAGCCAATCTGAAAACACATTGTTATATACATTATATAAACTTTCATTTGTTAGCTTTTTCACTGAGTTTTCAAGCCTTTTTTTTGCAAGATTGAAATTTCTTGGAACTTCTGGGTGGTCTTCGGACCAAGGTAATTTGACTTCATAGCGTCCTTCTTCATTTACTCTCACAGTTTCCAAAAATTGTGTTTGAACAGAATGTTCAATTTCTTGTTTGCTTCTGGTCTGTAGTGGGTCTTTTATACCTAAAACATCCATTTCCCACAGCTTGCATATTGAATTACTTTGTACAAACATAGAAAGTGCTGTCATAGAACTAAATTCTTTACTTTCTTGAAATTTTCCTGTCAAAACCCATCCTAAATGAGTTTCAAGGGCTATAATACCACAATCTAGAACCTCTTTTCTTCCAGTTAGAAGTTTCCCATATATGTCAGCCCCAATTAATATCTCAATTGGACTGTCTGCATCCTGAAACAATTTAATACCTCTTTCCATCAGTTCATCAGTCCATCTTCCTGGTTTCAAGGCAGGAACATAAGTACAAATATTTATTTCACTAAGTGGCTTGAAATTACAAGAATATGTTTTATCTATACTTTGTAGTCTGACTTTGTAGCATGCATGATTGCGAGGCTTAGTGACCTCTCCTCCAAACAGGCCATGTAATAATGTTTCTTCACCACAAGTGTCATATTTCATTTTTTCAACAGTCGATTTCCTTATGTATGACCTCTGGGATCCACTGTCAAAAAGTAAACGCACATTGAGTTCTTTTGTGTCACTAACAGCCTTGACAACAAGAGTTTGCATGTAAACCTGATTGCCATTCACATTGGACAAGGAATTCTCAAAATTGGGCTCAGCTTCTTTTTCCTCGCATTTAGGTTTAATGTTAGACCTATTAAAATTATTCTGCAACTTTGAACACATAAGTGGTACATGTTTTCCATTACAAATAATACATTTAACAATAGCTCTGCAATGTTTACTTAAATGTCCTACTTTTGTACAAGAAAAGCAACACCTTTTGCTAGTAAGAATATTCTGCCTTTCTTCTAAAGACATGTCCCTAGCTTTAAAACAGTTTTCACTTAAATGACCACCGTCACAAAACACACACATCGATAACTTCGTCTTATCTGTGCTTACTGTAGACGTATTTGATTTTACATTTACAAGGCCAGCTGCTGTAACATTGCTGGTAGGCCTTCTTGTATTTTTAATATGCTTATCTTTACTTGCAAAGTCTCTTTTATATGAACTCGTAGGATTATCACCTGTTGATACTTTTGTTTTTTGTAAACCAAATCCCTGTTTAGCTAAGTTTATTCTTTCTTCTCCCTCCACTTCAATTTTCAAAAAATTCATTAGGCTATCTAGCCTACTTTTACTTTCTGACGCGGTCTCGTCCTGTTGAGAGTTAGGCCTACTTCTCTGCCAAGCTATTAATAAATCCTCCCTGAGACAAGATTCTACTAATGGGAAGAGCATAGCAGCGTACTTCTCCTTTGTTACACCTAAAGTTTCTAAACACCTTAGTTTTGACTCAATTTGATCATAAAGTGAGGAAATAGTAATTTTACTTTCACTGCTATTTAATGTTATTACAATTTTCAAGATTTCTCTTATGTAAAACTCTACTAACAGGTCATCTTTGGCAAAGCGAGATTTTAAATGTTCAATAGCCTGTTCATAACTACGTCCACATGGGGGAAAACTCTCGACAATTTCCCTAGCCTTAGTATTAGGGATAGTCGCTTGCAGGAGATACTGATACTTGTCATCAGAATCAATACAGGGGTCTTCATGGATTTTCTTAAATTGGCCCCAAAACGGCAACCAATCACTAATATCACCACCAAACTTTTTAAACTCAAGTGTGGGTAACTTAAATTTACGTTTTTCTACATTCACACTAGTATCTGTCTTAGGCCTAGCCTTGTCAATAGCCTGTTCAACTAAATACTCAACTATTTTAAACTTGCCTGAGTATTCATCGGCAGATTCTACCTCATTTTCTAAAACTTCAGTAGATGCATTTTCATTTAGTAAAACTTCAATAATTTCTCGGTCTAAGACCTCCAATTGATTATGTTTTTCACGTAATAGCTCTAAATTAGCTTTTAACAAAATCACATCATCTTCATTTTTTATGGATTCTAATAATGTATTGTGTAAACGTGAAAATCCAGTTCTAAACAATTTTCTTTTCTTTTTCAGAGCATCCATTATAAAATACTTACTAATGGATCATAGATTTTAACTGTAACCAAATTATTATCCTGTCACGGTCGCCATATGTTATTTCTATAAACTTTTGACACTGCCGCTACAGGCGGAACACTCGTCATATTTATATAATTATGCTGGTAATAAAACTTATTTCATATTTAAACACTATTTATTACTTCACATCTTTCTTAAAACAAAACTCTAAACAAAGAACTGAGAAAAAAACTAAAACAATTACAAATCATCTGTTAATTTATATAATGTTCTTTTTCTTTTTTTTTTTCCATAGAGGATTGTCATAGAGTATTATATTATTGCATTCACAACACCTATATTGTCGATTGCTAGGTCGGGAAAAATGACATTTTCGAACAGAGAGCGCCACTATCTAGGTGCATTTACTTGGGGCATATCTGCAGCTATTTGATCAACAACAAAGATATGTTAAAGGCGATCGTATGACCCATTAGCGTTTTTATGTCAACTTGGATTGACCCACGTGTTATTGTGGTAGCAGTTGAAAGTCGGGAAAGCGTAACTAGGGCTTTGGACTATGGGCCTCCCAAGAGGTGCGGTTCTGTTTCGCTTAGAAAGCTGCAGCTACTTCTGGCAATCAATAGTGCTAGAAATATTCGTGTAGTACCGCGGGAGGCTTTTAATTTGAGTAGGTCTGCGCCCATCAGCACGTTAGAATCACTACAGCATTCGGCGTCATCCTGAAGGCTGAGGGACATCTGTGGAGCTAGTATTACAGTACGTTGTTTAGCAGCAAGGTTGCTAGTGGTTTGATGCTTTGTTGGTTATTGTTAGGTAGCGCAGAAGAGTGTGTATATTCATGGGTATCGTGATACGGATTGCGTACGTCGGAGGCGGAAACACGACGATTGCTCTTACTAATAATTGTATATCTAATTTTTCTAAACGACTAATAATTGTACATATGTATGTAAATATGTATACGGGTAGATGTTTTCTTGGAAACTACTCTAAGGAATTTCACCAAAATTGGTATATAGGGGGTTGTTAACCTCATCAATCAAATTGCCTAAATGAAAATTTGGTGAAAAATCGTCATCATCAGTTTTTCATAAAAATGTATGTATATATATATATATATATATATATTTGTAAATTTGTTCTCAGAAGCTACTCTAGGAATTTTAATTAAAATTGGTATAGGGAATTTTAACCTCAGCAATCCAATGGGTTAAGTCATAATTTAATGAAAATTTGTCATCAAGTTTTCGAAGATTAATTCACATTGGAAACTACTCCAAGGGTTTTCACAATAATAAGTATATAAGGGGTTGTTAACCTCTGCAATCCAATGGGCTGAGCGAAAACTTTCTGAAAAACCATTATCATGTTTTCGAAAATCTTTAAACACCTAATGCTACTTTAAAAGTTTTCAAAAAAATTGCTATATTGGTTAACCTTCGTAATCCAATAGGTTAAGTGACATTTTTTTAGAGAAATCTTTAACAAGTTTTCGAAAATATTTAAGAAGTTCATATTTCCAGAAATACATTGGACTCAAGCAAGAGTCAACTTGGATGTACTATGCAAATACATCAATTCCCAGTTAGACCAGTATTTGCCATGACAATCCAAAAGTTACGGCAAACTTTTGATTATGTTGATATCGACTCAAGAACCTCCATTTTTATGCACATGGTGCTATATGTGCCATTCTCTAGGGTTGAATAAAAGGAGAAGCTTAAAAATTCTTTTGAAAAATAATCCACGTTTTACATGAACCATAATAATTAAAATTTCAGACTCAATCGGAGTACTATTCAATCGCAGATAGGTTTACTCATATATATATATATATATATATATATATATATATATATATGTGTGTGTGTGTGTGTGTGTGTGTGTGTGTATGTACACACACACACACACACACTGAAACGGGTCAAGAATGTCTCGTTTCAATTCAATAAAAAATTAAAATAATCCAAATTTATAAAATATAATTTAAATAAATTTTCAAGCCATGAATATTGATCATTAAGTCTATAATGCTAAAATAAATTGTAATTGTACAAAAATCATGACTTCGGGAGTGTTTTCTGTGCTACGAAAAAAATCAGGTTTCTATAATATTTAAAATAAACAGTTAAGACAAGAAAAAAAACGGCAAAATCCAAGTCAGACAAGCAAATCGAGGGTGGGGGAATAGAGACGATAACTATCGCTGGGCGTTTTGCGCTCTCTCGTAATTAGGCCACTGACCAGAAAGGTCATAGTTTTCTGTTAAACTAGCAAAATTACCAAAATGGATTTCTAGAGCATAAACTCGAGGCCGCGGAGTGCGGGAGTAATGTAGTATGTCTTAATTTATGTCTAGTGAAAACTAGACATCGAAATATGAAAAATCACGGTTAAATTTTCATTTGTCAAGAAATTGGCTTCGCCGAATTTGTCCTTTCCTGCTTCCTGGATGAACCAAATTCCAGACGAGAAGAACTACCAGTCTGGAAGCGTAAAGTCATCTCCTTGGACCTTGGGACGTATCTTGGAATGTGCGAGAATTGGGCGAGTCATGATTTCTATACAAATTTAGTAATAAAATTAAATTTGATTTTGACATACGTTCAAAGATTCAAAGATTCAAAGAAATGCTTTAAATGGGTAAAATTATAAATAATGGCTTTATTTCCTTGAAGATTAAATTGGTAATTACAAAATTATTTAGTTATAAAAATGGTTATATAAAAATGTTCAAATATTTGCAAATAAGAGAAATAGTAAAGTATATGGAAAAAGATAGAAAGAAGATTAGGCATAGTTATAAAATATATTCATTCATGCTATCTAAGGAAATGCAGTAAAGTTTGTTACAACCAGTAGTTGAATAAACTGGGAAAAAATATTTATCAATATTTAACTTGTAGAAAAATATAAATAATTTCTCAACCAGAAATTATTAAACAAAGTCAATCACTAATTATTTAGTATTTTTGAATGAGTGATAAAATTTGAAATTTAGTTTTAATTAAAATATTTCAAATTATATATATATATATATATATATATATATAAAGTCATAAGCTTGTAAATCAATGATTTCTGTAGCAGTAGAATTAGTAACAAATTTCGTTTAAATAATACAATATGTAAATTTGATGAATGTCATTTAACTGCTGGCACAAAATAAGATCATAAATTAAATTTGAAATTTATAATAATTGAAATAAACTCAGCCAACCTCCCTGCAATAAATATCAAAATAATTTTAGTTTATTTAAGGAAAATTTGATTTATGTTTTGTTAGCTAAGGACTTTAAGATTTTATTTCAGAATTTTATTATTTAAGAATTTATTCAGTTACAAATTTCTTTATTATTAAATTCAGTTTCCAACAACAGCCAAAAGAGTAATTTTTATTGAATTAATCCTGTGTACGAAAATAATAAATTTAATTATTTCCCAACTAGTAAGTCATAATAGTAAATTCATAAAATCAATACAATTAATAAAATCCAGCCTACTAGAGTCAGTCCTATTTAATTACTAATAAATAGCTAGAAATCAATGTGCAACCTAAAGATAATCGAGCAACCCATCCAGAGAAATTAATTAAATTAAATTATAAATTATGAGTTAGCTAGTTGGTTTTGCTTTAAAGCCCAGGAGTTGATACTCACTGGCAGGTGTTACCATATGAAACACAGGACCTCTTTTAGGAGGATATGGTAAGGCTCTATCTTGCACGGACTTCACTAAAGCAGGAGCATGGTGAAGAGTTGTCTTCAAAGCATGGTAAGGCAAATTTATGATGTGATAAATTTTATGTGTTTTCAGCTGACATAAATTAGACCATATGACAGATCACTGACCTTACCATGACTTTAAATACACCTTATAGACAACGTTCCCAGGGTATACTTATTAGATGGTATTTTAAATACTTCCTCATGTAACTAGGTGGTAGACAACTTTCGACAGGTTGAAGGTTGCCGGGGTGATGCACCGTTGCAACACACACACACACACACACACACACACACACACACACACACACACACACACACACACACACACACACACACACACACACACACACACACACACACACACACACACACACACACACACACACACACACACACACACACACACACACACACACACACACACACACACACACACACACACACACACACACACACACACACACACACACACACACACACACACACACACACACACACACACACACACACACACACACACACACACACACACACACACACACACACACACACACACACACACACACACACACACACACACACACACACACACACACACACACACACACACACACACACACACACACACACACACACACACACACACACACACACACACACACACACACACACACACACACACACACACACACACACACACACACACACACACACACACACACACACACACACACACACACACACACACACACACACACACACACACACACACACACACACACACACACACACACACACACACACACACACACACACACACACACACACACACACACACACACACACACACACACACACACACACACACACACACACACACACACACACACACACACACACACACACACACACACACACACACACACACACACACACACACACACACACACACACACACACACACACACACACACACACACACACACACACACACACACACACACACACACACACACACACACACACACACACACACACACACACACACACACACACACACACACACACACACACACACACACACACACACACACACACACACACACACACACACACACACACACACACACACACACACACACACACACACACACACACACACACACACACACACACACACACACACACACACACACACACACACACACACACACATATATATACAACATATTACATACACTTTGTTGTACTTAAACAAGAACATTACTACGTGTATTTAGGAGATGACTTTCGGGGAATGTTCATTTCGTGTTCTTATTTTCAAGCTATTTAGAAGAAGCGAGTCTATCGTGAGAAGAATTGAGCTAATTATTTCATGAATAAATAATGTATTAATTCATTCAATTTGTAACAAGTTTTTAGAGCTAAGGCTAGGAATATATCTACTTTAAAACCAAAACGAATCAACTAAAAAATATGTCGTGTAAGTGGAATTTGGCATAGTATCACGCATCCAGCATTTAAATGTCTAGCATGTTTAATATACAGCATGCCATACTTATGCACTTTTTGCCAGCTGCAGCTACACGGGTTAAATTTTTAGACAAAAGAGTTTTCTGTTTGTATCCTATCATTATTTACTGGCTAAATTATTAAATGAATGAATCACGTCATGAAAATTTATACAGAAAGTCAACCACTGAAGAGTAATGGAATACATCAGGAGGTTTACAGATATGGGAGGATTTTACGATTCCGTCTCCCCAGCACCGAATCCCCTCAGCGCCACATCTCCTCAGAGCCACATCTCCTCAGCGCCTAACGGGCTACTTGGCATTGTCTGACTGTTGAATTGGAATTCACAAAAGCAATGAACCGTGTGTAAGTAATTACGTGTGGCCAACTGAGTATAATAGATTATCAGCACTGGATTGATGCAAATTTTGTATATATTTCATTGCAGACATGACACGCCTTGAATTCTAAAGTAACATTATGAATTGGAATTAAGCTTAGGGGAAGAGGTAGGAATGGCGTTTGGGTTTGTTGACCGGGAAATCCACCACATTCCATGAGACATTGCACCCCTAAGATGTACAAGCGCCGAGGACTAAGTCGGTCTCAAGACCGGCCGTATTTCCGCTCCATTAGTCCATTTATTTCAGCCAAAATTGTTGATAAATGTAGATTCTACTCTTAATTATAAGAAAATTGATACCAAGCGACTTGAGGTTTACTTTAGTGTAGCTTAATGAAACTTAATCTAAAACTTATTACTAACTGCTAAAGTAAACAAACATAGTGAAGCATATTTTGTTGTGTATCACTTTTGAGCTCGGCATTTTAAAAGAGAGGATATTAACCCTCGTCCCTTCTGCATCATTGATAATTTATTGCTTCGGCACCGAGGAGACTAATTTGCCCTCGGCGCTGAGGAGACTCAGGGCTGGGGAGACGCCGTGTAATTTTACAGAAATGTGCATAATTTGAAGTAGTTGTGTGAAACAAGACAGTAAAACACTATAAAGCCTACCGGATAATTAATGTAGCCTATTCTGTTAGCCTTTTTTAATTCAAACATGATTACACATTTTCCAAAATCGAAAAACATGAATGCATGTAAACTTGTAAAACATTGTTTGCAAATCGAGCGCTAATTGAGCAGCTGCGGATTTATGAGGCCGTCTGGTCAATGTCAACGGGCAGCACAGAGTAGTGCCAACATGCCAAGCCAGAGCGGGCAGACAAGGTTTATTTCTGTACCCGCCCAAAACAGCTTATCTCTACACGCTAAAGGAAGACTTCTCGTTCATGCTGACGTCTGTATAGCGGCTTCCCACACAGCTAAACCTACTCCAGATTCACCAAATGCGACAAGCTAACAGTTTACCACTTCCAAAAAGACGTTCTGTACAAAACACGAGTACTTTATCTACAAACACGAGTACTTTATCTACAAACACGAGTACTTTATCTACAAACACGAGTACTTTATCTACAAACACGAGTACTTTATTCACACATTCTGACTAAATTTATAATAGAACCCAAATATAGTTGTACTGGCAAGGCGACACTTGCTACAAGGTTAAACCTAGCAGTAATGCAACAATGCCTATTGGTCTAATTGTAGCGCTATGTCCTCACACCGCTATTAACTACAAGGCGAATTTTGCGATAGGCATTTGCGGTAGGGAATTACACATCTATTAACCGGACTTTATCGATAAAGCAACATTAGGCCAATTTAGTGGTTAGGCTATTAGCCTAACTGTAACTGCACTTAGCGGACTGCACAAGCCTCTATCTGTGTGGGTAAAGAGTTCCACAACTATCGGGCTAAATGTAGCGGCAAGGCATCACGTCGCTATTATACTAGCTGTGACTGCACTTAGCGGACTGCACAATCCCCTATCTGTGTGGGTAAAGAGTTCCACAGCTATCGGGCTAAATGTAGCGGCTAGGCATCACGTCGCTATTATACTAGCTGTGACTGCACCTAGCGGACTGCACAATTCCCTATCTGTGTGGGTAAAGAGTACCACAGCTATAGGGCTAAATGTAGCGGCTAGGCATCACGTCGCTATTATACTAGCTGTGACTGCACTTAGCGGACTGCACAATCCCCTATCTGTGTGGGTAAAGAGTTCCACAGCTATCGGGCTAAATGTAGCGGCTAGGCATCACGTCGCTATTATACTAGCTGTGACTGCACCTAGCGGACTGCACAATTCCCTATCTGTGTGGGTAAAGCGTTCCACAGCTATAGGGCTAAATATAGCGGCAAGGCATCAGGTTGCTATTATACCAGCTGTGACTGCACTTAGCGGACTGCACAATCCCCTATCTGTGTGGGTGAAGAGTTCCACAGCTATCGGGCTAAATGCAGCGACAAGGGATCACGTTGCTATTATACTAGCTGTGACTGCACTTAGCGGACTGCACAATTCCCTATCTGTGTGGGTAAAGAGTACCACAGCTATCGGGCTAAATGTAGCGGCAGGCATCACTTCGCTATTATACTAGCTGTGACTGCACCTAGCGGACTGCACAATCCCCTACCTGTGTGGGTAAAGCGTTCCACAGCTATCAGGCTAAATGTAGCGGCAAGGCATCACGTCGCTATTATACTAGCTGTGACTGCACTTAGCGGATTGCACAATCCCCTATCTGTGTGGGTAAAGAGTTCCACAGCTATCGGGCTAAATGTAGCGGCAAGGCATCACGTCGCTATTATACTAGCTGTGATTGCACCTAGCGGACTGCACAATCCCCTATCTGTGTGGGTAAAGCGTTCCACAGCTATCGGGCTAAATGTAGCGGCAAGGCATCATGTCGCTATTATACTAGCTGTGACTGCACCTAGCGGACTGCACAATCCCCTATCTGTGTGGATAAAGCGTTCCACAGCTATCGGGATAAATGTAGCGGCAAGGCATCAGGTTGCTATTAGCTTAACTGTGACTGCACTTAGCGGTATGCACAATCCCCTATCTGTGTGGGTAAAGAGTTCCACAGCTATCGGGCTAACTATAGCGCAAGGCATCACGTCGCTATTATACTAGCTGTGACTGCACTTAGCGGACTGCACAATCCCCTATCTGTGTGGGTAAAGAGTTCTACAGCTATCGGGCTAAATGTAGCGGCAAGGCATCACGTCGTTATTATACTAGCTGCGACTGGACCTAGCGGACTGCACAAGCCTCTATCTGTGTGGGTAAAGCGTTCCACAGCTATTGGGCTAAATGTAGCGGCAAGGCATCACCTCGCTATTATACTAGCTGTGACTGCACCTAGCGGACTGCACAATCCCCTATCTGTGTAGGTAAAGAGTTCCACAGCTATCGGGCAAACTGTAGCGGCAAGGAATCACGTCGCTATTACACTTACTGTGTCTGCACAAGCCCCTAGCGGACTGCACAATCCCCTATCTGTGTGGGTAAAGAGTTCTACAGCTATCGGGCTAAATGTAGCGGCAAGGCATCACGTCGTTATTATACTAGCTGCGACTGCACCTAGCGGACTGCACAAGCCTCTATCTGTGTGGGTAAAGCGTTCCACAGCTATTGGGCTAAATGTAGCGGCAAGGCATCACCTCGCTATTATACTAGCTGTGACTGCACCTAGCG
This sequence comes from Prosapia bicincta, assembly GCA_036971475.1. Classification (NCBI taxonomy): domain Eukaryota; kingdom Metazoa; phylum Arthropoda; class Insecta; order Hemiptera; family Cercopidae; genus Prosapia; species Prosapia bicincta. The sequence continues at coordinate 48,735,089 of JBAIZL010000008.1, read as the reverse complement.
GACTGCACAATCCCCTATCTGTGTAGGTAAAGAGTTCCACAGCTATCGGGCAAACTGTAGCGGCAAGGAATCACGTCGCTATTACACTTACTGTGTCTGCACAAGCCCCTAGCGGACTGCACAATCCCCTATCTGTGTGGGTAAAGCGCTCCACAGCTATCGGGCTAAATGTAGCGGCTAGGCATCACGTCGCTATTATACTAGATGTGATTGCACCTAGCGGTCTGCACAATCCCCTATCTGTGTGGGTAAAGAGTTCCACAACTATCAGGCTAACTGTAGCGGCTAGGCATCACCTCGCTATTATACTAGCTGTGACTGCACCTAGCGGACTGCACAATCCCCTATCGGTGTAGGTAAAGAGTTCCACAGCTATCGGGCAAATTGTAGCGGCAAGGAATCACGTCGCTATTACACTTACTGTGTCTGCACAAGCCTCTAGCGGACTGCACAATCCCCTATCTGTGTGGGTAAAGCGCTCCACAGCTATCGGGCTAAATGTAGCGGCTAGGCATCACGTCGCTATTATACTAGATGTGATTGCACCTAGCGGTCTGCACAATCCCCTATCTGTGTGGGTAAAGAGTTCCACAGCTATCGGGCTAACTGTAGAGGCAAGCCACCACGTCGCCATTAGACTAACTGTGTCTGCACAAGCCCCTAGCGTACTGCACAATCCCCTATCTGTGTGGGTAAAGCGCTCCAAGGCTATCGGGCTAAATGTAGCGGCTAGGCATCACGTCGCTATTATACTAGATGTGATTGCACCTAGCGGACTGCACAATCCCCTATCTGTGTAGATAAAGCGTTCCACAGCTATCGGGATAAATGTAGCGGCAAGGGATCACGTCGCTATTAGACTTACTGTGACTGCACCTAGCGGACTGCACAATCCCTATCTGTGTGGGTATAGCGTTCCACAGCTATCGGGCTAAATGTAGCGGCAAGGGATCACGTCGCTTTTAGACTACCTGTAACTGCACCTAGCGGACTGCACAATTCCATATATGTGTGGGTAAAGCGTTCCACAGCTATCGGGCCAACTGTAGCGGCAAGTGGCCACGCCGCTATTAACCTAACTGTGTCTGCATAAGCCCCTAGCGGACTGCACAAGCTCCTATCTGTGTGGGTAAAGCGTTTCACAGCAATCGGGCTAACTGTAGCGGCAAGGTACCACGTTGCTATTTGCCTAATTGTGACTGCACCTAACGGACTGCACAATCCCCTATCTATGTTTGTAAAGCGTTCCACAGCTATCGGGCCAACTGTAGCGGCAAGGCACCACGCCGCTCTTAGACTTACTGTGATTGCACCTAGTGGACTGCACAATCCCCTATCTGTGTGGGTAAAGAGTTCCACAGCTATCAGGATATCTGTAGCGGCAAGGCATCACGTCGCTATTATACTAGCTGTGACTGCACCTAGCGGACTGCACAATCCCCTATCTGTGTGGGTATAGCGTTCCACAGCTATCGGGCTAACTGTAGCGGCAAGCCACCACGTCGCTATTAGACTAACTGTGTCTGCACAAGCCCCTAGCGGACTGCACAATCCCCTATCTGTGTGGATAAAGCGTTCCACAGCTATCGGGATAAATGTAGCGGCAAGGCATCACGTCGTTATTATACTAGCTGCGACTGCACCTAGCGGACTGCACAATCCCCTATCTGTGTGGATAAAGCGTTCCACAGCTATCGGGATAAATGTAGCGGCAAGGCATCACGTCGTTATTATACTAGCTGCGACTGCACCTAGCGGACTGCACAATCCCCTATCTGTGTGGATAAAGCGTTCCACAGCTATCGGGATAAATGTAGCGGCAAGGCATCACGTCGTTATTATACTAGCTGCGACTGCACCTAGCGGACTGCACAATCCCCTAGCTGTGTGGATAAAGCGTTCCACAGCTATCGGGATAAATGTAGCGGCAAGGCATCACGTCGTTATTATACTAGCTGCGACTGCACCTAGCGGACTGCACAATCCCCTATCTGTGTGGATAAAGCGTTCCACAGCTATCGGGATAAATGTAGCGGCAAGGCATCACGTCGTTATTATACTAGCTGCGACTGCCCCTAGCGGACTGCACAATCCCCTATCTGTGTGGATAAAGCGTTCCACAGCTATCGGGATAAATGTAGCGGCAAGGCATCACGTCGTTATTATACTAGCTGCGACTGCACCTAGCGGACTGCACAATCCCCTATCTGTGTGGATAAAGCGTTCCACAGCTATCGGGATAAATGTAGCGGTAAGGCACCACGTCGGTAATAGACTAACTGTTACTGCACCTAGCGGACTGCACAATCCCCTACTTGTTGGGTATAGCGTTCCACAGCTATCGGGCTAACTGTAGTGGCAAGGAACCACGTCGCTATTAGCGTAACTGTGACTGCACTTAGCGGACTGCACAATCCCCTACTTGTTGGGTATAGCGTTCCACAGCTATCGGGCTAACTGTAGTGGCAAGGAACCACGTCGCTATTAGCGTAACTGTGACTGCACTTAGCGGACTGCACAATCCCCTATCTATGTGGGTAAAGAGTTCCACAGCTATCTGGCTAACTGTAGCGGCAAGGTACCACGTCGCTATTTGCCTAACTGTGACTGCACCTAGCGGATTGCACAAATCTCCTATCTGTGTGGGTAAAGGTTTCCATCACTATAGGGCTTACTGTAGCGGCAAGGGGCCTCGCCGCTATTAACCTAACTGTGTTGCACAAGCCCCTAGCGGACTGCACAATCTCCTATCTGCGTGGGTAAAGCGTTCCACAGCTATCGGGCCAACTGTAGCGGCAAGGTACCACGTTGCTATTTGCCTAACTGTGACTTCACCTAGCGGACTGCACAATCCCCTATCTGTTTGAATAAAGCGTTTCGTACCGATCTGGCTAACTGTAGCGCCAAGGCGCCACGCAGCTATTAGTCTAACTGAATGAACACAAGGCCCTAGTGGAATGCACAAGTCTTCATCTGTGTGGGTAAAGCGTTCCTCAGCTATCGGGTTATCTTAAGCGGCAAGGTGCCACGCCGCTTATTAGCCTAACGGTGACAGCACAAGCCCCTAGTGGACTGTAGAAGCCCCTATCTGTGCGGGTAATGCGTTCCAAAGCTTTTGGACTAATTGCAGCTTAACGGAAGCTGTAAGGTCCAACTTTGTTATTGGCATAACTGCTACAGAGCTGTCACTAAATATGCTATTATTATATTGAGTCCAGAATTGACGAAACTTATTTTCACTTTTAATTTTTTTGGTGATAATATATTTTGCTGATGGCAATGGAGTTCTTCACTTTGAAACAACAATTAGAATTAAAATGGTGTTTAATAGAAATAACAATTCAAGATACCATTCTAAGACTGTGTTGTCTTATTTGGAATAAACATAACCTCAAAAATTAGAATTTTCCTTCGAACATAATTTCCTTACTGGCTCTGGGTTATACAGAACTACAATCCATAGATGCAAATTAAAACCTACTACCAACATTCTGTAAAATAAAATCCCCCTTTATAAATCATCAAACCGTGTCTAATCTCTTATTTGAGATAAATTGAATCCGAATCGAGTCCTAACACTCGGCATTAACCTGCCTTCTCAATAATCAATGACACTATTTATTTACTCTACAGCCGAGTGTAACCGACAAGTAACGAATTGTTCCGAAATAAAGCGCATGTCCGGTCGTCAATGCATGCAAACACCGAACACCGCAGTACAGAACGTGTTATAGAAATGTTAAATTGTTAAAGCGGGGTGTCAGTGTTTGTTGTGGCATCGAGCTGTGACTGTGTTATAACTGTGTTTGTTATATTGTCACGAAATTAATTTTCATGAGGTAAACACTTTAATTAGATGTATTATACGATATAGGTAATATATAATAGTCTGGAGTATTCATTACTTAATGATAAGTAATCAACATTGTGGGTGATAGTACTTCAATATTATCCTAATTCCTAAAAATATTTGAATTAAGAAAAATAAGAAAGTTACAACATTTACAATAAAAAAAAGCAGAGCAGCTCTGTTGCCATTTTAATATTTTTGAATTTTGTATTTGAGCTTAAAAATTTAATAAAAAAATTAACTACTAAAGTTTGTTGCTCTTACGGTTCATGTTACTTTTTGTTGGTATTTTTAAAAATGAATTGATAAAAAATTAGTACAGATTAAAATTTTCAGTATAAGGGAAACATTATCAAAAATGAATATAAAAGATTAATGCTATTAATAATGGTGGAAAAAATGTTGAAAGTTTCCAAATATCCTTCACCAGTCTCACTAAAAGTTTTATGTTTTGTTAGAGGAAATTCAGCATTATAAATAATATTGTGTACAATTTAGTTTGAATTTCAAAGATTTAAAGTTATTTTCTTAAAAACTGTAAAACTGTACCAAAGGTTTTAAAACGCTCTAGTCATACTTTAATAGTTTCAAACTCACGAAGAAAATTGTTCAAAATCGATTCTAACATACATTTTAATAACACGGTTTTATACAAATTAATGAAAAATGGTCCAAAGTTACTACTACTGCCATGACTGATTCAAATTTAAAATTTAAACAATAATAATTTACACGCAAAATAAATTTTATAAGTTACTACTTTTGGTATATCTTGGCAAAAATACCCACATTTTGCACTAGGTCAGTGCACTGTTCAATGCCGTGAGTCATGGACATTGACTCTTAAAAAGACCTCAAGATGTACAACACAAAAACTGCAAGTTTTAAATTTTATCACTAACGTATTTAACATTAACGTAAATTTTAACAGTTGTTTTAGTTTCCCTTTTCTTATTTAGTAAAATTCTCTTACACTTATATTACACAATAAGTATTTTCAAGGTGGAAAAAATAAAAAAAACTTATTACTTATTAAAATATCTGTGAAATAAATAGCTTCCCGCAGACATGATCTAGATAAATATTACGGGAGTTTTCTACAAAATGCAGCAAACACATCAAGGCTATTACAGAAAAACACCATCGACAAAATCTACAAACAACTTCTAAAAAAAAAACTCTATACTCACAACAAAAAAAAAAATTATTTCTATTAAAGCAAACATGTATCGATAATGTGGTCATCTTCCTTAGTGATCATTATGCAAATATCAGGGAGAAGGCCACCTGGTTGTGGAAACATATTTGCTTCACTACTGTAATATCTAAGTAAAACCAAAGTGTGTCGAGTATTTAGTTTTTATTTAAGAACTGTTGTTAGGGACTATCTTTTTTTTGATTTTGATGAAAACAATATTATTTAAAAATTAAAAAAAAAATAGCAATTAACTGGCAATAGACAAAACGGGAATGTGAAAACAAAGATTTATTGGTAGTGTTTAAATGTTTATTGTTGAAACTGAAAATGGTTATAATATTTATTATTTCAATTTAAAAGGTTAGGTTTTAATGTCCATATTACTAAATCCCTTCTATTAAACCGTGTTAAGAGTAAAAACTGATTGGGTAAGTAGAGCGTTCAATACTTTCATTCTCTCTCTCTCGATACACACACACACACACACACACACACACACACACACACACACACACACACACACACACACACACACACACACACACACACACACACACACACACACACACACACACACACACACACACACACACACACACACACACACACACACACACACACACACACACACACACACACACACACACACACACACACACACACACACACACACACACACACACACACACACACACACACACACACACACACACACACACACACACACACACACACACACACACACACACACACACACACACACACACACACACACACACACAAACACACACACACACACACACACACACACACACACACACACACACAGACACAGACACAGACACAGACACACACACACACACACACACACACACACACACACACACACACACACACACACACACACACACACACACACACACACACACACACACACATACACACACAAACACACACACACACAGACACACACACACACACACACACACACACACACACACACACACACACACACACACACACACACACACACACACACACACACACACACACACAGACACACACACACACACACACACACACACACACACACACACACACACACTACATCCGTTCGTTAGGCATGTCTGTTTAAGAATCACGTTTCCACGTTTCATTAAAACCTCAGCTCTGTGGACATTTGCCCCGTTGAGATGAGCAGGTGTATTTATGCTATGTGGGCTATATATCTTTGCTCTAAGCCTATTTGGTAATCACAGAGCTATACACAACGGACTCATTGACTGATCGCCCGGACAGGAACACACACAACATCGACCTATCACAGGATGTTACGATAGGAATGTAAACGCTTGCGTTTCGTCTTATACACTAAAACAGATGTTGCCCGGGGTCACGACATTTCGCCTAAGCTTTGATGTGCTTATCTCTGCTAATTAAACACACGTTGTTTATCACTAGTTGGAATACAACTGTGTGGAATTTGAAGTAAATAAATACACCGTCTTATAACTAGAGTTGCAAACCTAGACACTCTCCTTCGCCCCAGAGTACTTGTAGTAAGCGACCTTGGGCACGCGGTGGCGTAATTTCCTGCGGTTTCTAGTGTCCCTTATTCCATTAAATCCTAAGTAATTTCATCTACTCTTTTTCCTTTTTTCTTAATTAACGAGGAGTAGCCCGGACAGAGAATAGGTCTACTGCGACACGGGACTCTGTACTCATGACGTCATATCTCCCCCAAGTGGTACCTTTATACTACCTTCATTCACAGTCTTCTGTTCTTAGTAGATGATAAATCTTGCTCATCGTCTGTAGCCTACAAATGGAAAGAAACCATCATCAAAGGTATCTCATCTGATTTTACATTTTTGATGTATCACTTGATGGTTACTTTGGTACTAAATATGACATAAAATAAACACACTTATATTATTATGTGTAGTGGATTTTTTTGTACTTATTAAAGACAGTTTAATTATAAGGTTAACAATATTCGTTAATTCCTATTGAGCATCTGGATAATTCCTCCATTGCTATTTCCCATCCTCTCTGCTTCCGCTCACTTAAATTTGCCTATCTTTTCTATGTAACGTTTCTCCCCCAAAGTCACTTCATCGATTTAATATACTATCTTCTGCCATCACATTGTTAATCGCTCTAATCGATTCCACTCACTCAGGTTAGGTATACTCGGGATACAGTGGTTCACTGGCATATACCATTTTTTCTTGCCAAAAACCTGAGACACAAAATGTCTTCCATTCCTTTCCTCGCAGTTGGTATACTACCCAATCTGTGTAGTAACATAGAGTACAGGCGATGTATTTGGAGTACCCCATTTTGTCTATAATTCGTTCAATTAATGAGATCTTGAATTTCGTTTAATCTCTTTCTCGCCTCTCACTGCAAGCTCGCAAAGTCCTTCTGGTGATCTCGGCATAAACTTCTGGTGATCAGGGTAGGGCCGGGCCGAAGACTGTTACATAGTGGTACCACGGGTCGTGGCACCAAGCCTCCTGCCTCGGACCTGACGCTAGTCACCCGGACTTATGTAACAACTTGCATTGATGTTTTAAAATTTTCCAGTGTTACTGTTATAGTACATGTGTTATATCTTAATATCAATCCAACTGTATGTTGTATGTAAGTTCCTTCAAACTTAAAGAAAAACAACGATTACTTCTTATTTAAACCTTTAGTAACGTTATAAGATATCATTGTCTTCTGCCATAAGATAATCTATGTCTATACTTACAATAAAACTCGGTTAGGACGTTTCGAAGAGACCGAACCAAAAAGGCATCGTACATGGCAAAGCGGATTGAGCGGGAATCTTCTCCTACGCCTGAGTTACTGGTCGAAATAAATGTAAAGCTTTTATGTGCAATATACAAAGGTTTTTAGAGTAAATATACAAAAAACAATACTGTGATGTGACTACATTTATGGCATTGTATTCATATGGTATGGCAATATGTAAAAAATGATCTTAAATAAGAAGGTTTTTAGAATGAATTTATATACCTTACTAATTGTTACAGGAAAATTTAGGCATCGAACAAAGAGCTTGTTAGACAGGATTTAACTAGGTATTACTGTTTACATAAATCCTTAAATTGACGGTAGCTCGATTAATCGGGGTTTACATTTAAACGCGCAGCCCCTCCCCTCATTACCCCGGATGATCGAGTTTCTCCTTTACAGCTTTTTTGGAATTGATTAGAAGAACGTAAGGTTAGATGTTTTCTCACGTAAACATTTAATCCATTTGAATGTTTTTCTTATCTCAAAGCGAAAATGAGTGCTTAGATTGCAAAAGATCGTATTGGGTAGTATCACACAAGATAGCATTAGATGCTATCACATAATATCGCATTGTGTGGTATCGCAAAAGATTGTATTGGGTGCTATCGGAAGATCACAATGGGTGCTATCACATAATATAGCATTGGGTGCTATCTCATTAGATCGCCATGGGTGCAATAGCATAAGATTGTATTGGGTGCTATAGGAAGATCGCAATGTGTGCTACCACATAGTATCGCATTGTGAGCTTTCACATAAGATCGCATTTGGTGCTATATGTTAAGATTGTATTGGGTGCTATAGGAAGATCACAATGGGTGCTATCACATAATATAGCATTGGGTGCTATCTCATTAGATCGCCATGGGTGCAATAGCATAAGATTGTATTGGGTGCTATAGGAAGATCGCAATGTGTGCTACCACATAGTATCGCATTGTGAGCTTTCACATAAGATCGCATTTGGTGCTATATGATAAGATTGTATTGGGTGCTATAGGAAGATCGCAATGGGTGCTATCACATAATATCGCATTGGGTGCTTTCGCATTAGAACGCATTGGGTGCTATAGCATAATATTGTATTGGGTGCTATCACAAGATCGCAATGGGTGCTATCACATAATATCGCATTGGGTGCTTTCTCAAGAGATCACCATGGGTGCTATAGCATAAGATTGTATTGGGTGCTATCGAAAGATCGCAATGGGTGCTATCACATAATATCGCATTGGGTGCTTTCGCATAAGATCGCAATGGGAGCTATCGCACTATATCGCATTGGTTGCTAAGACATGAGATCGCGTTGGTTGAATCGGATAAGATCGCATTAGGTGCTATCACACACGCCTTTGGGTACTTTCGCATCAGGTGCTTTCATAAACGATAGCATTGGGTGCTTTTGCGTAAGATCGGATTGTTTGCTATCGTATAGGATCGCATTGGGTGCTTTCGGAAAAGATCGCATTGGGTGCTATCACATACGATCGTATTAGGTGTTATCACACACGGTCGCCTTTGGGTTCTTTCGCAATTAGTGCTTTCACATACGATCGCATTGGGTGCTATCACATACGATAGGATTGGGTGCTTTCGCAAAAGATCGCATTGAGTTCTATAGTATAAGATCGCAATGGGTGCTATCGCATAAAATCGCGTTGGTTGGTATCGCATTATTTGCAATCACATACGATCGCATTGGATGCTTTCGCATAAGATCGCATTGAGTGCTATAACATAAGATCGCAATGGGTGCCATCGTAAAAGTTTGCGCTGGGTGCTATAGCAAAGATCGCAATGGGTGCTATCTCTTAAGATCGCATTATATGCTAAGGGATAAAAACGCATTGTGTTTTATCGCCTAAGATGGTTATTTATTACGTACAGAAAACGTCTCGCCTTGAATAGGGTATGAAAACTATTTGGTAAAGCTATAACAGACAAGACAGAACGCGACCAATCCAAGAGCAGGCGAAGAAGAGTATAGATCCAACTCGAGCATGCTACACGCGTAGATAAATGAAAAAAACTAACTATTGTGTGTAATAAAATTGTACCTCAGTCTGTTAAAAGTAAGTAGTTTTAAAAACAAATTATTTCAGATTAAAACACAAGTATGTATTCAAACGCGTTTCAACAGTTGAGTTACCATCATCAGTGATACATTAGACTCACCTACCAAACGAACAGTAGGCCTTATGCCATTATTTGCATCAATTGAATAATAAATTTAGTTAAAAAATGGAAGTTTTAGTTACAGTATCACTAAAAATGGCGGTGTAGAAACCGAAACTCATTAAAAAAAATATCGTATTAAAAAAAAATTGAGTGGTTTGTATTTTTAATTACTGGGTATAGGACAGAATACTGTTAAATATATTAAATCAATCAGTAATAAGGGCCTTTACAAACTTAGCATAAACAGTTACTTTAATAACAGTAACGCTGAAACAACAAAGGAGCAGCGAAAGTTGACTTTTGTATTTTACGATTAAGTATTTTAACGAAAATTAGTTGAACTGTAAGCTTCGAGCGAGACCACTTTATGTTAAAGTTTGGTCCCTTACAATAATATTGCTTCACGTATAGTATTACTAAAAAAATAAGTGTTTAAAGGGAGCTGATTATTGCAAAAACGTGACACAGGATATGACACACACACACACTCGCGCGTCGAACGAGTTGTTAAATTCACGTAGCTGGCCAGTTTATATAGCCGTGTCGGATATTAGACTCCGCCGCTACGTGTTGCTGACTCTGTAACCACACAATTACTGCAGGCATGCAGTCTGCCTACCCCTCCTCCTCCAGTACGTTCCAGCGGGACAAAATCGAAGGAAGACAAAATCTCGTTTGAAATATTTGCCTACCCCTTTAACCTGTGACCTGCTGACAATGAAAGCGCCTTGAAGCATTATTATAATGAGCGCTACACCTCTGCTAGAACGGAGGATTTATTTAATATATACAATGTAAATTGTTGTTAGACACTTCAACACATCTTCGTTAAAAGCATAGCTTAAACGGCTTTACTTCATTGGAAATAAAATATGTGCTCACTCATGCACGCATTTACACAAGTGTTTTATTGCACAGAATAAATAAGTTATTGTACGTATGAATTCACACGAAATATTATTTATAAAATATTCTCCTTATTTAAGCATTCTCAATAATTACTTAACTACTATTACCAAATATCCACTTCGGTGAAACATAGAGAACGTAAAAACACAATCACGTCATCGCACGTTTTATAAATACAAAATTAAATCGACATATTACTATACTTGTTTCCTGATGAGCGAGGTCTCTGAATACAAGTGGATGTCCTAAAGCAATATAGACCCATAACGTATACATATATATATATATATATATCATCATTATCATCATCATCATCATCATCATCCCTAGTTCAAGCTAGTTAGGAGAAAAGCATTTTCTTCATTAGTATTCTACAACAAGGAAACAAAAATTTCTAATAATATTGGAGATTTTTGAACATATAGATTAATGCATATTAAAAGATGTGGCTGATATGACGTGTAAAGATCTAGTACCCGGCTCAACTCTTCGTATCTTGTCACATTGCTGCCCTGCTGCCTTCTGGTCTGGGGCGTGTGCCACTACACATTGTAAGGCTTTCGTCACAAGATGTGCGTTGTGTACATTGCAAGCCTTTTGTTACATGACGTGTGTAGCACTTACTTGTACCCGACTCAACTCTTCGTATCTTGTTCCATTGCTGCACTGCTGCCTTTTGGTCTGGGGCGTGTGCCAATACACATTGTAAGGCTTTCGTCACAAGATGTGCGTTGTGCACATTGCAAGCCTTTTGTTACATGACGTGTGTAGCACTTACTTGTACCCGACTCAACTCTTCGTATCTTGTTACATTACTGCCCTGCTGGTCTGAGGCGTGTGCCACTACACATTGTAAGTCTTTGGTCACATGACGTGTATAGCACTTTCTAGTACCCGGCTCAACTCTTCGTATCTTGTTAAATTGCTGCCCTGCTGCCTTCTGGTCTGGGGCGTGTGCACTGCACATTGTAAGGCTTTCGTCACAAGATGTGTGTTATGCACATTGTAAGTCTTTGGTCACATGACGTGTGTAGCACTTTCTTGTACCCGGCTCAACTCTTCGTATCTTGTTAAATTGCTGCCCTGCTGCCTTCTGGTCTGGGGCGTGTGCACTGCACATTGTAAGGCTTTCGTCACAAGATGTATGTTATGCACATTGTAAGCCTTTGGTTACATGACGTGTGTAGCACTTTCTTGTACCCGGCTCAAATCTTCGTACCTTGTTACATTGCTGCCCTGCTGAATTCTGGTCTGAGGCGTGTGCTACTACACATTGTAAAGCGTTCGTCACAAGATGTGCGTTATTGCACTCTGTAAGTCTTTGGTCACATGACGTGTGTAGCACTCTCTTGTACCCTGCTCAACTCTTCGTATCTTATCACATTGCTGCCCTGCTGCCTTTTGGTCTGAGGCATGTTCTGCTACACATTGTAAGGCTTTCGTCACAAGATGTCGTTAGTGCACATTGTTAGCCTTTGGTCACATGACGTGTGTAGCACTCTCTTGTACCCGGCTCAACTCTTCGTATCTTGTCACATTGCTGCCCTGCTGCCTTTTGGTCTGAGGCGTATTCTGCTACACATTGTAAGGCTTTCGTCACAAGATGTCGTTAGTGCACATTGTAAGCCTTTGGTCACATGACGTGTGTAGCACTCTCTTGTGCCCGGTTCAACTCTTCGTATCTTGTCACATTGCTGCCCTGCTGCCTTCTGGTCTGTGCTACTACACATTGTGATATACTCTTATGCTATAGAGTTACAAATATTTGATAAACATATATTTTGACAATAATAATATTTGTTTAAAAAAAGAAATGTTTTAACAATTAGTATATACTATATATTAGTTAAATAGGTGGAATAAAGGAAACCTAATGAATGTTGTATTTGTTACAGTAACGGAAGAGTTGTAGTACGGAGGCGGAACCTGAGCAGAATGTGAAGGTAAGGTTTGTCTACCAGGTTATTAGGTTTAACTATATATGTTTAGTCCCTTTAAAATTATCTCATAATTTTTCTATTACTATAACCTACTTCTTATGTTTTTATCTGAAAGCTAAATTTTCAATCTTTAATTCATATGATTAAACACAGTGCAATCACCTCAATCACAATAAATTCAAAGAAATAATGGATATTCAAGGACTTTAGAGAAAAACAAACTGCGCAGCATGTTATTAATTATTTCGTCACGGAATATGAATATAAAGGGAAGATTGAGGTAGAGACCAGAAACGACTCTGTTATTGGGAGGTGAAAGGAAATCATTCCTTGCTTTGAAACTACCTCTTCACTGAAGCACATTTGCCTTCCAGCAGAGTCAAGAAAGAGGCCCGGCTCCTCATTAGTGTGCGTCTTTGTGGAGAATAGGGAAAAGTGGATATACGGGAGTGAATCACGTAATACTGGGTATATAGGTGTTGTGGAGAGCTTCCATTGGTACAGAGAAACATTTCCTTGCGAACGGAGTCTTCTTAAAATAATTTCAAATTTTGTTCCCTTTTCAGTAACTGTAAAAACGGAAAATAAATTTTGTGTATCTCTGCTCATACCAGAGATGAGGTAGTACATGCGTAATTTATTACGGTTGTGTCTTTGCTCATCACAAAAACATGGTACAAGCGTGATTTTTTTTCGTTTGTGTCGTTGCTCGTTACAGAGTTGAGATGGTACACACGTAATTTATTTTCGTTTGTGTCTTTGCTCATTACCGAGATGAGATGGTACACGTGCAATTTATTTTCGTTCATGTCTTTGCCGATTAAAGAGTTGAGATGGTACACACGTAATTTATTTCGTTTGTGTCTTTGCTCATTACCGAGATGAGATGGTACACGTGCAATTTATTTTCGTTCATGTCTTTGCTGATTACAGAGTTGAGATGGTACACACGTAATTTATTTTCGTTCGTGTCTTTGCTCATTACAGAGTTGAAAGTTCACGCGTAATTTGTGTTCACTCGTGTCTTTGCTCATTACAGAGTTGAGATGGTACACACGTAATTTATTTTCGTTCGTGTCTTTGCTCATTACAGAGTTGAAAGTTCACGCGTAATTTGTGTTCACTCGTGTCTTTGCTCATTACAGAGTTGAGATGGTACACACGTAATTTATTTTCGTTTGTGTCTTTGCTCATTACCGAGATGAGATGGTACACGTACAATTTATTTTCGTTCATGTCTTTGCTCATTACAGAGTTGAAAGTTCACGCGTAATTTGTGTTCACTCGTGTCTTTGCTCATTACAGAGTTGAGATGGTACACACGTAATTTATTTTCGTTTGTGTCTTTGCTCATTACCGAGATGAGATGGTACACGTGCAATTTATTTTCGTTCATGTCTTTGCTCATTACAGAGTTGAGATGGTACACACGTAATTTATTTTCGTTTGTGTCTTTGCTCATTACCGAGATGAGATGGTACACGTGCAATTTATTTTCGTTCATGTCTTTGCTCATTGCAGAGTTGAAAGTTCACGCGTAATTTGTGTTCACTCGTGTCTTTGCTCATTACAGAGTTGAGATGGTACACACGTAATTTATTTTCGCTTGTGTCTTTGCTCATTACCGAGATGAGATGGTACACGTGCAATTTATTTTCGTTCATGTCTTTGCTCATTACAGAGTTGAGATGGTACACACGTAATTTATTTTCGTTTGTGTCTTTGCTCATTACCGAGATGAGATGGTACACGTGCAATTTATTTTCGTTCATGTCTTTGCTGATTACAGAGTTGAGATGGTACACGTGCAATTTATTTTCGTTCATGTCTTTGCTGATTACAGAGTTGAGATGGTACACGTGCAATTTATTTTCGTTCATGTCTTTGCTGATTACAGAGTTGAAAGTTTACGCGTAATTTGTGTTCACTCGTGTCTTTGCTCATTACAGAGTTGAGATGGTACACACGTAATTTATTTTCGTTTGTGTCTTTGCTCATTACCGAGATGAGATGGTACACGTGCAATTTATTTTCGTTCATGTCTTTGATCATTACAGAGTTGAGATGGTACACACGTAATTTATTTTCGTTTGTGTCTTTGCTCATTACCGAGATGAGATGGTACACGTGCAATTTATTTTCGTTCATGTCTTTGCTCATTACAGAGTTGAAAGTTCACGCGTAATTTGTGTTCACTCGTGTCTTTGCTCATTACAGAGTTGAGATGGTACACACGTAATTTATTTTCGTTTGTGTCTTTGCTCATTACCGAGATGAGATGGTACACATGCAATTTATTTTCGTTCATGTCTTTGCTCATTACAGAGTTGAGATGGTACACACGTAATTTATTTTCGTTTGTGTCTTTGCTCATTACCGAGATGAGATGGTACACGTGCAATTTATTTTCGTTCATGTCTTTGCTGGTTACAGAGTTGAGATGGTACACGTGCAATTTATTTCCGTTCATGTCTTTGCTGATTACAGAGTTGAGATGGTACACACGTAATTTATTTTCGTTCGTGTCTTTGCTCATTACAGAGTTGAAAGTTCACGCGTAATTTGTGTTCACTCGTGTCTTTGCTCATTACAGAGTTGAGATGGTACACACGTAATTTATTTTCGTTCGTGTCTTTGCTCATTACAGAGTTGAAAGTTCACGCGTAATTTGTGTTCACTCGTGTCTTTGCTCATTACAGAGCTGAGATGGTACACACGTAATTTATTTTCGTTCGTGTCTTTGCTCATTACAGAGTTGAAAGTTCACGCGTAATTTGTGTTCATTCGTGTCTTTGCTCATTACAGAGTTGAGATGGTACACACGTAATTTATTTTCGTTTGTGTCTTTGCTCATTACCGAGATGAGATGGTACACGTGCAATTTATTTTCGTTCATGTCTTTGCTGATTACAGAGTTTAGATGGTACACACGTAATTTATTTTCGTTTGTGTCTTTGCTCATTACCGAGATGAGATGGTACACGTGCAATTTATTTTCGTTCATGTCTTTGCTGATTACAGAGTTGAGATGGTACACGCGTAATTTATTTTCGTTCGTGTCTTTGCTCATTACAGAGTTGAAAGTTCACGCGTAATTTGTGTTCACTCGTGTCTTTGCTCATTACAGAGTTGAGATGGTACACACGTAATTTATTTTCGTTTGTGTCTTTGCTCATTACCGAGATGAGATGGTACACGTGCAATTTATTTTCGTTCATGTCTTTACTCATTACAGAGTTGAAAGTTCACGCGTAATTTGTGTTCACTCGTGTCTTTGCTCATTACAGAGTTGAGATGGTACACACGTAATTTATTTTCGTTTGTGTCTTTGCTCATTACCGAGATGAGATGGTACACGTGCAATTTATTTTCGTTCATGTCTTTGCTGATTACAGAGTTGAGATGGTACACACGTAATTTATTTTCGTTCGTGTCTTTGCTCATTACAGAGTTGAAAGTTCACGCGTAATTTGTGTTCACTCGTGTCTTTGCTCATTACAGAGTTGAGATGGTACACACGTAATTTATTTTCGTTTGTGCCTTGCTCATTACCGAGATGAGATGGTACACGTGCAATTTATTTTCGTTCATGTCTTTGCTCATTAGAGAGTTGAGATGGTACACACGTAATTTATTTTCGTTTGTGTCTTTGCTCATTATCGAGATGAGATGGTACACGTGCAATTTATTTTCGTTCATGTCTTTGCTCATTACAGAGTTGAAAGTTCACGCGTAATTTGTGTTCACTCGTGTCTTTGCTCATTACAGAGTTGAGATGGTACACACGTCATTTATTTTCGCTTGTGACTTTGCTCATTACCGAGATGAGATGGTACACGTGCAATTTATTTTCGTTCATGTCTTTGCTCATTACAGAGTTGAGATGGTACACACGTAATTTATTTTCGTTTGTGTCTTTGCTCATTACCGAGATGAGATGGTACACGTGCAATTTATTTTCGTTCATGTCTTTGCTGATTACAGAGTCGAGATGGTACACGTGCAATTTATTTTCGTTCATGTCTTTGCTGATTACAGAGTTGAGATGGTACACGTGCAATTTATTTTCGTTCATGTTTTTGCTGATTACAGAGTTGAAAGTTCACGCGTAATTTGTGTTCACTCGTGTCTTTGCTCATTACAGAGTTGAGATGGTACACACGTAATTTATTTTCGTTTGTGTCTTTGCTCATTACCGAGATGAGATGGTACACGTGCAATTTATTTTCGTTCATGTCTTTGCTCATTACAGAGTTGAGATGGTACACACGTAATTCATTTTCGTTTGTGTCTTTGCTCATTACCGAGATGAGATGGTACACGTGCAATTTATTTTCGTTCATGTCTTTGCTCATTACAGAATTGAAAGTTCACGCGTAATTTGTGTTCACTCGTGTCTTTGCTCATTACAGAGTTGAGATGGTACACACGTAATTTATTTTCGTTTGTGTCTTTGCTCATTACCGAGATGAGATGGTACAAATGCAATTTATTTTCGTTCATGTCTTTGCTCATTACAGAGTTGAGATGGTACACACGTAATTTATTTTCGTTTGTGTCTTTGCTCATTACCGAGATGAGATGGTACACGTGCAATTTATTTTCGTTCATGTCTTTGCTGGTTACAGAGTTGAGATGGTACACGTGCAATTTATTTCCGTTCATGTCTTTGCTGATTACAGAGTTGAGATGGTACACACGTAATTTATTTTCGTTCGTGTCTTTGCTCATTACAGAGTTGAAAGTTCACGCGTAATTTGTGTTCACTCGTGTCTTTGCTCATTACAGAGTTGAGATGGTACACACGTAATTTATTTTCGTTCGTGTCTTTGCTCATTACAGAGTTGAAAGTTCACGCGTAATTTGTGTTCACTCGTGTCTTTGCTCATTACAGAGTTGAGATGGTACACACGTAATTTATTTTCGATCGTGTCTTTGCTCATTACAGAGTTGAATGTTCACGCGTAATTTGTGTTCATTCGTGTCTTTGCTCATTACAGAGTTGAGATGGTACACACGTAATTTATTTTCGTTTGTGTCTTTGCTCATTACCGAGATGAGATGGTACACGTGCAATTTATTTTCGCTCATGTCTTTGCTGATTACAGAGTTGAGATGGTACACACGTAATTTATTTTCGTTCGTGTCTTTGCTCATTACAGAGTTGAAAGTTCACGCGTAATTTGTGTTCACTCGTGTCTTTGCTCATTACAGAGTTGAGATGGTACACACGTAATTTATTTTCGTTTGTATCGTTGCTCATTACCGAGATGAGATGGTACACGTGCAATTTATTTTCGTTCATGTCTTTGCTGATTACAGAGTTGAGATGGTACACACGTAATTTATTTTCGTTTGTGTCTTTGCTCATTACCGAGATGAGATGGTACACGTGCAATTTATTTTCGTTCATGTCTTTGCTCATTACAGAGTTGAGATGGTACACACGTAATTTATTTTCGTTTGTGTCTTTGCTCATTACCGAGATGAGATGGTACACGTGCAATTTATTTTCGTTCATGTCTTTGCTGGTTACAGAGTTGAGATGGTACACGTGCAATTTATTTCCGTTCATGTCTTTGCTGATTACAGAGTTGAGATGGTACACACGTAATTTATTTTCGTTCGTGTCTTTGCTCATTACAGAGTTGAAAGTTCACGCGTAATTTGTGTTCACTCGTGTCTTTGCTCATTACAGAGTTGAGATGGTACACACGTAATTTATTTTCGTTCGTGTCTTTGCTCATTACAGAGTTGAAAGTTCACGCGTAATTTGTGTTCACTCGTGTCTTTGCTCATTACAGAGCTGAGATGGTACACACGTAATTTATTTTCGTTCGTGTCTTTGCTCATTACAGAGTTGAAAGTTCACGCGTAATTTGTGTTCATTCGTGTCTTTGCTCATTACAGAGTTGAGATGGTACACACGTAATTTATTTTCGTTTGTGTCTTTGCTCATTACCGAGATGAGATGGTACACGTGCAATTTATTTTCGTTCATGTCTTTGCTGATTACAGAGTTTAGATGGTACACACGTAATTTATTTTCGTTTGTGTCTTTGCTCATTACCGAGATGAGATGGTACACGTGCAATTTATTTTCGTTCATGTCTTTGCTGATTACAGAGTTGAGATGGTACACGCGTAATTTATTTTCGTTCGTGTCTTTGCTCATTACAGAGTTGAAAGTTCACGCGTAATTTGTGTTCACTCGTGTCTTTGCTCATTACAGAGTTGAGATGGTACACACGTAATTTATTTTCGTTTGTGTCTTTGCTCATTACCGAGATGAGATGGTACACGTGCAATTTATTTTCGTTCATGTCTTTACTCATTACAGAGTTGAAAGTTCACGCGTAATTTGTGTTCACTCGTGTCTTTGCTCATTACAGAGTTGAGATGGTACACACGTAATTTATTTTCGTTTGTGTCTTTGCTCATTACCGAGATGAGATGGTACACGTGCAATTTATTTTCGTTCATGTCTTTGCTGATTACAGAGTTGAGATGGTACACACGTAATTTATTTTCGTTCGTGTCTTTGCTCATTACAGAGTTGAAAGTTCACGCGTAATTTGTGTTCACTCGTGTCTTTGCTCATTACAGAGTTGAGATGGTACACACGTAATTTATTTTCGTTTGTGCCTTGCTCATTACCGAGATGAGATGGTACACGTGCAATTTATTTTCGTTCATGTCTTTGCTCATTAGAGAGTTGAGATGGTACACACGTAATTTATTTTCGTTTGTGTCTTTGCTCATTATCGAGATGAGATGGTACACGTGCAATTTATTTTCGTTCATGTCTTTGCTCATTACAGAGTTGAAAGTTCACGCGTAATTTGTGTTCACTCGTGTCTTTGCTCATTACAGAGTTGAGATGGTACACACGTCATTTATTTTCGCTTGTGACTTTGCTCATTACCGAGATGAGATGGTACACGTGCAATTTATTTTCGTTCATGTCTTTGCTCATTACAGAGTTGAGATGGTACACACGTAATTTATTTTCGTTTGTGTCTTTGCTCATTACCGAGATGAGATGGTACACGTGCAATTTATTTTCGTTCATGTCTTTGCTGATTACAGAGTCGAGATGGTACACGTGCAATTTATTTTCGTTCATGGCTTTGCTGATTACAGAGTTGAGATGGTACACGTGCAATTTATTTTCGTTCATGTTTTTGCTGATTACAGAGTTGAAAGTTCACGCGTAATTTGTGTTCACTCGTGTCTTTGCTCATTACAGAGTTGAGATGGTACACACGTAATTTATTTTCGTTTGTGTCTTTGCTCATTACCGAGATGAGATGGTACACGTGCAATTTATTTTCGTTCATGTCTTTGCTCATTACAGAGTTGAGATGGTACACACGTAATTCATTTTCGTTTGTGTCTTTGCTCATTACCGAGATGAGATGGTACACGTGCAATTTATTTTCGTTCATGTCTTTGCTCATTACAGAATTGAAAGTTCACGCGTAATTTGTGTTCACTCGTGTCTTTGCTCATTACAGAGTTGAGATGGTACACACGTAATTTATTTTCGTTTGTGTCTTTGCTCATTACCGAGATGAGATGGTACAAATGCAATTTATTTTCGTTCATGTCTTTGCTCATTACAGAGTTGAGATGGTACACACGTAATTTATTTTCGTTTGTGTCTTTGCTCATTACCGAGATGAGATGGTACACGTGCAATTTATTTTCGTTCATGTCTTTGCTGGTTACAGAGTTGAGATGGTACACGTGCAATTTATTTCCGTTCATGTCTTTGCTGATTACAGAGTTGAGATGGTACACACGTAATTTATTTTCGTTCGTGTCTTTGCTCATTACAGAGTTGAAAGTTCACGCGTAATTTGTGTTCACTCGTGTCTTTGCTCATTACAGAGTTGAGATGGTACACACGTAATTTATTTTCGTTCGTGTCTTTGCTCATTACAGAGTTGAAAGTTCACGCGTAATTTGTGTTCACTCGTGTCTTTGCTCATTACAGAGTTGAGATGGTACACACGTAATTTATTTTCGATCGTGTCTTTGCTCATTACAGAGTTGAATGTTCACGCGTAATTTGTGTTCATTCGTGTCTTTGCTCATTACAGAGTTGAGATGGTACACACGTAATTTATTTTCGTTTGTGTCTTTGCTCATTACCGAGATGAGATGGTACACGTGCAATTTATTTTCGCTCATGTCTTTGCTGATTACAGAGTTGAGATGGTACACACGTAATTTATTTTCGTTCGTGTCTTTGCTCATTACAGAGTTGAAAGTTCACGCGTAATTTGTGTTCACTCGTGTCTTTGCTCATTACAGAGTTGAGATGGTACACACGTAATTTATTTTCGTTTGTATCGTTGCTCATTACCGAGATGAGATGGTACACGTGCAATTTATTTTCGTTCATGTCTTTGCTGATTACAGAGTTGAGATGGTACACACGTAATTTATTTTCGTTTGTGTCTTTGCTCATTACCGAGATGAGATGGTACACGTGCAATTTATTTTCGTTCATGTCTTTGCTGATTACAGAGTTTAGATGGTACACACGTAATTTATTTTCGTTTGTGTCTTTGCTCATTACCGAGATGAGATGGTACACGTGCAATTTATTTTCGTTCATGTCTTTACTCATTACAGAGTTGAAAGTTCACGCGTAATTTGTGTTCACTCGTGTCTTTGCTCATTACAGAGTTGAGATGGTACACACGTAATTTATTTTCGTTTGTGTCTTTGCTCATTACCGAGATGAGATGGTACACGTGCAATTTATTTTCGTTCATGTCTTTGCTGATTACAGAGTTGAGATGGTACACACGTAATTTATTTTCGTTCGTGTCTTTGCTCATTACAGAGTTGAAAGTTCACGCGTAATTTGTGTTCACTCGTGTCTTTGCTCATTACAGAGTTGAGATGGTACACACGTAATTTATTTTCGTTTGTGTCTTTGCTCATTACCGAGATGAGATGGTACACGTGCAATTTATTTTCGTTCATGTCTTTGCTCATTACAGAGTTGAGATGGTACACACGTAATTCATTTTCGTTTGTGTCTTTGCTCATTACCGAGATGAGATGGTACACGTGCAATTTATTTTCGTTCATGTCTTTGCTCATTACAGAATTGAAAGTTCACGCGTAATTTGTGTTCACTCGTGTCTTTGCTCATTACAGAGTTGAGATGGTACACACGTAATTTATTTTCGTTTGTGTCTTTGCTCATTACCGAGATGAGATGGTACAAATGCAATTTATTTTCGTTCATGTCTTTGCTCATTACAGAGTTGAGATGGTACACACGTAATTTATTTTCGTTTGTGTCTTTGCTCATTACCGAGATGAGATGGTACACGTGCAATTTATTTTCGTTCATGTCTTTGCTGGTTACAGAGTTGAGATGGTACACGTGCAATTTATTTCCGTTCATGTCTTTGCTGATTACAGAGTTGAGATGGTACACACGTAATTTATTTTCGTTCGTGTCTTTGCTCATTACAGAGTTGAAAGTTCACGCGTAATTTGTGTTCACTCGTGTCTTTGCTCATTACAGAGTTGAGATGGTACACACGTAATTTATTTTCGTTCGTGTCTTTGCTCATTACAGAGTTGAAAGTTCACGCGTAATTTGTGTTCACTCGTGTCTTTGCTCATTACAGAGTTGAGATGGTACACACGTAATTTATTTTCGATCGTGTCTTTGCTCATTACAGAGTTGAATGTTCACGCGTAATTTGTGTTCATTCGTGTCTTTGCTCATTACAGAGTTGAGATGGTACACACGTAATTTATTTTCGTTTGTGTCTTTGCTCATTACCGAGATGAGATGGTACACGTGCAATTTATTTTCGCTCATGTCTTTGCTGATTACAGAGTTGAGATGGTACACACGTAATTTATTTTCGTTCGTGTCTTTGCTCATTACAGAGTTGAAAGTTCACGCGTAATTTGTGTTCACTCGTGTCTTTGCTCATTACAGAGTTGAGATGGTACACACGTAATTTATTTTCGTTTGTATCGTTGCTCATTACCGAGATGAGATGGTACACGTGCAATTTATTTTCGTTCATGTCTTTGCTGATTACAGAGTTGAGATGGTACACACGTAATTTATTTTCGTTTGTGTCTTTGCTCATTACCGAGATGAGATGGTACACGTGCAATTTATTTTCGTTCATGTCTTTGCTGATTACAGAGTTTAGATGGTACACACGTAATTTATTTTCGTTTGTGTCTTTGCTCATTACCGAGATGAGATGGTACACGTGCAATTTATTTTCGTTCATGTCTTTACTCATTACAGAGTTGAAAGTTCACGCGTAATTTGTGTTCACTCGTGTCTTTGCTCATTACAGAGTTGAGATGGTACACACGTAATTTATTTTCGTTTGTGTCTTTGCTCATTACCGAGATGAGATGGTACACGTGCAATTTATTTTCGTTCATGTCTTTGCTGATTACAGAGTTGAGATGGTACACACGTAATTTATTTTCGTTCGTGTCTTTGCTCATTACAGAGTTGAAAGTTCACGCGTAATTTGTGTTCACTCGTGTTTTGCTCATTACAGAGTTGAGATGGTACACACGTAATTTATTTTCGTTTGTGTCTTTGCTCATTACCGAGATGAGATGGTACACGTGCAATTTATTTTCTTTCATGTCTTTGCTCATTACAGAGTTGAGATGGTACACACGTAATTTATTTTCGTTTGTGTCTTTGCTCATTACCGAGATGAGATGGTACACGTGCAATTTATTTTCGTTCATGTCTTTGCTGATTACAGAGTTGAGATGGTACACGTGCAATTTATTTTCGTTCATGTCTTTGCTGATTACAGAGTTGAGATGGTACACGTGCAATTTATTTTCGTTCATGTCTTTGGTGATTACAGAGTTGAAAGTTCACGCGTAATTTGTGTTCACTCGTGTCTTTGCTCATTACAGAGTTGAGATGGTACACACGTAATTTATTTTCGTTTGTGTCTTTGCTCATTACCGAGATGAGATGGTACACGTGCAATTTATTTTCGTTCATGTCTTTGCTCATTACAGAGTTGAGATGGTACACACGTAATTTATTTTCGTTTGTGTCTTTGCTCATTACCGAGATGAGATGGTACACGTGCAATTTATTTTCGTTCATGTCTTTGCTCATTACCGAGATGAGATGGTACACATGCAATTTAATTTCGTTCATGTCTTTGCTCATTACAGAGTTGAGATGGTACACACGTAATTTATTTTCGTTTGTGTCTTTGCTCATTACCGAGATGAGATGGTACACATGCAATTTAATTTCGTTCATGTCTTTGCTCATTACAGAGTTGAGATGGTACACACGTAATTTATTTTCGTTTGTGTCTTTGCTCATTAACGAGATGAGATGGTACACGTGCAATTTATTTTCGTTCATGTCTTTGCTCATTACAGAGTTGAGATGGTACACACGTAATTTATTTTCGTTTTTGTCTTTGCTCATTACCGAGATGAGATGGTACAGGTGCAATTTATTTTCGTTCATGTCTTTGCTCATTACAGAGTTT
This sequence comes from Prosapia bicincta, assembly GCA_036971475.1. NCBI lineage: Eukaryota > Metazoa > Arthropoda > Insecta > Hemiptera > Cercopidae > Prosapia > Prosapia bicincta. The sequence goes on along the minus strand of JBAIZL010000008.1, from coordinate 48,710,663 downwards.
AAAGTTCACGCGTAATTTGTGTTCACTCGTGTCTTTGCTCATTACAGAGTTGAGATGGTACACACGTAATTTATTTTCGTTTGTGTCTTTGCTCATTACCGAGATGAGATGGTACACATGCAATTTATTTTCGTTCATGTCTTTGCTCATTACAGAGTTGAGATGGTACACACGTAATTTATTTTCGTTTGTGTCTTTGCTCATTACCGAGATGAGATGGTACACGTGCAATTTATTTTCGTTCATGTCTTTGCTGGTTACAGAGATGAGATGGTACACGTGCAATTTATTTCCGTTCATGTCTTTGCTGATTACAGAGTTGAGATGGTACACACGTAATTTATTTTCGTTCGTGTCTTTGCTCATTACAGAGTTGAAAGTTCACGCGTAATTTGTGTTCACTCGTGTCTTTGCTCATTACAGAGTTGAGATGGTACACACGTAATTTATTTTCGTTCGTGTCTTTGCTCATTACAGAGTTGAAAGTTCACGCGTAATTTGTGTTCATTCGTGTCTTTGCCCATTACAGAGTTGAGATGGTACACAGGTAATTTATTTTCGTTTGTGTCTTTGCTCATTACCGAGATGAGATGGTACACGTGCAATTTATTTTCGTTCATGTCTTTGCTGATTACAGAGTTTAGATGGTACACACGTAATTTATTTTCGTTTGTGTCTTTGCTCATTACCGAGATGAGATGGTACACGTGCAATTTATTTTCGTTCATGTCTTTGCTGATTACAGAGTTGAGATGGTACACACGTAATTTATTTTCGTTCGTGTCTTTGCTCATTACAGAGTTGAAAGTTCACGCGTAATTTGTGTTCACTCGTGTCTTTGCTCATAACAGAGTTGAGATGGTACACACGTATTTTATTTTCGTTTGTGTCTTTGCTCATTACCGAGATGAGATGGTACACGTGCAATTTATTTTCGTTCATGTCTTTGCTGATTACAGAGTTGAGATGGTACACACGTAATTTCTTTTCGTTTGTGTCTTTGCTCATTACCGAGATGAGATGGTACACGTGCAATTTATTTTCGTTCATGTCTTTGCTGATTACAGAGTTGAGATGGTACACATGCAATTTAATTTCGTTCATGTCTTTGCTCATTACAGAGTTGAGATGGTACACACGTAATTTATTTTCGTTTGTGTCTTTGCTCATTACCGAGATGAGATGGTACACATGCAATTTAATTTCGTTCATGTCTTTGCTCATTACAGAGTTGAGATGGTACACACGTAATTTATTTTCGTTTGTGTCTTTGCTCATTAACGAGATGAGATGGTACACGTGCAATTTATTTTCGTTCATGTCTTTGCTCATTACAGAGTTGAGATGGTACACACGTAATTTATTTTCGTTTTTGTCTTTGCTCATTACCGAGATGAGATGGTACAGGTGCAATTTATTTTCGTTCATGTCTTTGCTCATTACAGAGTTTAAAGTTCACGCGTAATTTGTGTTCACTCGTGTCTTTGCTCATTACAGAGTTGAGATGGTACACACGTAATTTATTTTCGTTTGTGTCTTTGCTCATTACCGAGATGAGATGGTACACATGCAATTTATTTTCGTTCATGTCTTTGCTCATTACAGAGTTGAGATGGTACACACGTAATTTATTTTCGTTCGTGTGTTTGCTCATTACAGAGTTGAAAGTTCACGCGTAATTTGTGTTCATTCGTGTCTTTGCCCATTACAGAGTTGAGATGGTACACACGTATTTTATTTTCGTTTGTGTCTTTGCTCATTACCGAGATGAGATGGTACACGTGCAATTTATTTTCGTTCATGTCTTTGCTGATTACAGAGTTTAGATGGTACACACGTAATTTATTTTCGTTTGTGTCTTTGCTCATTACCGAGATGAGATGGTACACGTGCAATTTATTTTCGTTCATGTCTTTGCTGATTACAGAGTTGAGATGGTACACACGTAATTTATTTTCGTTCGTGTCTTTGCTCATTACAGAGTTGAAAGTTCACGCGTAATTTGTGTTCACTCGTGTCTTTGCTCATAACAGAGTTGAGATGGTACACACGTATTTTATTTTCGTTTGTGTCTTTGCTCATTACCGAGATGAGATGGTACACGTGCAATTTATTTTCGTTCATGTCTTTGCTGATTACAGAGTTGAGATGGTACACGTGCAATTTATTTTCGTTCGTGTCTTTGCTCATTACAGAGTTGAAAGTTCACGCGTAATTTGTGTTCACTCGTGTCTTTGCTCATAACAGAGTTGAGATGGTACACACGTATTTTATTTTCGTTTGTGTCTTTGCTCATTACCGAGATGAGATGGTACACGTGCAATTTATTTTCGTTCATGTCTTTGCTGGTTACAGAGATGAGATGGTACACGTGCAATTTATTTCCGTTCATGTCTTTGCTGATTACAGAGTTGAGATGGTACACACGTAATTTATTTTCGTTCGTGTCTTTGCTCATTACAGAGTTGAAAGTTCACGCGTAATTTGTGTTCACTCGTGTCTTTGCTCATTACAGAGTTGAGATGGTACACACGTAATTTATTTTCGTTCGTGTCTTTGCTCATTACAGAGTTGAAAGTTCACGCGTAATTTGTGTTCACTCGTGTCTTTGCTCATAACAGAGTTGAGATGGTACACACGTATTTTATTTTCGTTTGTGTCTTTGCTCATTACCGAGATGAGATGGTACACGTGCAATTTATTTTCGTTCATGTCTTTGCTGATTACAGATTTGAGATGGTACACACGTAATTTATTTTCGTTTGTGTCTTTGCTCATTACCGAGATGAGATGGTACACGTGCAATTTATTTTCGTTCATGTCTTTGCTGATTACAGAGTTGAGATGGTACACGTGCCATTTATTTTCGTTCATGTCTTTGCTGATTACAGAGTTGAGATGGTACACGTGCAATTTATTTTCGTTCATGTCTTTGCTGATTACAGAGTTGAAAGTTCACGCGTAATTTGTGTTCACTCGTGTCTTTGCTCATTACAGAGTTGAGATGGTACACACGTAATTTATTTTCGTTTGTGTCTTTGCTCATTACCGAGATGAGATGGTACACGTGCAATTTATTTTCGTTCATGTCTTTGCTCATTACAGAGTTGAGATGGTACACACGTAATTTATTTTCGTTTTTGTCTTTGCTCATTACCGAGATGAGATGGTACAGGTGCAATTTATTTTCGTTCATGTCTTTGCTCATTACAGAGTTTAAAGTTCACGCGTAATTTGTGTTCACTCGTGTCTTTGCTCATTACAGAGTTGAGATGGTACACACGTAATTTATTTTCGTTTGTGTCTTTGCTCATTACCGAGATGAGATGGTACACATGCAATTTATTTTCGTTCATGTCTTTGCTGATTACAGAGTTGAGATGGTACACACGTAATTTATTTTCGTTCGTGTCTTTGCTCATTACAGAGTTGAAAGTTCACGCGTAATTTGTGTTCACTCGTGTCTTTGCTCATTACAGAGTTGAGATGGTACACACGTAATTTATTTTCGTTCGTGTCTTTGCTCATTACAGAGTTGAAAGTTCACGCGTAATTTGTGTTCATTCGTGTCTTTGCCCATTACAGAGTTGAGATGGTACACAGGTAATTTATTTTCGTTTGTGTCTTTGCTCATTACCGAGATGAGATGGTACACGTGCAATTTATTTTCGTTCATGTCTTTGCTGATTACAGAGTTTAGATGGTACACACGTAATTTATTTTCGTTTGTGTCTTTGCTCATTACCGAGATGAGATGGTACACGTGCAATTTATTTTCGTTCATGTCTTTGCTGATTACAGAGTTGAGATGGTACACACGTAATTTATTTTCGTTCGTGTCTTTGCTCATTACAGAGTTGAAAGTTCACGCGTAATTTGTGTTCACTCGTGTCTTTGCTCATAACAGAGTTGAGATGGTACACACGTATTTTATTTTCGTTTGTGTCTTTGCTCATTACCGAGATGAGATGGTACACGTGCAATTTATTTTCGTTCATGTCTTTGCTGATTACAGAGTTGAGATGGTACACACGTAATTTATTTTCGTTTGTGTCTTTGCTCATTACCGAGATGAGATGGTACACGTGCAATTTATTTTCGTTCATGTCTTTGCTGATTACAGAGTTGAGATGGTACACGTGCAATTTATTTTCGTTCATGTCTTTGCTGATTACAGAGTTGAAAGTTCACGCGTAATTTGTGTTCACTCGTGTCTTTGCTCATTACAGAGTTGAGATGGTACACACGTAATTTATTTTCGTTTGTGTCTTTGCTCATTACCGAGATGAGATGGTACACGTGCAATTTATTTTCGTTCATGTCTTTGCTCATTACAGAGTTTAGATGGTACACACGTAATTTATTTTCGTTTGTGTGTTTGCTCATTACCGAGTTGAGATGGTACACGTGCAATTTATTTTCGTTTATGTCTTTGCTCATTACAGAGTTGAAGGTTCACGCGTAATTTGTGTTCACTCGTGTCTTTGCTCATTACAGAGTTGAGATGGTACACACGTAATTTATTTTCGTTTGTGTCTTTGCTCATTACCGAGATGAGATGGTACACATGCAATTTATTTTCGTTCATGTCTTTGCTCATTACAGAGTTGAGATGGTACACACGTAATTTATTTTCGTTTGTGTCTTTGCTCATTACCGAGATGTGTTGGTACACGTGCAATTTATTTTCGTTCATGTCTTTGCTGGTTACAGAGTTGAGATGGTACACGTGCAATTTATTTCCGTTCATGTCTTTGCTGATTACAGAGTTGAGATGGTACACACGTAATTTATTTTCGTTCGTGTCTTTGCTCATTACAGAGTTGAAAGTTCACGCGTAATTTGTGTTCAGTCGTGTCTTTGCTCATTACAGAGTTGAGATGGTACACACGTAATTTATTTTCGTTTGTGTCTTTGCTCATTACAGAGTTGAAAGTTCACGCGTAATTTGTGTTCACTCGTGTCTTTGCTCATTACAGAGTTGAAAGTTCATGCGTAATTTGTGTTCACTCGTGTCTTTGCTCATTACAGAGTTGAGATGGTACACGAGTAATTTATTTTCGTTCGTGTCTTTGCTGATTACAGAGTTGAGATGGTACACACGTAATTTATTTTCGTTTGTGTCTTTGCTCATTACCGAGATGAGATGGTACACGTGCAATTTATTTTCGTTCATGTCTTTGCTGATTATAGAGTTTAGATGGTACACACGTAATTTATTTTCGTTTGTGTCTTTGCTCATTACCGAGATGAGATGGTACACGTGCAATTTATTTTCGTTCATGTCTTTGCTGATTACAGAGTTGAGATGGTACACACGTAATTTATTTTCGTTCGTGTCTTTGCTCATTACAGAGTTGAAAGTTCACGCGTAATTTGTGTTCACTCGTGTCTTTGCTCATTACAGAGTTGAGATGGTACACGAGTAATTTATTTTCGTTTGTGTCTTTGCTCATTACAGAGTTGAAAGTTCACGCGTAATTTGTGTTCACTCGTGTCTTTGCTCATTACAGAGTTGAAAGTTCACGCGTAATTTGTGTTCACTCGTGTCTTTGCTCATTACAGAGTTGAAAGTTCACGCGTAATTTGTGTTCACTCGTGTCTTTGCTCATTACAGAGTTGAGATGGTACACGAGTAATTTATTTTCGTTCGTGTCTTTGCTGATTACAGAGTTGAGATGGTACACACGTAATTTATTTTCGTTTGTGTCTTTGCTCATTACCGAGATGAGATGGTACACGTGCAATTTATTTTCGTTCATGTCTTTGCTGATTACAGAGTTTAGATGGTACACACGTAATTTATTTTCGTTCGTGTCTTTGCTCATTACAGAGTTGAAAGTTCACGCGTAATTTGTGTTCACTCGTGTCTTTGCTCATTACAGAGTTGAGATGGTACACGAGTAATTTATTTTCGTTCGTGTCTTTGCTGATTACAGAGTTGAGATGGTACACACGTAATTTATTTTCGTTTGTGTCTTTGCTCATTACAGAGTTGAGATGGTACACGAGTAATTTATTTTCGTTCGGGTCTTTGATTATTACTGAGGTGAGATAGTACAAGCGTAATTTATTTTCGTTCGTGGCTTTGCTCATTACAGAGTTGAGATAGTTCACACGTAATTTGTGTTTGCTCGTGTCTTTGCTCATTACAGAGATGAGATGGTACACGAATAATTTATTTTCGTTCGTGTCTTTGCTTATTACAGAGTTGAGATAGTTCACGCGTAATTTGTGTTCGATCGTGTCTTTGCTCATTACAGAGATGAGATGGTACACGAGTAATGTATTTTCGTTCGGGCATTTGATTATTACATAGATGAGATAGTACAGGCGTAATTTATTTTCTTTCGTGTCTTTGATTATTACAGAGATGAGATAGTACACGAGTAACTTGTTTTCGGCCGTGTCTTTGCTCATTACAGACTAGAGATGGTACACGAGTAATTTATTCTCGTTCAACTTTTCGCTCATTACAGAGACGAGACAGCACACGTGTAATTTATATTCTCATAAAAATGACGTTTTCTGAACTATTGACAAACTAACAATCCCTTTAACTTTATTAAAAATTTCAAAGTCACAGTTTACGTATAAAGCGAGTGATATAATTGCAGTATAATTTCGGCAATTCAAACGCCAACCACGAGTAACGAGCCCCGGCTTTGAGCGGAAAGTTTAATGCGCGGGGAATACGAGTCCTTTGTTCCCACACAGTGCTATTTAAGTTTTGAAACCCAATTAAAAGGAAGGTTAGCTCTGTTATATACCCAAAGCTTGCCATTGTGCGATTTAATAACGAAGGCGTAATGTGCTTAGCGTTAGTTTCGAAATATGTGCCCTCGTCGGGTTAAAGTAAACTAACTGGCAAACGTTGCCACTAAAATTTCAAGTTGGCCTAATTTAACTGACCCAAAGCACTAACATAATTTGACGTAGTTGTAGCGGGCTGTCGAATTTGTGAATAATTAAAAGTACTTTTATAACCTATAATAAAATACACAATATTAAATAAAACACTAATCGTAATACTTAATATATTCATCTTCACTTCTGTTCGGAATATTTGTGTAGTTTTGAGTACATTTTTCTGTAACATCCTATCCTAACATCACAATATTTTCATTTGTTGGCGCTTTTCGGAAATACTCCATTTTCAAAACATACATTGTACAGTACTATTTAAGTGTTGAAAATGTAGTCATTCAACAAATTAAAATATTGTAATGTTAGAAAAGGCAGAAAAATGTATTCGAATATATAACACTAAGTGTGTTATTATTTGCAAAATTATAAAATAAATTTTATTTATGGCGTAAAACTTGTAAATATTTGTACAAAGATAAGCCTTAAAAGAACTTGGCTCTCAGAATTTGAAATTATCCAGGAGTCATCGATATTACCCTCAGTGGCAAGTCTTCAGTAGCATAGAAAAAATAAAACTAGGCACTGAAGCACCAAAAATCAGGAATTAAAAAAATTTAAAAAAATAACCTCACTTTACAACACATAGAAATTTAGAAACTCAAGGTTCTTTCTATAAACGGAACACTATGTTATAAGACTTTACCATATAGATGGGTAGTATACCGTCTCCTACTATTCAACTTTAGCTACTTTACAAACCACCCGGTTATGGATTTGGTTTTAAAATAACAAAACAAAGCTTCCTTAAGGAAGCGAACCGGTTGACAAAGTAAAATTGTCTCCGCCTTGGTGTAAGGCCTACGTTATTTCATTTGCACATACATGGTGGAAGCTGTCTTCTTCTTCATACATTTAATGTTTGGATCACGATTGGAGCATATATAGTCTCGCGTGTCTTTTAAAGGTAGGTTAAATGTGTATTTTTGTTTCAAAAGCTTAATTTTTGTGGCGTCAGAACCAAACTTTATTATTTTCCTGCATTTCTAAGGACTTTATACATTGCTAAGATGATGCTTGGCAATATAAGTGGTATTTCGATAACCGATAAATACCACGGTCTTAGATTAGGTTAGGTGAGACTAGGCATCAGACTCGTTTTATAGACAGAATGATATAGTACATTGATGTATATTGTGCAAGCTACTTCTTCGTAAGCAAGGCCAAGGAAGCTGGCAAGTGGATGTGGGGAGAGAGTGAGTGAGAGAGAGAGAGAGAGAGAGAGAGAGAGAGAGAGGGGGGGAGGGAGGGAGAGAGAGAGTACATAAATACATTGTGCAAGCTACTTCTTCGTAAGCAGGGCTAAGGAAGCTGGCGATTGGATGTGGGAGAGAGAGAGAGAGAGCTGGGAAGAGAGATTAAACTTGTTTAACATCTCTTTAACACTTAGTAACTACAGGTACACTAGAAAGATATAGGTACAAAGGTATTGCCAGAACGGGAGTAATTTTGATTTGGTTTGAGACGAGTATTCTGTTATTTAATTATAGTAAAACGATTTATATAAAATCTTTGTTTTGATTTTGATAAAGATAAAGCGTAGGATGTTATCTCGTGTGAATATTTCGTTGTGTAACGGATTGCAGAGAAACGTTGTGTAACGGATTCGTTGTGTAAGTTTTACTGTGAAAACGGAACTTTGTTTAGATTCTAATGAACATGTTAAAACACGAGAGAAAAGAGTAAAAATATAGCTCAAAACAACTCTTAGGTGAAACTATTGGCAAATAATGTTTGATGCTATACTTTGCCTTACTAGTGGTTTAAATTAAATTATACAGTCGTTAGGGTTTAAATTTCGTGAATAAAACTAAGTTGAATTAATTTTACAGTAGTATTGCGTTCACATAGTTATTATTTCTTTCTACCAAGTTCTAGAATGAGGAATTCGATGTCAGTAATGTGGTCGGTGCGAATTGAGGACGTGGTCTATAAGAGCAGATTAGATAGTGACGGTGGGTGGGCGAACGGTTTTTAGTTGGAGAACATTTCATCTATAAATAGGTCAACAGGAAAGAAGCAATGATCAAATCAGTGCGCAAAGCGGCTGCGCAGTAAAACTTTCAGTTTTCTTTCGGTACTATAGCCCATTAAAAGTACAACAATTTTTTTCTTTAATATTAAAATTCCCATTGAAAGTTGTGGAATATGATAAAGTTCTCTACTGACGCAATTTAAGAAAAATTCTGAAATTGCACCAAGCGGTAGACCAGTCCAGACTGAAGTGATTGGATTAGTTTCTTGTGCTCAGATAAACAGTAACGCCAAACAAGGCGTTCAAGTCTTTAAGGTTTCCTATCGAGAATATGGTAGATGAAGATTAGTGTAAACAAAGGTAAATAAAGAAAAATGTGAAGAAATAAAAACCTTGAAGAGGGACATGTATATAATACTCAGGAAAATATGACACGTATGCCAACTTTAAAAAAAAATAATCTACTAAAAATTGAAAATTTGAAACACACGAAATTCACAGCGAACAAAAAAGATTGGCAAGAAATATTGGAAATTATGGATACAAGAAATTAAGGAAAAATAATCAGAATTGTTTTCATTAGAGGGTTACTTTCAAACTGAAATAACCTAAATGTTTTGTATGGTAAAACTGAAGGATGCAATCCACAGTTCCTTCAATTAAAAAAATATAATAATAAAATATGTCTGAAAGCTTATGGATGCCTAATGTAATTATGGGTAACGAAATTTCTCAAGGAAGTGAAGATACTGAACTCGTAAAAAGTATTAAAATAACATTGTTAAATGAACAATACATGGGTGAAAACAGTTTTAAATCAAACTAATACTATTTTTACCCGTGTAATTGAAAGAATAAATACATTATAACGAAATACCAACTCACAATGTATAATTTATTTTCTCATACGCGTTTCAATGACAAAGTCATCTTCACAGTAGGTAAAATTACACAAAATATAAACTATACTCACTGATTTATGTAGTTAAAAACCAAGTCGTTACTAAATGAGGATGATGTCTTTGTCATTGTATCACTTATAACAAAAAATAATGTTCCTGGGAATTGTTACAAAATACTCAAAAAATGTACCATACATAGCAACATAAACATTAGAGATAAATTCCAAGCACTAGGTAAATAAAAACTAGATTGTGTGGAATGTAACAAATCTAAATTGGGCAAACGACTACTAAAAGAACACATAAAATTTGTTAAATATAAGTCTGTTTCACATCTTGCTCACAATAGCAACAGGCCACACTTATATCGTAATCTAGAAATTATCCAAAACAAAATAAGGCCAATGTTCAACACACTAGAACAATTTAAAATACAAGAAAAATAATAAAACAAAAACACTCTAAAAGAACAAACAGACAATATACATCTTTGCATCATAGACAACCTGCACTTAAAACCTTTGACGCATCTAAAACAACACATCCAAACGGCCAACCTAGACACTGATGTAAGTCGCTCAGCACGATTCAAAACGATTAGCAAGTTTCAGCAATTTAAAAAAAATGTACTTCGATTATAAATGAATGGTTATAGTATTGAAATATTCTTGGTAGTTTGTGTTTAAAGTTTAATTATTGTTAACGTATTTAGTTTCTACATTAAGTATTTTTTGTTATTGTTATAAATTTATTGGTATAATATTTTGTAATTTATTGTTATTTTGTTTTGTTATTAATTGCGATGTTGTTTTGTTATTTATTGTTATGTTTCTTCTTATTGTTTCATATATATATATATATATATATATATATATATATATATATATATATATATATATATAATTAATAAATTAAAAATATTTCAAAAACAAGAATACTTTTAATGAATATATTTATTCAAAGCTTTTCGCCGATAAAATAGCACCAGCATCTTCAGAAAAATAATTATCTAATAAAATTATAATTATTTTATTAGATAATTATTTTCCTGAAGATGCTGGTACTATTTTATCGGCGACAAGCTTTGAATAAATATATTCATTAAAAGTATTCTTGTTTTTGAAATATTTTTAATTTATTAACTATATTACAAGAAAATATATCACCATATTTAATATATATATATATATATATATATATATATATATATATATATATATATATATATATTAATCGTGAATAAATCTATGCTATCAGCTGAACAAGTAAATTGAAATAATATAATAACAATATCTGTTTGTTTTAATTCAAAGCGGTGCTGTCTTAAAGAACCAATTTAAAGTCCTCATAAATTAATAAATCTTGTAATTGTAGCAACAATAATGATAATTTTCAACCATATTAAACTAATGAAACCATACTTTCGTCGGAAATCTAAATTTCCTTTTTATACAATTTTCGAGAAAGTAAAAAACTATTTTTACAAGTAATAACTAAATTGTAAAACATCAAAAAGTTGAATTTAATAAAACTTTACAATAAAAACTATTCAGTAATTATTTACTTGTTCTAGTAAGAGCTATGGTTTCAATTACCGAATGATAAAACTAATAATCGAGTCTTTATAATTTAATATTATAATATTTACAAACTGTTTTATGAGCCATTAACTACATCCATAATACGATCGATAAGAGGCGGATAGAGTATTAAGAGATGGTAATGAAAGAATAAACTTATACATTAGAAAGAACTATATTTCGATAATAAATGAGATATTGTTTGCTCCTTGAGTTCATCACCTACCAAAAATAATATAAAAATACGAACTATTACTAAGTACTCTGTTGATCACTTAGTACTGAGTAAAACATAATGAGTAAAAATAATAAGTAATAAAGGAAAAAAATTATTAAAAGTATAATGCAATCAAAATAAAAAATATATTAAAAGTATAAAATGCATGAAAAGTATAAAATGTAGAAATAAACATATGAAGTATAAAACAATATATAAAATTATTGTAAAAACAATAATTACAGTTTGTAAGATTAAATAAGTAAAATAATAAGTTATAAATAATGAAGTATTAAAAAATTAAGGATATCATATAATTGGAAAAATAACTATAACTGGAAATAATAATTAAAAACATAAGTGAACGGGTATATAGATATGAATGGTGCATCACATATTTATTGATGTTTAAACATTCACCATAAGACAGTACGTCTCTGATGCCCGTATACCAAATACAATCATGGAAGGTATCATCGCCAATCCAATACCGAGGTTACAGTTTGCAGCTGTGCTGTGAGAAAATGTTTTAAGAAGAGAGATGTTGAAAGGTGAAGAGTGTAGCAAGAGAGCGCCTAGCCTCTCAGTTCTTATCTCCCTTGCCAAAGAACACATTTGTTAGCTTTACTGATAGGAGTTCTACTATCCAGGTAGTGAGACCACTTCCAACCTCAAACTCGTGACTCCCGTCCGGGTGACTAGCTTCAGGCCCGAGGGGGGGGGGGGTGTTTGGTGTCACGACTCGTGGTACCAATGTATAGGAGTCTTTCAACCCTACTGTAAGGCCTTGACTGGTCACCGACCCGGCCTTGGGACGAGACGAACCCACCCAGTGACAGGTGTCCGGACGCTCTTCCAGAACTACTCGGGACCAGTAGAAACTTCCTTACGACCAGGTGATACCAGGTTATACAGAGGTTACACCAAATTTCGCGCTAAATCTCCATGACTGTCAAAGTTTGAGTTATGCTTAAAGTGCCAAACATTGTGACCTAACGGAAGAATATCGCCACCGACGCCATCTTTGGTTCAGTAGTGATTTGCTAAGCCACGTTTCTGCTCCTCAATTGCATCCAATGGGACTACAGCCTTTCTTATCTCGAGGGACAAGTATCTCGAGGGAAACTATCAACTTTTTCCAATGGAATCCGAGCAAAAAACAAAAATATATGGTATTGAAATTTTTTAAACAAAGTATGGGTATGCACAGTATTAAAAATCTTAGGGCGGTGGTTCTCAATGTGCGGGGTGCCTCCCCCCATAGAGCACATGGAATTAAATGCCCCCTCCTCATGACAGTATTAAATGCGGAACATTAGTATATCGAAAAAATATTATTTAAATGATTATTTAATTTTCTACAAGAAAAGCATTAAAATACAATATGGCATAAAAAATATGAAAATATCCAATTTTTACAATTCATCTTTACATGCACTTTTCTCAGTGAGAGATTTGTATTAATTAAAAATTGTGAGCCTGGTTTTCTAGGTCATGTAACTTTATCGTCAAAATACAGTTAAACAGAAATACAACTTCTGCTTCATGATTAGTGAAAACTATTGTATGAGGGGCGCTAAGGGAAATGTGATTTAACATTGGGTGTCAAATATTAAAAGATCGAGAAACATTGGCCTACAGGATAAAATGTTATTCTTAAGAATGGAAGGAATTACGAACGATGATATCAACGGAAAAACAGTAAAATCAGCGTTGGAGGATTGTCGGAACTCAAGCCCAGGCTCTGGAAAAACATGAACAGAAAGTATTTGTGAAGACTGTGGTTACAGGAGCAAAATAAAATATTAATAATGAAAAGAAAGAAAGAAAAACGAAAACGAGGAGGGGAGAAGAAAATAAAAAAGACAAATATGAATATTTCTAAATTTTTTTGAAAGTGAAATAATTTTGTTAAAAGAATAAAAGACTTCAAATATATTAAATTTACATGCTACAGCGATGAGCATAAAATAAAAAATAATAATTGATTATAAAAACAAGTAATATAATGAAACATTTTTAGAGTCATTTCCTACCTAGACCAACAATGAAAAATGTTATTAAAGCTACGATTTATTAAATAATTACAACTAATGTAAATATAGTAACATAACTTTCGCATTAAAACAGCTGTTGTACTACATAACCTATAACATAAAGTCAGCTGTTTTATGAAACCATATGTTATAACTTATCTTAAGCAAAAGGGAACGAACTAACTATATTATATACCCTGTATCTTTTGTGAAAAGTTTTTCTCCCATATAAATCTAAAATTATTTCATTAAATTTAATTACTGAATTAATGTTTGAAAAAGCTGTATTAACATCAATTGTCATCCACTACAAGTTTAAAAAAAATGTATTTGAACTTTAGTGGATGAATAAAAAGTATTTTATTATCGGTTGAAAATTTGAAAAAGATATATATATATATATATGTGTGTGTGTGTGTGTGTGTGTGTGTGTGTGTGTGTGTGTGTGTGTGTGTATGTGTGTGTGTGTGTGTGTGTGTGTGTGTGTGTGTGTGTGTGTGTGTGTGTGTGTGTGTGTGTGTGTGTGTGTGTGTGTGTGTATGTGTGTGTGTGTGTGTGTGTGTGTGTGTGTGTGTGTGTTTGTGTTGTGTGTGTGTAGGGCGTTTGAACTTATAGAAAGAATTGAATTAGCGTTAAAATAACTTTTTGCATTGTATAACGTTGAAACGAAACATTAAAATAAGGTTTTCTCTTTTATAGATGTCTAACAGATAAATTAGGTTTATCTATTGGAGTTTAAAGGTAACCTTTATTGCAGTTTGAAAGTACTTTATTGAACACTTCTAAACTTTGTCCTCCCGAATTACGAAAAGCAAGTTTGTTTCACCCATTAAACATGTCCGAAGTAATCCTTCCTCACATCAGCTCAAGATCGTTCCATTACAGAGCGGGAAATATTGTAAAAACGTGCTTCCGCGGAGAAGCAGTATTAATCTTTAGAATGGCATCATCGACACAGAGCGTCCTGAGCCTTTATAACATCACTCACTGCGAATGGAACGGAGCGTGGCAGAGACGCAACACGAAATGTACATAAATGTACATGATTTGAATAGTGACAATAACTCCAAACTGCCTCTTATTTTAGGCAGGGCATTTTATCAAGACAATGTGCACATATTTCAAATGCGCAACATTAGCGTACAGGCTCCTCAGAATATTTTTGTCGTACATTTTTTTAGTAATTTCAAAACGATCATCCTGTATCATTATTATCAAATACATGAAGGATAGGAAAGGACTGAAAGGTAATTAAGGATTGAGGATTGATAGGAACGGAAGATTAGGGTAAGAACATAAAACGTTTTGGTGCAGGATGTAGAAAGGAAATTTTGACTTCACGTTTATAGGGTTTATAGGGAAGGCATTCCTTGTAAAATAAAAATAAGGATGGGGAGATGGAATTAGGTAGGGACTAAGGGAAAGATATGTTTCCTAGTACTGGAGATAGGGATAGACAATATTACTCGGACCGGATCACTGACTTGGAGTTGAACTTATTTCTATCGGGGTCTTAAAGAGGTACTACTGTTAGTCTTCTTTTAGGAAGAAGGAAGGGTTAGGAAGGAAGATGGAATTAGGTAGGGGCTAAGGGAAACATTTGTTTCCTGGTACTGAATATAGAAATATACAACATTACTTGGACCGGATCACTGACTGGGAGTTGAACATATTTCTATCGGGGTCTTAAAGAGGTACCACTGTTAGTCTTCTTTTAGGAAGAAGGAAGGGTTAGGAAGGAAGATGGAATTAGGTAGGGGCTAAGGGAAACATATGTTTCCTGGTACTGAATATAGAAATAGACAACATTACTTGGACCGGATCACTGACTGGGAGTTGAACTTATTTCTATCGGGGTCTAAAAGAGGTACTCTATTTAGAGAATTAGGTAGGGGCCTGGAAAGACTATATTGATCCTCTGGTGTCAGTAACAGGGGGAAAGTAGATAACATAGGCAGGGAGACCATGCTGCCCTTCCACTTAAATGGAGGAAAGAGACAAGTCTACAACAAGTATCTAAAAAAAAAACTTTAATACAGTGGTGTAAACGCAAACTAGAAGTCTGATAGTTCTTGTAAGAATGATCTAGAGGTTTAATGAAATTGAGTAATCGAAGGAATGACGTCAGGTACAACCAATTAACGTATTACACTCAACTCATTACATCATTACGGCAATAACAGCTGTCTAACGTATTACGCTACCTAAAGTCTTGCTATCCCAGACCACAGATCGCAGATCAAGATCCCAATAAAGCAATTAAATTTAATGTTGTATTAGGTTTACTACAGTCTTGCTGTATTCACAGTCATAGATTGCAAATGCAGATCCTAATAAGAAAATCAGATTTCATGATGTATTGCGCATGCAACAGTCTTCCTGTATTCACAGTCATTGATATCAAATAGAGGTCCTAATGGGGGATTCAGTTTTATTAATGTATTACGTATCTACAATCTTGATATCTCACCACAGTCATAAATAGCAAATCCAATTCCCGATAGAGCTTTCAGTTTCAATGATGTATTGCGCTGATCACAGTCTCGCTGTATTCACAGTCATAGATTGCAAAAGCAGGCCTTAATAAGACAATCGGATTTAATGATTTATTAAATCATTAATATAGTATTCCCGTATTCACAGTCATAGATAACATATGGAGGTCCTAATGAGGCATTCAGTTTTATTAATGTATATTACGCTATCTATGGTCTTGATATCTCACCCCAGTCATAGATCGCAAATTCAGGTCCCGATAAAGCTTTCAGTTTCAATGATGTATTGCGCACACCACAGTCTCGCTGTATTCACAGTCATGCATTGCAAATGCAGCTCTTAATAAGACAATCGGTTTTAATGATGTAGGTTATTAGACTCACTACAGTCCATCCTATATATATATATATATATATATATATATATATATATATATATATATATATACAATCATACACAGCAGATGCAGATTCTAGTAAGACAATCTGTTTCAATGATGTTAGCTATTAGGCTCACCACAGTCCTTCCTGTATACACAATCATAGAAAGCAAATGCAAGGTCCTAATCTGACAATCGGTTTTAATGATGTAGGCTATTTGGCCCACCACAGTCCTTCCTGTATACACAGTAAAAAACAGCAAATGCATATCCTAATGACTCATTCGGGTTCAATGATGCACTGTTGACTAGGCTTACACCAGTTATAGGTCACAAATGCCGGTCTTATGGTAATAGGTTTTAATAGGCTAAACATGAAAGTAATACACGAGAGATGATTTTAAAGTAACCGGTTAGGTATCGATTATGAAAATACATCGCTCCCTTTAATAGCTTCTTTCAAAAGTAATAAACATCGCCATATTATTTGGGGATTGCGCTGATCTGGCTAGAAGATTAATACTTTATCTGTGCAGCTTAACGACAAAGCAAGCATCCCAATTTATTTTCCAATTACCTCAGCGTCTCTTTGTACCGCCTCGCCTTTCGGCATGCGTCAGATTACGGGCGACAAAAGCGTCGTGTTGCGGCAAAGGGCTGTCAGTCAGCGATAACACGGAATCGTTGCTGTACCGAGCGCTAACTTAGTCGAAACCATTTCTTCAGAGAAAGCCTTAAAGATTTCGTTGGAAATGCGAGAACGTTTTTAGCTCTCGTACGAAATGCTCATTTACGTTATAAGCGATCAAAGAGAAAGTATTATGTTTTGGATTAAGGTAGGAATATAGCTAAGGTAGAGGATGTAAGGAAATGACCTCTCATTGCAAGGTTAACCTCATTACTTGAGGTTAATCTATTCTCTATCTTGGTAATAAAGAAGAGTATACCGGTTAAACCCTATTTGTGAGAGGAAGAGAATGGAAGAGTAGAAGGATTAAGGTTAGAACTAATTAAAGGACGTAATTGTCCTCTTTTATTGGAGACTGGAGAAACGTAGAGCATCGCGTGAGGGATGTACTAGAAGTGTACTTACTCTCTATCGGGATTATAAAGAAGAGTATACTGGTTAAGCACTTCTTGAGAGAGGAAGAAAGCGGAAGAGTAGATAGAATTAGGTTGGGCAAAGAAAGATTTAATTGGTCTCTATTCTACGGGACAGGGGAGACACGGGAGGAAAGTGTGACATCGCGTGGGGCAGTCCCATTCTCTATCGGGGCTACTTCTTATAAAAAGAAGTACTTGTTAAAACTCTTCTTTAAAACAAAATAAGAAAACGGAAGGATAGATGGATTTAGTTAGGGCAAAGGAAAGGATATAACCGTCCTCTGGTACTGAGGACAGGAAAGAATTATAGCTTAGCGTGGAGATGGTCGTAGACTAGAAATCAACCATCATCGCTAGTAGTATTACAAATCATCCATCGAAGTAGCAACCATCAAACCACGAACTAGTAACCATTGTACGAGGTAGGATTAGGCAATGATATTACTCCATAGTAATATTGATCCCATTCTTGGCAGCACTGGACGTGAACCCCCCTCCCCCTAGAAACACCAATCATAACTGGTAGCATTAGCTAATATCCCTGCTAGCATCAGCCATCATCCCTAGTAAAACTACCCATCATTCGTCGAAGAAGTAACTATCATACCTAGTAGCACTAACATCATCCCCTGTAGCATTGTCTATCATTTCTCGTAGCTCTACCCATCACACCTCGTAGCATTAGCTAATATCCCAGGAAGCATCAGCCATCATCACTAGTAGCACTACCCATCATTACTCGAAGAAGTAACTATCATACCTAGTAGCACTAACATCATCCCCGGTAGCATTTGCTATCATTTCTCGTAGCTCTACCCATCACACCTCGTAGCATTAGCTAATATCCCTGGTAGCATCAGCCATCATCCCTCGTAGCTCTACCCATCATTACTCGAAAAAGTAGCTATCATACCTAGTAGCACTAACATCATCCCCGGTAGCATTGTCTATCATTTCTCGTAGCTCTACCCATCACACATCGTAGCATTGTCTATCATTACTCGTAGCTCTACCCATCATACCTCGTAGCATTAGCTAATATCCCTGGTAGCATCAGCCATCATCCCTCGTAGCTCTACCCATCATTACTCGAAAAAGTAGCTATCATACC
Source organism: Prosapia bicincta (assembly GCA_036971475.1). Taxonomy (NCBI): domain Eukaryota; kingdom Metazoa; phylum Arthropoda; class Insecta; order Hemiptera; family Cercopidae; genus Prosapia; species Prosapia bicincta. The sequence goes on along the minus strand of JBAIZL010000008.1, from coordinate 48,691,939 downwards.
TAGTAGCACTAACATCATCCCCGGTAGCATTTGCTATCATTTCTCGTAGCTCTACCCATCACACCTCGTAGCATTGTTTATCATTTCTCGTAGATCTACCCATCACACCACGTAACATTAGCTAATATCCCTGGTAGCATCAGCCATCATCCCTCGTAGCTCTATCCATCATTACTCGAAAAAGTAACTATCATACCTAGTAGCACTAACATCATTCCCGGTAGCAATAGCTAATATCCCTGGTAGCATCAACCATCATCCCTCGTAGCTCTACCCGTCACACCTCGTAGCTCTACCCATCTCACCTCGTAGCTCTACCCATCACACCTCGTAGCATTAGCTAATATCCCTGGTAGCATCAACCATCATCCCCAGTAGCTCTACCCATTACACCTCGTAGCTCTACCCATCACACCTCGTAGCTCTACCCATCTCACCTCGTAGCTCTACCCATCTCACCTCGTAGCAATAGCTAATATCCCTGGTAGCATCAACCATCATCCCTCGTAGCTCTACCCGTCACTCCTCGTAGCTCTACCCATCTCACCTCGTAGCATTAGCTAATATCCCTGGTAGTATCAACCATCATCCCTAGTAGCTCTACCCATCACACCTCGTAGCTCTACCCATCTCACCTCGTAGCTCTACCCATCACACCTCGTAGCATTAGCTAATATCCCTGGTAGCATCAACCATCATCCCCAGTAGCTCTACCCATTACACCTCGTAGCTCTACACATCTCACCTCGAAGCTCTACCCATCACACCTCGTAGCATTAGCTAATATCCCTGGTAGCATCAACCATCATCCCTAGTAGCTCTACCCATCACACCTCGTAGCTCTACCCATCACACCTCGTAGCTCTACTCATCACACCTCGTAGCATTGTCTATCATTTCTCATAGCTCTACCCATCACACCTCGTAACATTAGCTAATATCCCTGGTAGCATCAACCATCATCCCCAGTAGCTCTACCCATTACACCTCGTAGCTCTACCCATCACACCTCGTAGCTCTACCCATCTCACCTCGTAGCTCTACCCATCACACCTCGTAGCTCTACCCATCACACTTCTTAGCATTAGCTAATATCCCTGGTAGCATTAACCATCATCCCTAGTAGCTCTACCCATTACACCTCGTAGCTCTACCCATCTCACCTCGTAGCTCTACCCATCACACCTCGTAGCATTAGCTAATATCCCTGGTAGCATCAACCATCATCCCCAGTAGCTCTACCCATTACACCTCGTAGCTCTACCCATCTCACCTCGAAGCTCTACCCATCACACCTCGTAGCATTAGCTAATATCCCTGGTAGCATCAACCATCATCCCTAGTAGCTCTACCCATCACACCTCGTAGCTCTACCCATCACACCTCGTAGCTCTACTCATCACACCTCGTAGCATTGTCTATCATTTCTCATAGCTCTACCCATCACACCTCGTAACATTAGCTAATATCCCTGGTAGCATCAACCATCATCCCCAGTAGCTCTACCCATTACACCTCGTAGCTCTACCCATCACACCTCGTAGCTCTACCCATCTCACCTCGTAGCTCTACCCATCACACCTCGTAGCTCTACCCATCACACCTCTTAGCATTAGCTAATATCCCTGGTAGCATTAACCATCATCCCTAGTAGCTCTACCCATTACACCTCGTAGCTCTACCCATCACACCTCGTAGCTCTACCCATCACACTTCGTAGCATTAGCTAATATCCCTGGTAGCATCAACCATCATCCCTAGTAGCTCTACCCATCACACCTCGTAGCCCTACCCATCACACCTCGTAGCATTAGCTAATATCCCTGCTAGCATTAATTATCGTCCTTTGTTGCACTAACCATCATTCTTGGAATCTATTGTCAATCATCCCTGGTAGTATTCCATCATCCCCAGTAAGATGGTTTATTGGAGCGGACAGAGAAGTCTGCTCTTACTTAAGGTTTTAAATAATTATTTAGTTAGCCTAATATTCTGTTAGTGTGTTTCACGACAAATACCAGAATAATCGTCTATAAGGGACATAAAACTACCCTGAATTAATCCCTTATGGGGCTGAAAATGTTCGAAAATTTTAACCTCACTTTAAGAATTTAATGTTATAAACAATAGGCCTATGTTGTATTACATTGCAATATAGCTACAAAATACAGCAGAGTTTTGTTTCTAAGAATAAAATTAAAGTTAACTAATGCGAGCTTACTAGTTCATGGGCGAAGTGACAAACGTTCGACATGCTTTGTGCTGTAATAGAATAACTTGTATACTTGCAAAATTCACTTTTGGAATGTCAGCACTTAGTTTTATTATTGGTAAGGCCTTTCTATATCGCCAAGAGTATATTTTTGCAAATTTCACTTTTTGAATGTCAGCACTTAGTTTTATTATTGGTAAGGCCTTTCTATATCGCCAAGAGTATATGTTTACAAATTTCACTTTTTGAATGACAGCACTTAGTTTTATTATTGGTAAGGCCTTTCTATATCGCCAAGAGTATATTTTTGGAAATTTCACTTTTTGAATGTCAGCACTTAGTTTTATTATTGGTAAGGCCTTTCTATATCGCCAAGAGTATATTTTTGCAAATTTCACGTTTTGAATGTCAGCACTTAGTTTTATTATTGGTAAGGCCTTTCTATATCGCCAAGATTATATTTTTGTAATATCGTCTACATGTGAGATCGATGGAAATGCACTGACAGGATCGTGTAGAGATCTCCTCAGCAAACGGTACGCATTCTCTTCATCTCTTATATAATATATCTCTTACGTCAATTTCGTTTTGCAGCTATCTAGAACCTTTTGTAAAGGTATTAAAACCCAGATGTAATTTTAAATTTCTCTAGAACAGAAGTTGTGCGAGCTGACGTACAGTAGCAATGAATTAAAGTAAATTGATACGACATAAGTGGTTTCAGTTCCTGTACCTAATGGGCTTTTGTAATTTTGCTTTCGCAACCAACATAACTGTATCAATTCAACCTACAAGTGTTCAGAGTGCAGGAACTCACTAATTGCTTTACCAATTGAACAATTTGTATGCATGCTGATAATTTTCCGGTTAATTTGATGACCTCAGTAATTTGAGGACTTCATTTCTGTTTGGAAATTGTTAATGCATTAATGTACTAACATCGATTGGTATAGAAACATATATTCCATGTTTTACTACGGTCTAATTTACACACGTAATATTGCATAGCATTAATACACACACACACACACACACACATATATATATATATATACACTCACATACACACACACATATACACACACACCACACACATACACACACACACACACACACACACACACTGCAACGGGGTGAAAGACCGTCGCAAGTGGGAAATAAGTAATTTCCTGTTTTTTAGAAATAAAGCTGTTTTTAAAATAATCAAGTAGGGAATTATACAATTATTAAAGAGGGAAAAATTAAATAAAACAGTAAATAGAATAGTTAAGCCACATTAAAGAAGGTTATAAAATAAAGTTGTAATAACTAACTAAATTTGAACATCGAGAGTGAAGCGAAAAAATTCTAAGTGCCTAAAAAAGCTATTTTTCGAACCAAACCACGTAGAACTTTCATCGACATTTCAAAAGAACCACAATAACCTAGAATGAACATTAAAGAAAACAGAATTCAAAAAACATAAGAAACAAAAAAGTTACAGCCGTTTAAATAAAATAGACATTTTTCAGTGTTCTAAAATTAATTATCAAACTATGCAAGCTAAAACAGATTCGTTGCCCGACTTGCCTGTACAAGGAATAAATCGAGCGATAGCAAACTTGCAGGCGGGGTGCGGTAGGTTAAATTCACCGCTATATATACTTGGTCTCTAAGCCTTTAGAGACAGTCTGTAAAAATTTTCTAACACGAGGTGCCGCGGGACGCTATGCTGGACCGCGAGTAGAGACCGTCAGCAGGCCAGATGGACGATAACCTCAGCGCTTTCGACACCCAGGACCACCAAGGATGAAGGCTCCAGACTCAGCCTCCAGGACGCTCGAATAGAGGGAAACCACCACCGACGAACCAGGGATGGCGACTTCCGGTGTCCAAGGACCAGGGAATCCAGACGAGGGACCCCAAGGACCGGCAAGAACATCTTTGGCAAGTCATTTTCTTTATTCGAAATCAGTCACGTCAAATTTAGTTAGTTAATTTTATTAAATTCAAACAAATTTACAAGCTTAAAACAATGACTTCACTCTTTATAAAATTTAAATAAATTGTATGCTAAGTAAATGAATTTATGTGCTCAGAATATTTAAAATAATGAATATTAAAATTACAAAAGGTTTTTGGCCATAAGCCGTTTATTTAAAGAAAATGAGAGATTCTCGAATATTATAAATTTAAAAATTAAAGGTTACAAAATATGAATTTACCAATTCCATATAGTAGATAAAATATTATTATGTGTAATTTTGAAAATAATTTTATGTTATGTCTATGTTATCAAACTATATGCGAAGTATAATTTTTTAAAGCATAAGAAACGAGAAGTAACTCAGTGAATTGTTTTGCTAATATAATTGTGTGATACTTTAAAGGGAAATTTTCTTTTTTATTTCAATAAATAGAGTTAAATATGTCATAAAAATCAAGATTATTTGCATTCCATCCTGTGTCAAATAACCAATAAAAACTGTTTAGCTTTTTCCAACTAATATAAAAATGATTATCAAATCAGTAAACAAATTTAATTAAATTTCATTAAATGGCAATAGATAAAGCCTAATGTTTTAAAGAGTTTCTCTCTACTAATTTCATGAGCTAGTCTAAAGATTAGTTGGTTTTTTGTAATAAAAGTCCAGAGATTTATCTACTGGCAGATTGTGTTTAAGAGGACACAGGAGCCTTTTAAAATAGGTATTTTTAAACACAATCATATTTTGCACGTTCCCTTGCTGTTTCTGCAGATCATCATCAGGTGGTAAGACTCTGTGTTTTTTATGTGTATTATTCTAAATGTGTTTCTTTCCAGCTGACTATTAATTTGACATGTGTGACTATACTTAGACCATACACAATTGATAAACTTATTTAGGAGGGTTTATATGTACTTTAAATAGTAGTCAGCGGGAATAGGCTTGTTGTGGGTTTGGCCCTACGAGCAGGAAACATACACTTAACTCTGGGAGTTTAGCACGGTTTTACCAGCAGGGTGACAGGCAGTTTTGTGGTTGTTTATAAATATGTTTTCTTGTAAACAATTAAAGTTTTAGTATTCTGCAAGAAAGGATTTAAACAACGCAAGCAGACGACCGCGTGGTGCTGCGGTGGTAGGGACGGTAGAAGAGGTAGGGAAGGTAGAGGAGAGTTGAGGTGAGGTGGGGGGACGTTGCAACACACACACACACACACACACACACACACACACACACACACACACACACACACACACACACACACACACACACACACACACACACACACACACACACACACACACACAGCTTTTTTGCTCTGAATCCCATGTGGGATTTGTGTCACATTACAACAATTTTGAAGATACCCTTGAAACTGAAAAATGAATGATTCACATTAGGGAAGGTAACTTGTAGTGTTGGCGAAATACCCTTGTTTATTATTTATATTCTGTTGTGAGTGGTTCTTTGTTGTGTGCTTTTATAAGATTGCTTGTATATGATTTTTTAGCTATAATATATATATATATATATATATATATATATATATATATATATAGTTTTTATCATTTTAACAGTTGCTACTTGAAACAGAAATTGAAATGTTTTGCTCTTCTAATCTATAAGACGTATTCACGGAAGCGAATCAAATTCAACACACTTGGCTTGGTTTAACGCTTTACCCATAAATCAGGCCACGAGCATAATTTTAAAAGAGAGATCATAAAAACAAAAAGAAACGAGTTGAAATAACGTGAGTTCGTATAGCGTTTTGCTATACAGAGAGGGAGGAAGCAAAACAAAGGGAGAAGGAGAGAGATGAAAAAGAAAAACGATTGAGAGAGGAAGCAGAACAAAGGGCGAAGGAAAGAGAGGACAAAGAAAAACAATGGAGAGAGGAGGAGAAACAATTGAGAGAGAAAGAGTGGGAGGAAGCAAAACAGAGAGAGAAGGAGAGAGAAGACAGAGAAAAACAAAAGGAGAAGGAGAGAGAAGACAGAGAAAAACAAAAGGAGAAGGAGAGAGAGGACAGAGAAAAACAATGGAGGGAGGAAGAGAAAATGGAAAGACGACATTTATGGGAGGCTTTCCAGGGAAAATTCGAAGACTATCAAAAAGAGAATGAGGCTAAGACAAGTCATATATATGAAAAGTTAAGCGAACATGAGACAGAAATTGAGAGACTAAAAGCTAAAACGGAAACAAAAACGGCTAAATTAAACGAGAAAGTACAGGATATCCAAGAGGACATTAAAACGGTAAAGCAACAAGTCGCAAAGGTAAAGCAAACCGCTGGAGCGGGAATAGTAACACAAGTTTGCTTACCAAGGGTAATAGACAGGAACGGGGAGGCTACGTAACGTAGGATTGAGTTCTGGGGGAATGACAAGGAAGATCCAATGACATTCCTAGGGGAAATAGAAGATCTATTTTCTGAAATAGACAATACTATGGACGAGACTGCAAAACTAAGAATTGTAGAGCGATATTTGAAAGGGGCAGCGGATGCATGGTGAAAAGCCATAAAGAACAATACAGAAACTTATTCTGAATTCAGGCAGGAATTCACGGATCATTTCTGGAGTTATCGCCAGCAGGATAGGGTACGCAGACAGATAAATCAAGGGCGCTACCATAATAATGGACCATACTCTATGGCAGAGTATTTTATTATGATGGTAAACAGGGCGAAAAACTTAGACCCGATAATCCCAGAGAACCATCTCATTTTCATGTTAATGAAACACTTTGGGAGTAACGTTCAGCTAGCTAGTGTGGGGAACCCCACAAGTAACATCAAACAAGCGATAGTTTTCCTACAACAGCTAGACAGCGTTACTGACAACGGTAATGGTAATGGGATCGCTCAAAGAAGTCAACAGAGGCAGGTTGCTCCAAACCAACAACCTAACCCTAACCCAAGGTCCCATGGTGATACCGCAAAATACCAAGAGACCAAGTATCCTAAAAACCCTCATCCTAAATCGCCTATCCCCGGACCAAGCGACCACAAGCCAAAAAACTAAATATAAGGATCTCTGGCAACAATCAGGGAGATAAGTTAACCAGGTTAGAGATCCGAAACACAAAGAAGTCAAAAATAATTCAGAGCGAGAGACCGAAGGAAAAGCCGGTTTACCGTCATAATAAGATCAGCCTAGACGGTTTTTCCATGTCTATTAGGGACGATTTGTTAGAGGAAAGAATTGACTCGGTTATGACACTAGAGAATATAGACCAGTGTCCAGTGATAGAGTGCGAAATTAAAGACCATAAGTTTATTGCACAAGTTGATACAGGTGCCCAAATGTCTGTGATTAAAACAGAAAAATACATAGCCCTAAAACAAAGAGGGAATTTATTCTATGAGCTACCTATAGCTAATGTGGCGATAGTCACAGCATTAGGGTCAACCTGTAAACGGGTCAAATTACAAACAATGCTACCTCTAACATTAAACGGACACACAAAGGAATTTGTTTTCTTGATTGTGGACAATCTACGGGTTGACCTCATCTTGGGAGCAAATACTTTGTGTGCGTTAAAAGCCCGGATAAACATGGAGAGATCGTTCATGACGTATGAAATTGATGGATATCTGCTGCACCAGGAGTTTCTTGTATCGAATAATAATAAAAATAATATAAAACAAGAGATAGGATGTAATAAAATTAATAAAATAACAAACAAAAATACTAACAAAAATGTAATATGTTCCGACGTTACAAGCGGGGAACAGGAAATAAATATGATAGATTCGTCTTATATAGACGGGCAAATTAACGACGGCAAATTAACACCTGTAGAGCCGACATTGGAGTGCCCGATAGTGAATAGCGTGCAGAAGGGGCTGTTCACGGGAAAGGATCAGGAAGATGGGTCCTTGTGCGAGTTAGGCGATGACAAACTAAAAAATAAACAAACACGAAACAAAAATATGACTAAAAATGTAAAATGTTCCACCGATACAAGCGGGGAACAGAAAATAAAATTAAAACAATTGTCAACGAATAAGGTTAAGAATGAGGTTACCAAAAATTTAAATAACAAATTGTGCGAAAATTCGAGGAAGAGTGAATTATTAAACTGTGAAAGAACGGAATCGAGTAAGCTAACGGGATTAAACAAAGCAAAAAATGGGTTAACCAAGCCTACAACAAACAAATTAAATAATGACGAGGGAGGATTCAACGAATTAAATATAAATGGCTACAAGCCGAAACAAATAAAATTCCAAAAAGTTAGGGAAAGACCTAATTGTCGGGAAACAAATCCGTTAGACTTAACAAGAATTCCAAAGCACTTTAATTCTAACCAATCTTGCTTGAAAACGAAGTCCAAATTGTTTGCTAAAAATAAATTTAAAAGTAAATCTCACCAGTATAAAAATTATCAAAATAAACCAAGTAAAAATAAATCAAAAACAAAAATAAAATACAGGAATTACGCACAATGGCGTAACACAAAACGCCGAAAGAAAATCAGAACGCGTAAAACATGTCTTAAAATAAATACGATTAAGTTGGAAAATACAAATAATCATTGCATAGTAAACAAACAAGAAATGTTGAAGTTACCAGAATTGCTAAACAGTTATTCAGACGTGTTTAATGAAAGGTTTTATGAATGAGTAAAAAATATCTTAAAACTAAATACTATTAAGAAAGGCAGTACAAATAAATAACCGCTGTACTTTTAAATAAACCAGAATTGTCTAGGTTGAAATAATTTATAATAAAGTATTCAGATGTTTGAATGAAATACCCACCGAGTCGAACAAATGTAAACAAAGGCTCAAGGTTAAGGGCAATCACTTGTGTTTGTAAACACAGCCGCAAGGAAATATCCGGTGGACGGGCGGGGAACGAGTTTATAAAAACATTCCTTGTAACAAAATAAGCCGGACGTACCAAAATAGTAGAGGGCAAAAAAGCCTAAATGTATTTAAAACAGGACAATGTCAATAGGATGTTCTACGGAAATCCCAAAAATGTTTAATGGGAAAGTTTAAGGGATAAGAAGCAAAATCAGGAACAATAACTTGATTTGTTACAGTTAATCAAACCAACTGTGTCAATAATTATAAAATATCTTGTAATGTATTCTGTAAAATTGTATATGATGTTAAAAACATCAAGAAGTTGTATGACAAGTAAAGGGATTCTACAATGTGATCTTTACACTGATTATAATAAAAATACGGAAATGCCAAATTAGAATATTGATGCAATAATAGAACCAGTACGCGAGCGATAAACTAAGTCAGGCAGGAATTAAATTGTCAGAATGATTAATAAACTGATTTAATGTAAAAACAAGAATAAGCAGTAATTGAATAAGGCTAAATCTAGACTTTAAGATTAGCTACGTATTTATAAAGGGACAAATGTTTAAATCTAAAACAAACTATTTAATAACTAAATCAACATTACAAAAGTATTATTCAGGAAGTCTTTGTGTGCTGAGCAAACATTGCCGAGCTACATCCACTGCTTAAATCAAACAAGCGGGTTAAATCAAGCAACAATCAGAGAGATAGCAGGCGAATCTTAATAATTTGTACAACAAATACGCGGTCAGACCTTTGCAAAATCAAACAAGAAATTTGTGTGCAGGAAATAGTGGGTCGTTAGATCAGACTATCACTGTACAATATAGAACAAGAAAACTTGTGTACTAACGATCAAGGTCGCAACAATAGAAACTTTGCATTAAAATCAGAAGCAATCAAGATTTATCAAGTGGACTTCGATAATCTGGACACAAGCCAGTCTTATTAACTGTACAATCTAAAGATAGAGAATTTAAAAGGCAAGTTTCGTTCCGTTTAATATGATAAGTAGAATTGTTGTATTAGAATGTTTACAAGCCAGCTCATTGACCTTGTCAGGTAGTTTGGAATGTGGAATCCACGCAATAGTTAGCCGCTACGGAAGGTTTATCGGAAAATAAACAAATTAAACTAGATAAACTGTACTTCCACAGCTGACCCAATAATACGTAATAGTTAAGATATAAATGGAATATGTTTAAAAAAAATAGTATTGTAAGATTAGTTAGGTTTTTAATTGCAAGTCATTGTTTTTAAAGCCATAACTAGTATAAAATGAAATTGACGTGGTAAATATATAAAGGAAATGACAGCCATCAGTGTGGTGAATAAGGTGTAATTTGACAAAATAAAATTTATTGTGGACAAAAGTGACTAATAGATTGCTAATTGACTTGTGTTTGAAGTGTTTCAGGGAGAAAACTTCTCAAGAGACAAGAGAATAATAATAAGAAAACTTTGTAATAGAATAAGATAGTTTAAGTAATAATAAGATAAGGAATTGGTAAAAAACATTTTAACAAAGTAAAACATTTTTAACCTCTCAAACGGGGAAATTGCAACGGGGTGAAAGACCGTCGCAAGTGGGAAATAAGTAATTTCCTGTTTTTTAGAAATAAAGCTGTTTTTAAAATAATCAAGTAGGGAATTATACAATTATTAAAGAGGGAAAAATTAAATAAAACAGTAAATAGAATAGTTAAGCCACATTAAAGAAGGTTATAAAATAAAGTTGTAATAACTAACTAAATTTGAACATCGAGAGTGAAGCGAAAAAATTCTAAGTGCCTAAAAAAGCTATTTTTCGAACCAAACCACGTAGAACTTTCATCGACATTTCAAAAGAACCACAATAACCTAGAATGAACATTAAAGAAAACAGAATTCAAAAAACTTAAGAAACAAAAAAGTTACAGCCGTTTAAATAAAATAGACATTTTTCAGTGTTCTAAAATTAATTATCAAACTATGCAAGCTAAAACAGATTCGTTGCCCGACTTGCCTGTACAAGGAATAAATCGAGCGATAGCAAACTTGCAGGCGGGGTGCGGTAGGTTAAATTCACCGCTATATATACTTGGTCTCTAAGCCTTTAGAGACAGTCTGTAAAAATTTTCTAACACGAGGTGCCGCGGGACGCTATGCTGGACCGCGAGTAGAGACCGTCAGCAGGCCAGATGGACGATAACCTCAGCGCTTTCGACACCCAGGACCACCAAGGATGAAGGCTCCAGACTCAGCCTCCAGGACGCTCGAATAGAGGGAAACCACCACCGACGAACCAGGGATGGCGACTTCCGGTGTCCAAGGACCAGGGAATCCAGACGAGGGACCCCAAGGACCGGCAAGAACATCTTTGGCAAGTCATTTTCTTTATTCGAAATCAGTCACGTCAAATTTAGTTAGTTAATTTTATTAAATTCAAACAAATTTACAAGCTTAAAACAATGACTTCACTCTTTATAAAATTTAAATAAATTGTATGCTAAGTAAATGAATTTATGTGCTCAGAATATTTAAAATAATGAATATTAAAATTACAAAAGGTTTTTGGCCATAAGCCGTTTATTTAAAGAAAATGAGAGATTCTCGAATATTATAAATTTAAAAATTAAAGGTTACAAAATATGAATTTACCAATTCCATATAGTAGATAAAATATTATTATGTGTAATTTTGAAAATAATTTTATGTTATGTCTATGTTATCAAACTATATGCGAAGTATAATTTTTTAAAGCATAAGAAACGAGAAGTAACTCAGTGAATTGTTTTGCTAATATAATTGTGTGATACTTTAAAGGGAAATTTTCTTTTTTATTTCAATAAATAGAGTTAAATATGTCATAAAAATCAAGATTATTTGCATTCCATCCTGTGTCAAATAACCAATAAAAACTGTTTAGCTTTTTCCAACTAATATAAAAATGATTATCAAATCAGTAAACAAATTTAATTAAATTTCATTAAATGGCAATAGATAAAGCCTAATGTTTTAAAGAGTTTCTCTCTACTAATTTCATGAGCTAGTCTAAAGATTAGTTGGTTTTTTGTAATAAAAGTCCAGAGATTTATCTACTGGCAGATTGTGTTTAAGAGGACACAGGAGCCTTTTAAAATAGGTATTTTTAAACACAATCATATTTTGCACGTTCCCTTGCTGTTTCTGCAGATCATCATCAGGTGGTAAGACTCTGTGTTTTTTATGTGTATTATTCTAAATGTGTTTCTTTCCAGCTGACTATTAATTTGACATGTGTGACTATACTTAGACCATACACAATTGATAAACTTATTTAGGAGGGTTTATATGTACTTTAAATAGTAGTCAGCGGGAATAGGCTTGTTGTGGGTTTGGCCCTACGAGCAGGAAACATACACTTAACTCTGGGAGTTTAGCACGGTTTTACCAGCAGGGTGACAGGCAGTTTTGTGGTTGTTTATAAATATGTTTTCTTGTAAACAATTAAAGTTTTAGTATTCTGCAAGAAAGGATTTAAACAACGCAAGCAGACGACCGCGTGGTGCTGCGGTGGTAGGGACGGTAGAAGAGGTAGGGAAGGTAGAGGAGAGTTGAGGTGAGGTGGGGGGACGTTGCAACACACACACACACACACACACACACACACACACACACACACACACACACACACACACACACACACACACACACACACACACACACACACACACACACACAGCTTTTTTGCTCTGAATCCCATGTGGGATTTGTGTCACATTACAACAATTTTGAAGATACCCTTGAAACTGAAAAATGAATGATTCACATTAGGGAAGGTAACTTGTAGTGTTGGCGAAATACCCTTGTTTATTATTTATATTCTGTTGTGAGTGGTTCTTTGTTGTGTGCTTTTATAAGATTGCTTGTATATGATTTTTTAGCTATAATATATATATATATATATATATATATATATATATATATATATATATATATATAGTTTTTATCATTTTAACAGTTGCTACTTGAAACAGAAATTGAAATGTTTTGCTCTTCTAATCTATAAGACGTATTCACGGAAGCGAATCAAATTCAACACACTTGGCTTGGTTTAACGCTTTACCCATAAATCAGGCCACGAGCATAATTTTAAAAGAGAGATCATAAAAACAAAAAGAAACGAGTTGAAATAACGTGAGTTCGTATAGCGTTTTGCAGCGCGTATGAAATTGTTTAAAATTTAAATAAATGTTAGATTTATTCAGTAAAGTATAAACCATTTATTAGTTTAAAAAAATTGATTATTTTGACTCGTTAAAAACTGTATTTTTATTCTAAAATAAGTTTAGTTACTCTTACTAAGAGTACTTGGAAGGGGTATAACAAAAAAACGTCATTGCCGAAAACCTAAATTATCAATTTGTGGCCGTCGGTGAAGGAGATTTAAGTATAAAGTGTGACCCGTTACACGTGCATCAGCAGTTAGAAGTTATCCGGAGACAAAACTCAAGTCAGTTTGTAATTCATGTCTATCTAAGGACTCGGATTGAGTATTAAATAAATGAGATAACGGTTGATATTGAGTCAAAGATATTTATTTTAATAATGCTACGTTTCGGCAACTAGTTCGTTGCCCTCACCAAGCATTTAACTTTCAAATGTGTAATGTGGGAGAGAAAATATCAAATCCTCAACACTTCCCTAAGAACTTCCTTTGAGCTGTAGCTCAATAACTTTCCATTCAGCATCACTGTAGCTCTTCATGACTGTACACACTTCGGTGTTAGGAAAGGAATGTTAGCAGAGATAAGCATTATAGCTCAAAGTAAGCTCTTAGGGAAGTGTACGTGTTTGACATTTTGCCTCATCACAACACACATTTGATTGTTAAGTGCTTGATATATGGTTGCCGAGACGTTGCATTATTAAAATAAATATATTTGACTCGGTTATCAACCGTTTTCTCATTTATTTACTTTTGCCAGTTTGGATTTAAAGGAGCCAGCTCTTGCACTGTGCAACATCCAGATTGTAGAACGTTTTCAGAACAAGTTAAATGTGTTTCGAAGTATTGTGCACACAAAGTTACACTCCGGGAAAACGCAGAATGAGATCAAGCGACAAAACCATTGCTAGGCATCATCATCTACTGTAGAACCTCGATACGTCGGACTCCGTTAACGCGGATCTCCGGATAACCCGGAATGACTTTGAAATAGTTTAAAAAACAATAAATAAGAAACAACACAAATCAAATAAGTACAGTACATACATAAAAAGTCTAACACAACAATAAACACGTCCAAGTCCTACAGATAAACAAAATAATGAACGTAATGTTTTTATACGTCTTGTGCTAAAAAAGACTACGGAATCGCACGGCGCGATAGCTGATCGCAAATTTTACAGATATGTTTGCCAACAAATAAATTTCAGAGAAGTTTACCTGTATATACAATATATACAGTACATAATACTGTTTATTCATTCATATACTGTGCATAATACTCTCTGATAAATATAAAGGAATTTTTCTGTAAATACTATGCCTTCTTTTAATCTTTCCTTAGTGTCCGGCTAACCCGGATTTTCAATAACTCGGAAGGGTTACGGATCCAGTTCGTTCGAATTATCGAGGTTCTACTGTACTTCACAAACAGCTGATTCGACTCTGTGGCAGCACATACTTGTATATGCCTAAAAGGTTGAACGGATGAAATGTAAATATATTAGTAATTGTCTTAGGAGAGAGAAACTTAAGCTGCCATTGAGGTGTCTCTATGTTTAAACTGTGTTATATTACAATCAAACGGCTCATTGGCCTATGACAAAATTCTAGACAATATTTTGGTTTTTAAAATATTTTATTATTTTATCTGTTAATACAAATTTTCAAAGTTTTTAACAGTTATATAATTATTATTTTTAAAGTACATACTAAAAATGGCTTATTGTTTTTCCTGTAAATCCCTGAACAATTTTTCACAAACAGTTCGGTGTAAGTTTTCTAAGTTTGGCTATTGCTATAGGTGGGTTGTTAACGACAGTTGAACAATACCTTATGCATCCTTTTTAAAAAAAACCCATAACACAATTCTAACCAATGAAATTACCCTCAGAAGAGCAACAGCCGACATCGGTGGTTAGCGTTTTACGTGGGTTCTATGATTGCGATGCAACAACATGTTTTCATTGAGTGGAGACTTAAATTAAATGAAAATTGGGTCAATAATAATTTATTTTGAGAAAAATTTATGGTCCGGTCCACGATGTACAAACAAATGTGTGGAAGCTTCGATAGAATGCCGAGTTGTATTCCTTATACAAAGATACAATTGTGATCCATTTATCTAGAATGGTTGGGTCACATCATAAGAATGCCCACCAATAGAATGGCGAACAAACTTTTACATGACACTATGATTGGCAAAAGAAGAGTTGGCCGACCAAGAAAACGTGGCTAAAGGACCTAGAGGAAGACTTAAGGGTACTCGGCATTACAGCATGGAAACAGAAGGCTAAGGATAGAAGTACATGACGGGACATTGTTAAGGAAGCCAAGGCCCACCCCGGGCTGCAGCGCTACGTAATAGCAGTAGTAGTATTTACATAAATACACAAATGTTTTCATAATACAGTAGAGACCATTAGACTTGGGCCATTGGAAATTTTAATTTAAAATCTTTCCTTCTAGATGCCAATATGAACATTGCTAATGATAGTATGTCCTCACGAATAAATCTATGGAATCAGCGTATCAGCCGGATTCAACTGGTGTTAGTTTTGTACGTGTTTACTCATTATAAATATACGTACAGCAGAGTGAAAACTTTACATTTGTTTCGTAACAGTCACAGATTGAAATTTTCTATAGATAATTCAAATAAAGTTAGGTTATACTTGTATAGTAACAATTAATGAGAGTTTTAATCACTATTTATGGTTTGCATCATTTAAAATATCTTCTCTCTTGTTTAAGTAGCATATATAAAAACATAATAAAAAGTAAACGATCCAGTCAGTCAGGTACAGCATCATCATTGCAAGCTGCAAAGAAGAACAAATAATGCCTTTCTCATTTTAACAGACGTTGGACTGCCTATATAGTAGTTTACGATATATTATTTATTATAAATACTGATATTATTATAAATGCTATAAAATATTGACATAAAATATTCAAATTTAAAAATTTACTAATAAAAAGTTATTAAACTGATTAACTCTACTTGAAAAAAATGTTTTTCTCTTTACGATGTATTTTAGATTCGTTAATTTGGTAATTTCTCACTAATTTCTTTGCACTCATAAAAATATTTTGCTTTGAAATACTGTTCCAGAATAAATAATTATCTGTGTTTAAGATCTTTGACACAGAAAATAACATCACTAAATATAAATAATAGGAGAAGACTTTAATAACCAGCATAGAAAGAGTAATTAATAATAAATACACAAAAACCTCTTAACCACAAACTTTCTTTAATTTACCCTAATGTACATTTCAGTTACAAAGTAACCATCCTCAGAGGGATAACATACAAAGACTGATTAACGCTAGAAAAATACCTTATTTATAATCTACAGAACTAGTCACTCCCACTCCGACCGCCGCGGCCCCACCTGTTAAACAAGGCGTAGCCACGCCCATCGAGTGAAAGCAAGATATCTAACGTCAACTTATTAAAATATAAATTAAAAATACAATAAAAACATAATTCAAATTGTTTCTTGAAATTATAACCAACACAAAATTTAATATAAAAATCATAATCCTATTTAACAAATGAATATAAAATTGAATTAGGAATAGGACCTCTATCAGAATTTAATAAATTCTCAGGTTTATGTTTACTAATTTTTAAACTTTCAAAACTATTTAATAACTTATTAGTTCTAACATTCTTAATTAACTTGACATTATTAACATCTAGATTGTGATTGGTCTCTAAAATATGGGCAGCAATACTAGACTTATCAGATCTTTGGTATTTAATATCCCTAATATGTTCCTTAAATCTAGTTATTACTTTTCGTCTTGTCTGCCGAATATACATTTTATCACAATCCTTACAATTAACTTGGTAAATCCCTGATTTATCAAGTGTTTCTACTTTATCTTTTGCATTACCTAATAAATTTTTAAGGTTATTATGATTTTTATACGCAACTCTCAATTTAACATTCTTAAAAATTCCCTCCAGCCCTTTGGTTAAAACTTTGTCAAAAGGTAAAGTAATAAAACGGCTTTCTTCTTTAGTTTCTAAAGGCAATGTTGTTAATTTCTTCCGAAAAATCCTAATCTTTTGATTCCTAAGGATATTATCAATAATTTTTCGTTCATAACCATTAAATTCAGCTGTACTTTTAATATGTTCTAATTCAATATCAAAACGTGTTTTACTCAAAGGAATATTAATCAAGAATTGAAAGCTGCAAATTTGTGTTGGTTACTAGTTAATAGGTTGATTAATATTCCTTTGAGTAAAAGACGTTTTGATATTGAATTAGAACATATTAAAAGTACAGCTGAATTTAATGGTTATGAACGAAAAATTATTGATAATATCCTTAGGAATCAAAAGATTAGGATTTTTCGGAAGAAATTAACAACATTGCCTTTAGAAACTAAAGAAGAAAGACGTTTTATTAGTTTACCTTTTGACAAAGTTTTAACCAAAGGGCTGGAGGGAATTTTTAAGAATGTTAAATTGAGAGTTGCGTATAAAAATCATAATAACCTTAAAAATTTATTAGGTAATGCAAAAGATAAAGTAGAAACACTTGATAAATCAGGGATTTATCAAGTTAATTGTAAGGATTGTGATAAAATGTATATTGGGCAGACAAGACGAAAAGTAATAACTAGATTTAAGGAACATATTAGGGATATTAAATACCAAAGATCTGATAAGTCTAGTATTGCTGCCCATATTTTAGAGACCAATCACAATCTAGATATTAATAATGTCAAGTTAATTAAGAATGTTAGAACTAATAAGTTATTAAATAGTTTTGAAAGTTTAAAAATTAGTAAACATAAACCTGAGAATTTATTAAATTCTGATAGAGGTCCTATTCCTAATTCAATTTTATATTCATTTGTTAAACAGGATTATGATTTTTATATTAAATTTTGTGTTGGTTATAATTTCAAAAAACAATTTTAATTATGTTTTTATTGTATTTTTAATTTATATTTTAGTAAGTTGACGTTAGATATCTTGCTTTCACTCGATGGGCGTGGCTACGCCTTGTTTAACAGGTGGGGCCGCGGCGGTCGGAGTGGGAGTGACTAGTTCTGTAGATTATAAATAAGGTATTTTTCTAGCGTTAATCAGTCTTTGTATGTTATCCCTCTGAAGATGGTTACTTTGTAACTGAAATGCACATTAGGGTAAATTAAAGAAAGTTTGTGGTTAAGAGGTTTTTGTGTATTTATTATTAAATTCAACCACAGTATATTCCTAATAAATAGTAAGAGTAATTAAAACTAAGTTTGTTACACAATTGTATCGATACTACGATCACGTTAAGAAAATACATGTAATAACTTACAAGAATAAATTAATAAGAAGTTAAATTTAATAGGTTTTACTACAATCGCAGAAAAGCATTAGTCAATTAGTTTTTAGAGATTTAATACCGCTATGGTATCCTCTTCAAGAACCCAATATTAAATACATCTATACTAATATATAAAAATCTAATAGCGAGCGCGCGCATGTGTGTGTGTGTGTGTGTGTGTGTGTGTATGTGTGTGTGTGTGTATGTGTGTGTGTGTGTGTTCCTCAATCACGTAAAAATTACTTTACCCATTGAGCTGAAATTTTACATAGACATTCTTAGGGTCCCTGGTTAACAAAAAATTAAATATTTTTATTTAGAAATTCCATCTGGGCACAACCCCACGGGCCTTGAAAACCCTGTTAACGCTCAATTTTCTATACTCCATTTAATACTTAAATTGACTTAATCAGCTGATAACCACCTGTAACAGTCACTTTTAAACACATTTAAACAGCTGATAGTAACTGACTGTTATTCATCTTTCTAGGTTAGTTATACTTTACAAATGTTACTAACTCGTATGTTACAAGTTTTTCCTTTCCTTTGTTTTCAAAACAATAATCAGTAAGTTTATAGTTTGATATATTTATTGGGAACTAATCTATACTATTATATACAAATCTACAGGTGTCTTGTGTGTGTATTACTCAATCACGTAAAAATTATTGGACCCATTGAGCTGAAATTTGGTATTTATTTTCCGTTCTCACGTTTTCGATTTTTGCAAAAAAAATTATACCGGGCGACAAAGAAAGTCATCAGTGATACGAAAAAAATTATGAAAACTCTCGCTCACGCCCTAAACATGTAAAATTTTGGAAAAATGGAATTCCTCCCAAACGTGGTACTATTAGTGCTGGTAAAAATGCATGTTGCCCACCACCCAATACAATGCATATAAAATGAATCAAAAACATGTCTTGAAACATTATTGATAATTATTGTTTGTTATTGCCATGGAAAGTTAATTTTATATACCTATAAAGTGTCCAGTAAAGATAAATTTCGTTGTAATTTTATACGTGTAAAAATGTACACATGTAAGGCTAGAATAGAGATCACGTGACGAAGTATTACTCCGAGGAAGTAAACGTTTAATTAGGTACTGTTTTATAACATTACAACCAAATATCCTGACTGGACACTTTACAGGTATATTTAAATATAGGTATATAGTATTGTATAAAATTACAACCAAATTTATTGTAACTGGATACTTTATAGGTGAGTGTATATCTAAATATATGTATAAGTAGTACGGCGCTTGTACTTCTTTTTACTCCGCAATGAATTTTTTTATCCAACTTTGATTTGATAAAAATGGTATTTATTTCCGCGAGCGAGAGTTTTTATTAGCTTTTTCGTATCCCTGATGACTTTCTGCGTCGCCCGGTATAATGTTTTCTCCTCTCGAACAAGTGGGAACGGGAAATAAATACCTAAAATTTTACATGGAAATTCTTTGGGTCCCTGGTTAACACATAAGCCTATTTTTATTTAGAAATTCTGTCAGGGCACCGCCCCATTATGCTTGGAAACTCCCTTATCGGAATGTTTATAAACTATAGTTTGATATATTTATTGGGATTTAATATCTGTAAATTAAATTCAACCCAAATACAAATTAAATCAGTATTTAATACAAATATTCATCAACGTCGTACGAAGGACGGGTATTCTGCTAGTGGTCTATAAAATTGCAACCAAATATACAATTTTATATTGTAAATATAAATAACAACACAAACATAAATTGAATAAATAATTATAGAACAAAAAAACATTTTAATAAAAAAAAAAATCATTCCATGGGCAGTCTATAACGCAGACATTTTAATTTTATGCGGATTTGATGTATTTATATTAGAAACGTTTTATTTCTTGGTTGTATATATATTAATTAGTTTTACATTTCGGTTAATATTGTTTTAAATCGAGAAATTGTGTATGGATGTAATTTTATATGTTTTTGTTACTGGAATCCTAAAGAGGGCACCATAGTGGTATCGAAACGTCGATAATCTCTATTAAACACTAAGCCAAAATATTTAAAATAATTTGTAGTTGTGAAAACTATTTAAATAAATTTCACTACAGGCGTAAAAATATATAAAATAAAAAATAATATTGTATTGTTTTTTATAAGTAAAACACTTGAAAATCATTTTTGTCCCATAAGTTTAAAGTCTCAAGTAAATAGTAATCATTAAAACCTTTTTGATCAGGAATTCGTTTTTGACAGATGTAAAGCGTGATATAAAACATTAATCAAACTAATAATTAACACACGCGCACGCACACAGAATATATAATGTTTTCATAGCAATTGTTCATTTTATGTAATTTTACTGTCCAATAAGAATTCCGTTAACGGCCAGACATAAAAAAACGACAAACGCGTTGTGAATAGTGCATAAAGCAGCTTTACTGGGGTTCCATCAATATCGGTTCAAACAGATTGTTTTAGATTGTTTGTTAAAAATACAACCGTGCCTTGCATTGGCCAGATAATATAGGGTTGGAGGGAGGGTTGCTGATTTACGACCCCTGTTAACAATCAAATTAACAATGAGGTGGACGCGATATATCAGAATGTTTGCCTGACGTACATTTTACTACCTCGCATCCGATGGTCACGGCGTCGCCTCGTTCACATATTTATGCGGCTCACCGTTACGCCAGCTTTATAGTGTGGCTTCTCATATTAGGCAATGGTTTTGATTTAGTTTGGTATTGAATTTTCTCGATTTAGAAGGCTCAGTTTAGTAACTCGATTTAAACTTACCATTCGTCGGTTTTAAAACATAGGCCTTGAGAGACCGCACGAGATTTCTCGTGTACTACCACTTCTGAAAATATTTTAAGTATTCAGAATATAATATTTATCAAAAGCGTCTGCATCACATATGTATACATATTTCAAGTTTGTTTGCTATTTCATAACGGAGCTAATTTATAATCGAATTTTTGTAATAACGACCGTTTCATGCAAGTCATCCTATACAGTAGTTATAAAGTTTGTAGGAAAGCATTTATACCTACACAGTCAGTACTCAACGCAGGTCTCTACTTTCCGTCTCGTCTATTGCGATTTATCAAGGCCAAGTGCTCGGTTAAATAGTTCCGATGATTCGTTCGTATTAGGAAACAAAGTTCGCTTGGGAATATTTGTTTACACTTAAGTACGTTTTTCTGCCTTTCCTAACAATACTATTCTTTGTTGACGCGTTTCGGAATAAATTTATGCTCAAAACTGTAATATTAGTAATAGAAGTATTATTTAAGTTATCAGAATTGAGTTATTCCGAAACGCGTCAACAAAGAATAATATTGTAGTGTTAGAAAAGTCAAAAATATGTACTCAAATAGATTTGTTCTCTTTTATTGTGGTGACAGAGTTTCGATCTATTTTTCAATTCCTTCTATTAGTTCCCACTCTCCTTATATATAAAGGTTTTACAAATTTTCAATTGTTAATCAAATACTTTTCATTCATCCACTCAATTCAAATACATTTTTTTCTAATTTGTAGGGGATGGCACTTGATGTTAATACAGTTTCTTCAAATAATAATTAACTAGTTAATTTTAAAATGAATTATTTTAGTTTTATATGGAAGGAAACGTTTGGAGGGGCAAGCTACGCAATATATTTATTTCGTCCCATTTGGCTAAAAATAAGTGACAACACATGATTTCATAAAACAGCTGATTTTATGTTATAGGTTATGTGGTAGAACATCTCTTTTAACGTATAGGTTAAGTTACTTTATCTTTATCAATTGTAATTATTTAATAAAAAGGAACTCAAATAACATTTTTCTTTGTTGACCTCAGTAGAAATTGAATTGATTTGGTTTTTACTATTACTTGTTTAACTTATCAAATAGAAACAATAATGTTACATTGCATAAGGTCAAAGTGCAGTGCAATAACAAAACCAATTTAATTCTTGACAAAGTGTTACATTTTTATAGTTTTACAATGTAAATTTCTATTTTAACTTTATGATACACAATATTATGTCAATTCCGTTATTTTAAATGCTATTAAAATATATTCTAAAAAACGAAAAACGGATTTTAAATATCGGAAACGATAAATAGTGGTTAAAGACTACAAAAATAACCTCAATTTACCGATACAATTGAAACCTTATAAACCAATTCTTCTAAATAAAACAGCACTATCTACGTTACTACAAAATCACAAAGTATCAGGTTGAGTTAGCATTGGTTAAAAATTAAAGTAAGTTTACCAGTATTTAGCCTACGCACGTAATGAAAGACCGACGAAAATAGAGGATACTGTTTCGAATTGAAAATCGTGAAGTTTAATGAAAAATATTATTTTTTTTATAACGAAATCTAACCTAATATTTTAATTTGTGTCTATAGTGCGGACCACGTAGCCGTGCAATTGTCTTGAGAGATCGCATTAGGGGAGATGGGGTGTAGAGGGTCAGTATAAATACTTTCCTACAAAACATGGTTAAAATTGTCAGAACACTGCCTTGCATGAGATGGTCGATTTTAGATAAATTAGCTCCGGTATAAAATAATAAACATTTTAAAAACATGTTTAGACATATTGGATATAGAAGCTGTTGATGTATAGAACATTCTCAATGTGTAACATGTTTTGAGAAGTGGTAGTACACGGAAACCCAAGTGCACGGTTACGTGGTTTGCAATATACGTTTATTATGTACCTGTATAGTAACGTAATGCAAAACAGTGCTGCAATTGGTGGAGAATTTCTTGCTAAGAAGTATATTTTAACAGAAGGTTATATCTGTTTAACCTTTACATTCCCGTTGACATTCAATGACGGTATTGGACTCAGCATTCTCACAAACCATTATAGTGAAAATTTTCTAGTGATTTTTTAACATCTAACATCCCCCAAATCACCTCTTTGCTACTAGTTTAGAGCCACACTCCAGCTTTCTTCTTCACAGTATTTAATTTACAAAATTATTTTGAGAACGATCAATACAAACAGTTGTAAAACCATTTACAAGCTAAATATCCGCTAGTAATGCCACTGCTACTTAGGTTTGATAGAATTTTTAATAATGTTTTTGGAATAGTTAATGCGTAACCGAACAATTTTTCGTACCGGATACATCTCTGGGTATTTTAATTTACAAAATTATTTTTAGATCGGTCAATGTATAACTGTAAAACCACTTACAAGCTAAATATCCAATAGTAATGCCACAGCCACTTAGATTTGATAGAAGTTTTAATAATGTGTTTGGAATAGTTAATGCGAACAATGTTTCGTACCGGATACATCTCTGAGTATTTTAATTTACAAAAATATTTTCAGAACGGTCAATATATAACTGTAAAATGTTTTACAAGCTAGTAATTGTACTTGGTTTTGAATGAATTTTTAAAATGTTTTTGGAATATTTAATGCATAACATAAAAGTTTTTTTACAGAATTCCTTTCTACATATTTTAATTTACAAAAATATTTTCAGAATAATCAATACCATTCTGAACTGTAAAACCTTTTACAAGCAAAATATCCAGTGGTAATGTTATTGCTACTTTAAATACGTCTAAAAGCGCGTTTTACTAGGTTAAACGAAATTATTTTTTGCAAGATTCATTTGTACATATTTTAATTCACAAAAATATTTTCAGAATGATTATTACATAACCGAAAAATATTTTACAAACTTGATATGATAATATTATGGTACATGAGTTTGAAATTTAAAAAAATGTTTTTGCATTGGGTAATACCTAACTAAAATATATTTTATATGTTAAACATCCATTTGAAATGTCTTTGATAGTTAGGTAGTGAAAATCTCTTGAAAATGTGTTTGGATTGGGTAATGCATGACAAACCTGAGCTTCTACGATTCTTCTCACTACTTATGGTCCGGGCATTCAAGGTAAAATCTTATATTACTTCCGAATTGCGTTCTTATTAATCGATTTTCATGAAATTTTTGGGGTTAAGCTCTACTTACCCTTCACTTCAAAAGCCACCCTACATCGATGTGCACTCATGATTTCTAGGGGTGAAAACTACCCCTTTTGCACATTCTTAATAATACTGTAATTAATGATTCTAATACATTACTGAAACCTTGAGTGATCATCGTTTGATGCTTTGGGTCAATAATTGTAATTTTCTATATTATTTCAACCCTTATTAACTACCTCTATCCTCACAGAATTTTTGAAAATCGTTTATTGATATTTATTTGTAATTCTGAACACAACTAAATCCACATTTAATTCACATCTTTACATCCTTTACAACGTATTTAATTTTGAATTAGGTTTTCAACCCCTGTAAACTCCTCTTATAACGTTCTTACGCAAGATAAAAGTTTAAAATTATGAAGGTTTTAATTAAAAATATTTTAATGTATTACACGTAAATTATTTCGATTTATTTATATAGCCTTAAACTGATTATTTGTAATATTTTATAACAATATAAATTTAAAATTAAAAATCATCTGTATAACTGTCATTGCTATAGACCTCCACTTCTTGGTCTGTTAATGGGGTACTATTCAGGTAGTTTTCACCGGAACATCCACCACAAGTTGATTTGCAAAATAGCCCAACTCTGCGGCAACCACACGATATCTTGTGCAACAGTTCTTGTAGAGAAGATATTTCCTGCATTTTTATGGGTTGAAAGGATCCCTCGATATTATCCCCCCCATCGGTTGGTTTAATGTTTTTGTTCCCAAGCCACACTAGAATCTAGTAATAACGCCTTTTAATATATTCATTCGTAGAAAAAAAAAATAATTTTACATGATTCATTATAGCGTTAACCTTAACGAAGGAGTCATATGGCATCTGCTACAGATACGTTTCAAAGACTTTAATATTGTTCCATGTAATTAACCGTATATCTTCAGTAGTTTTGTTTAACATTGTTGCGCAGTACCTACCACTTGCTTCTGCTGCGGAAGCAGTACTGTAAAATATTTCTGCCTGTTGTCTTAAATCGGCGTTTTCTATAGAGTGGAAAAAATCTTTTTAAGTTTATTATACAATACAGAAATAGTATCACAGCCAGTATTAAGAGAATTCTATTAATGTAGAGCTATTTGGACAGTCAACTTCAAAACTTTAGGATGAATATATCATTAAAGAGGTATTTTGTTTTCCTAGTTTTAGAAAATAAATTTCTTCTCTATTTCAGCTCTCTCACTCAAAATTACAGTTAGATTTGTTAGTTTTATTAATTTATTGTTAGAAAAATTATTAACACAATAGAATGATTTTGTAAGACCCAAAAAGTGCTCTTTCTTACATTAAAAAAAAAAAAAAATTGTTTGGGCTTTTGACGTTAACGCCTTTAATTTATAAGCTAGTCTATTTGTCAAAAAAGTTTTGTAGGGAATTTCAAAATCTACAAGGTCATTAACACATTAATTTTTTTTCACATTTAATCTTATAAGGGTTAAGGGTATGAAGGGCGGGGAAGCATTAGGAGCGTGCATGGTTTTTTTAAACAATAATAATAGGGTGCGTGTGCGGGGGTTTACAACAAACTTTAACTGTAAGTAATCATAGCTTAAACCAGGAAATGACTAAATTAGCTATTTAGCTATTCGCCTAAGTCTATATTTCTAAGCTTCGAATTAATTAGGTAATTTGACGGAAAATAAACAAGTGTTTAATTACAACTTGGAGCAACCGTAGAGTAAATTTTTTATTATAGATCAAGGAAACTTTCTAGCCACAAGGACTTTTTTTTATTTAAATCCTTATGTACATTTTGATTGCAAAGCAATCATCTTCAGCGGAAATTATTACAAGAATAAAGCTGTCTTAATTAGATTTATTCTTGTAAACATTTCCATTGAAGAAGACTGCTTTGGAATCGAAATGTACATAAGGAATTAAATAAAAAGGTATTGTGATTAGAGGTTTTATTTATTTATAATAAACACGTCATTATAACTTTACACTTTTTAACATCTATAGAAATTTGCTTAAGGCAAATCTATTTTTCCAATATATAGCGTGGGTTTTCCAACGTATTTATGATGAAGATAGCCTATAACTTGGAACCATGAAGAAAAATCAGAGAAACCTAATGACACTTGTTTTTAAAATCGACACAAATTAGTGTTTTTTTTCTATTAACTGCCATCCTCTAGAGTTACGTACATTAACAATAGCTAAAACAAAACTGTCGATTATAAATTAGTTCTCTCTGTCTCTCTGTCTCTCTGTCTCTCTGTCTCTCTCTCTCTCTCTCTCTCTCTCTCTCTCTCTCTCTCTCTCTCTCTCTCTCTATATATATATATATATATATATATATATATATATATATATATATATTAAATGTATTAAAATAAACATGCATAATATATTGTATACATATATAAAATAGGATATGATATGATATGATATATATATATATATATATATATATATATATATATATATATATATATTATTTAAACTTTGCATTAGAGTCTAAAATGAGGCTCAGATATGGGGACACGTAATTAAAGTTCTCGAAAGTCGACTCGCATATATACCAAGTAAGACTCTTGTTTACGAATGTTGAAGGGCAAGTGAAAAATTCCAAACTCAAGTACCATAATATTATCATAGGATATATTGCTTGTAAAACATTTTTAGGTTATCTAATAATCATTCTAAAAATATTTTTGTGAATTAAAATATGTAAAAATGAATCCTGTAAAAAATAATTTCGTTTAACCTAGTAAAACACACTTTTAAAAGTATTTACAGTAGCAACAACATTAGCACTGGATATTTTGCTTGTACAGGTTTAACAGTTCTGAATGGTATTGACAATTCTAAAAATAATTTTGTAAATTAAAATTAGTAGAGATGAATCCTGTAAAAAAACCGTTCAGTTATGTATTAACTATTCCAAAAACATTTTAAAAATTCATTCAAAACTAAGTACAATTACATTACACTGGATATTTAGCTTGTAAAACGTTTTACAGTTAAGTATTGACCGATCTGAAATATTTTTGTAAATTAAATTATTTAGAAATAAATCCGGTACGAAAAATTGTTCGGTTACGCATTAACTATTCCAAATACATTATTAAAAATTCTAACAAACCTAAGTAGCACTGGTATTACTGTTGGATATTTAGCTTGTAAATGGTTTTACAACTGTGTGTATTGATATTTCTCAAAATAATTTTTAAAATTAAATAATGTAGAGAAGAAAGCTGGGGTGTGGCTCTTGAGGAGTAGCAAAGGTTTGATGTGGGGGATGTCAGATGTTAAAATATCACTAGAAAATAATTACTCTACGGGTTTGTGAGAATGCTGAGTCCAATCTCGTCATTCAATGTCAAGGAGAATGCAAGAGTGTTATTTAAGGGAGTAGCTAGGGGGTGAATGTGAGGCAAAAAATGGCAGAAGCCAAAAACTCCTTAGGAAGTGATCAGTCGGAGGTTATTGAGGGTTCTGACCTTAATGTAGTTTTCGAAAGTAAACTGGGACGAACTGTTTTGCTGTAAAAAAAGGTGCCCAAAAAAACGCTAGAAAATGTTTACTCGGGCTGTGTGATAGTGCTGAGGCCAATCCCGTCATTGAATGTCAATGGAAACGCAAGGGTGTGGTTTTCCGGGAGTAGCTAAGGGGTGAATTGGGGGTAAAAAAGTCAGAAGCCAACAACGTAGTAGGTAGCGATCTCTCGGAGGTAATTGAGGGTTCTGACCCCAATCATATTTTAGAAAGTAAACGGGGACTTACTGGTGATTTTCTACTGGCGTAGCAAAGAGATAAATTTGAGTAAAAATGTTAGGTGCCCAAGAAACTCTAGAAATTTTTTTCCGGGATGTGTGATAGTACCGAGTTCAATCCCGTCATTGAATGTCAACGGGAATGCAAGGGTGGGATTTTACGGGAATAGATAAGGAGTGAATTGGGGGTAAAAAGGTCAGAAGCCAAAAACCTTTTACGAAATAATCACTCGGAGGATACTGAGGGTTCTGACCTCAATGAGTTTTTCGAAAGTAAACTGGGACGCACTGGTGTTGCTCTTCTGACATAGCAAAGAGATTAATTGGAGTAGAAATGTCAGGTGCACAAAAAACACTAGAAAATATTCATCCGGGGTGTGTGATAGTACCGAGCCCAATCCCATCATTGAATGTCAACGGGAATGAAAGGGTGGGGTTTTACGGGAGTAGCTAAGGGGTGAATTGGGGGTTAAAATGTCAGAAGCCAAAAACTCCTTATTAAGTGATCACTCGGAGGTGATTGAGATTTATGACCTCATTGATGTTTTCGAATATAATCGGGGACGCACTAGTGTTGCTCTTCTGGCGTAGTAATGAGATGAATTGGAGTAGAAAAGTCAGGGGCCCAAAAATAGCTAGAAGATGTACACTCTAGGTTTGTAAAGTGCTAAGTCCAATTCAGTCATCGAAATTAAAAGGCGATACACGGGGGTGTCTCTACGGGAGTACAAAAGGACTCTTTTGGTTTAAAAATGTCAGATGCATGAAAAATTGCTAGAAAGTTAAGATTCTGAACTTTTGGTGCCGAGTCCAATATCATCATAGAAATTTAATGGGACTGCATGTGTGTGACTCGACGTATGTAGCAAAGGAGTGTATGGGAGTAAAAATGCCAGCTGCCAGAAATATCGCTAAAATATTAACAGTCTGGGTGTTTGAAATTGTCAAGTGCGATGCCATCCAAGAGAGATTGAGATCCTCGCTCAAAGAGTCGAGGAACAAAAACAGAACAGTAACTCAGCATTTTTCAATCACATAAAAGAAACAGGACACAAATACACAGACATTTACCATAACCTAGCTATCTTACACATTAACAACATAGGACCACATCTCAACACTAGAAAAATATGAAATTTATCAACACATAAAAACATAAAATACAAACTGTTGCAATGGATATCGTGGGGCTGCCGTAGATCTGAGCTATTTTGCAACTCAAAATATGGTGGATGTTTCGGTGAAAACTGCCTGAATAGTGTCCCAATAGCAGACCAATAGGTGGAGGTTCATAGCGACGATAGTTTTACTGATGATTTTTAATTATAAATTTATATTGTTATAAAATATTACAAATAATCAGTTTAGGCCTATATAAATAAATTAAAATAATGTATGTATAATATATTTAAAATATTTTTATTTAAAAGCTACATATTTTCAAACTTTTATTTTGCATAAGAACAATATAAGGGTAGTTTACAAGGGTTGGAAAACTAACAGAAAAATAAATACTTTATAAAGGATGAAAAGATGTGAATTAAATGTGAATTTAATTGTGTTCAGAATTACATGGAAATATCAGTAAACTATTTTTTAAATGTTTTTAATTTTGTGATATTGCATTAAGGGGTAGTTTTCCCCCTTATGAATCATAAGCGCACATCGATGTAGGGTGTATTTTGAAGTGAAGGGTAAGTAGAGCTTAAACCCAAAATTTCATGAAAATCGATGGATAAGAACGGAATTCGGAGGTAATATAAAATTTTACCTGCATTGGCTGGACTAGGTATAAATAGCGAGAAGAAATGTAGAAACTCAGGTTTGTCATGCATTACCCAATTGAAAAACATTTTCAAGAGAATTTTCAAACCCAACTAGCAGACATTTCAAATGGATATTTAACATTTAAAATATTTTTCATTTAGGTATTACCTAATCCAAAAACATTAAAAAAATTTCAAATTCAAGTACTTTAACATTACCACAGGATATATAGCTTGTAAAATATTTTTCGTTTATGTATTAATAATTCCGAAAATATTTTTGTAAATTAAAATATGTACAAATAAATCCTGTAAAAAAATAATTTCGTTTAATCTAGTAGAACACGCTTTTAAAAGTAATTAAAGTAGCAACAACATTACCACTGGATATTTTGCTTGTAAAGGTTTTCCAGTTCTGAATGGTATTGATTATTTTGAAAATATTTTTGTAAATTCAAAAATATCTAGAGATGAATGTGGTACGAAAAATTGTTCGGTTGCACATTAACTATTCCATAAACATTATTAAAAAGTCTATCAAACCTATGTAGCAATCGCATTAATACTGGATATTTGGTTTGTAAATGGTTTTACAACTGTATTTATTGATCATTCTCAAAATAATTTTGTAAATTAAGTAATGTAGGTATGTAAACTGGGGTGTGGCTCTAGGGAAGTAGCAAAGGGGTGATTGCAAAGGGTAAGTAGAGCTTAACCCCAAAATTTCATGAAAATCGATGAAAAAGAACGGAATTCGGAGGTAATATAAGATTTTACCTGCATTGGCTGGACTAGGCATAAATAGCGAGAAGAAATGTAGAGACTCAGGTTTGTCATGCATTACCCAATCCAAAAATATTTTAAAGAGATTTTTAAACCTAAATAGCAGACATTTCAAATGGATATTTAACATGTAAAGTATTTTTTAGTTAGGTACTACCCAATTCAAAAACAATTTAAAAAATTGAAAATAAAAATACCATAACGTTACCATAAAATATTTAGCTTGTAAAAGATTTTTAGGTTATGTATTATTCATTCTGAAAATATTTTTGTGAATTAAAATATGTACAATTGAATCCTGTAAAGAATAATTTCGTTTAACCAAGTAAAACTCCATTTAAAAGTATTTAAATTAGCTATAACATTACCACTAGATATTTAGCTAGTAAAATGAAATGGATATTAGCTGGACCGTTCTGAAAATATTTTTGTAAATTAAAATATTTAGAGGTTAATCCGGTGCTAAAAATTGTTCGGTTACGCATTAAGTATTCCAAAAACATTATGAAAAATTCTATCAAACCTAAGTAGCAGTGGCATTACGATTGGATGTTTAGCTTGAAAATGGTTTTACAACTGTGTGTATTGATCACCTCAAAATAATTTTGTAAATTAAATAATGTAGAGAAGAAAGCTGGGGTATGGCTCTAGGGGAGTAGCAAGGGGGTGATTTGGGGGATGTCATACGTTAAAAAATCACTAGAGAATGATCACTCGGGGGGTTTGTGAGAATGCAATGAGATGAATTGGAGTAGAAATGAAAGATGCCCAAAAACGCTAGAAAATGTTCATCTTGTGTGTGTGTGATAGTGCTGAGTCCAATCCCGTCATTGAATGTCAACGGAAATGCAAGGGTGGGGTTTTACGGGAGTAGCTAAGTGGTGAATTGGGGGTAAAAATATCAGAAACCAAAAACTCATTAGGAAATGATCAGTTGGAGGTTATTAAGGGTTCTAATCTCAATGACGTTTTCGAAAGTAACCTGGGATGAACTGGTGTTGCTCTACTGGAGTAGCAAAGAAAGGAAGTGGAGTAAAAATGTCAGCTAGAAAATGTTCACTCGGGGTTGTGATAGTTCTGAGTCCAATATCGTAATCGAAATTTAACGGAACTGCAAATGTGGTGCTCTACGTAAGTAGTAGAGGAGTGAATTGGAGTAAAAATTTCTGGTGCACAAAAAAGCTATAAAATGATCGCTGGGGTAATTTGAGGGTTCTGAATTCAATGCCGTCATCTACAACGAAGATGGGTAATGTGGCTCCAAGGGAGTAGCAAAGGGGCGAATTTAAGTAAAAATGTCAGATGCAAAAAAACCCAGAAAATTATTACTATAGGATTTTGAGGGTTCTGAATCCAATGCCGTCATCCAAAGCCAACGGAGTTGGGTAGTGTTGTTCCACGGGAGTAGCAAAGGGGTGCATGTAAGTAAAAATGTCAGATTCACAAAGCAGCTAGAAAGTGATCACTATGGGGTTTTTGAGGGTTCTGAATCCAATAACATAATGGAAATTAACGTGCATGCACAGGTGTAGCTCTACGGGCGTGGTAAAGGATTGAATTTGAGAAAAAATACCATAATAAAACAAATCGCTAGGACTTGGTTACTCTGGAACATAAAGTTCATTTCTATAATTAAAGTTATAATTAAGTTTGTGATAACCACTGATGATGATGACATAATACCATTGAATCGCGTTTGTGATTAAAGTATTATAATTCCGAGTTGTATATATTTCTTGTGTTTATAGCCCACAATATAACCCGGTTGTTTTTGTAATGAATAATATTCGCGCCCAGTATTGCATTTCTCCATTTCTTACTCTAACAGATGTGAGATTCTTTTTCAACTGCCTCTTTGGAATTAGTTAAGGAGTAACAACTTTCAGGAGATGGAAACAAGTTGCAAGACTCCTTGGCAGATCTGTCAGCTTCCTCATTCCCAGGAACACCACAATGACTAGTGATCCATTGAAATACAATATTTTTCTGTTCTAAGCTTTTTAACAGTTTGAATATTTCAGATATTCGAAAATGGTAGTCTGTAGTGTGCTGTACTTGAAGGGCCGACCTGGAATCGGTGAGAATGCAGATGATCTGTGCATCCATAGTATTGCTAAAAACTAAAGCAGCATTTATGGCTATCAATTTACTCTTCAGCATGTTTGAAGAGGAATCGCAGGGCACCTAGTAATCCTCGTTTAATTCTGGACAATGAAAAGCTGCACCTCCCCTATGGTTCTCTTTATCAACGGAATCATCTGTGTAGATTTTTACAAAGTTGTTATATGTGGTGTTTATCAATTCCATAGTGACAGATTTTAGTAGTTGAGGTGAATCTTATTTTGTGATTGAACCAGGAATTTCAAGATTGGTTTTTATTGGGATTCGAAGCCAGGGTTGGTGTTCCAACACAACTGGAATTTCTTCTGATTCCATAGTCTTTAATGTTTCGCAGGGTTTGTTATGATGGTAGAACAGTGACTGTCGGATGTTAGTTACCAATGCAATGTTAGAAAGAGCGTTAAACGAAATTGCTTTCATCTGAAAATGTTTCTTCCACATTCTGTTCTTTATATATAGGTCAAAGGGCATGACTGACAGTTCAATTTCCATAGACTGTATACTTGTGGTTTTTGGACAACACAAACAAATCCTCAGAGATGAGTTCTGTAACATTTGTAATTTTCGAATATGAGTTTCAGCTGTTCCACCCAAAACTTCACAACAATACATGATTTTTGATCTTACAAAGGACAAATAAAATTGCCTTAATATATATGTATCTGCTCCCCATGTCTTGCTGGCTATAACTTTCAACGCTTTTATTCTATTTGCACATTTGTCCGCTATGAAATTGACATGCTCTTTCCACAGTAGTTTTGGATTCAGTTTAATACCCAGAAGTACAGGATTTGAGTTATGCCGCAGTACGTTTCCATTTAAGTTTAAGTTTTTGTGCAAGTATCGCCCGGAGAAGAAGCATACTTCAGTTTTTGATAGTGAAATGGTTAGTCCCCATTTTTCAGAGCAATCAGAGATTTTGTTAAGTGCCTTTTGTAGTTGGTGAGTAGAAGCAGTTGGGTCTTTATCAGTGGCCCAAATAGTGACATCATCTGCAAAAATAGCCATGCCGATGCCTGGAAGGTCTATATTCCCTAAATATTGCATTATTATGTTAAAAAGAGTAGGACTAATGACTGACCCCTGTGGTATTCCGTTTAGAGTACATTCTTCTTCAGAGTAGGTATCATTGATCTAAGTTTTAATTTTTCTATCCTTAAGGAAGTCTACATTGTATTTCAATATCCTCCCTTTTAAACCGATATCCATACACTGCGAAAAAATAGATATACGTGAGACCTTATCAAAGGCGGCTTCGAAATCGATGAACACCGCTGATGTACATATTTTGTGTCGGAATCCAGTATATATGCTTTCTGTAAAGTTTAGTAACGCATCACAGGTGCTTCGTTTAGGTCTGAACCCGATAAGAGATGAACTCAGCAGATTATAATTTTCAAGCCTCCAAGTTAAGCGGTTATTAACCAGTCTCTCCAAAAGTTTACCGAGACATGATGTCAAGGCCTGTAAGAAGAAGTAAGTTCGGGAGATTTTGCTAGTGGAATAATTATAGCCTGTTTCCATTTTTGTGGTATGTTACCTGTTTCCCAGATTTGTGTAAAATTGCATCTTATTTCTTCCATAAATGACTAAGAACAATGCTGTAACATTAAATTATGAATGTTATCTTCTCCTGGCGTAGATGACTTCAATTGTGCTACTGCAGCTTTCATTTCAGTTTCTGTGAAAGGTTTATCACAGATATCTCTTTGGAAAATTGCTTCATTCAAAGTTGTAAGAAAGCTATTTTCTCATTTTTCAGATGAGTCGGCCAATTTTCCTCAATACCTGACTTTTTGACATATAATTTGTTGAATGTATTAGCAATGTCATTTTCATTAGTAGTTATGATCCCATCTGGATTTGTGATCTGATAGATTTTATTATCAGGTTTTCTCTGAATTGCTTTAAATCTTTTCCATACAGCTGAGCATGGTGTGTTTGAGTTGATGCTACCTATGAAGTCATGCCAAGAGGCCCTTTTAGCCTCTTTTATTGCTCTCTTACATTTAGCTGATGCCTGGTTGTATTTGCTTCTATTTTCGGGTGTTCTAAATTTCTTCCACATTTTTCTGTCCTTTTAGGAGGGATATTCTTTCATTCCACCAAATGTTACTAGGCTTTTGTTTATTTTTATTTACCTTAATGCTAGGTTCGAGGCAGCAATCATTAGTTTCTGTTCAATGTTTTCTGTATTAATTTCTGTGCAGTTTACTGTGTTATTAGTAAGATGTTTGAATAGGGGCCAATTTGCATCTTTTATGGTGCGTAGTAATAATTCTATATGCATTAACATTTCCCTCTTTACTGTCGATATTAAAATATATTGGGAAGTGGTCACTAAATAGATCTTTACCCACATACCAGTTACTGATTATGTCTAACAGATCCGGAGAAGACAGGGTAAGGGCCAATGTACTCAATGATCTTGTACTTGGTGACTGGTATGTTGGTTCTTTGTTTCTGTTTATAAGTACCAAATTGGAGTTCACAATCCATTCGTAAACTATTGGGCCATTCCTGTTGTCATTTCCTTTATTCCAAGAGCCATGTCTAGCATTAAAATCACCCATGATAAGGAGACATTTATCTGAAATCAGTAATTTTTGAAGTTCCTCATCAGTTACTAATTGATTAGAAATATGTACGTTGACTACTCTTATATTAATATCTTGGTTAATAGTTATGTCACAGCTAAGTGCTTCCATATTTGTGGTGGTGATAGATTGATGACTTCTAAGTTGATAGATTTATGTATCAAAGTTATGATACCACCACTCCATTTGCTCGTGAATTGATAAAAATATTAAAATTCTTGAAACGAGGGTGCCGTATTTCATCCACAGGCAACCATGCCTCTTGAACACATATAACCTTAGCATTACCCAAATCCAATTCTTGCTTCAACTCTTCTATTTTATTCATCAGGGAGCGGGCATTCCAGTGCAAAAATTTCTGAGATTGATATTTAATCTGTGAATTATGCAGGTCTTTTGTTTTTCTCTCACGTTCATTAAAGGTTGTACCTAATGATATATGTTGTTTCATCTTCTCATATTTTGACTTTTTCTTCATTTGGATATGCATTTCTACTGCCTGCTTTCTGCTATGACATCATAATTCGATTCTTTTGTTTTTTCCCACTCCTCGATTTCTCATAATAATATTTCTATCTATTCCATATAATTCTCTTACACATTTAAGGTGCTCGTCCTTGATATTCCAGATGCCTACTTTAAGACGATCAGGATGATTATTTCTTTGCTTATTATAATAGAAAGCAGTCCCCACCCGGAGATCCGATTGGGGGACTATTACTCCGGAATGTTTTACTGTCTGATTCATTCTGCCATATTCGTGTATGTATTAGGGGGCTGCAGTGGCCATATGCAGCTTCTGTGGACACCTCTTAGTTCACTTGGGTTTGCTCAAGCTAATGGAATTCCAAGTTTAAGCCCCCTCTCAGCATCAAGGTGAGTGTCCACGAGGGGGCTAATTACTTGGGCGAACAAATTATTTTGAGAGCGTCTAAATAAAATATTATCTGATCAAGTGAAGACGTGAAAATTTAAAACAGAAATTATATAAACATTTCTACTAGAACAACAAAATATATATTTTTTGTAATTTTATATTTTTAGTTTTTAAACGTTCACGGTAAAATGAATGTCCTTTTTATTACAATATCAAGATTCCTGACAATGTAAAATAAATTGTTAATTTTATTTTTTTAAAATATTAAATTAATGTTTTTCACTAATTCCTTGGGCGAGCAAATGATTTTGAGAGCGTCTCAATAAAATATCACCTGAACAAGTAAAGACGTGAAAATTTTAAACAGAAATTATATAAATATTTCTACTAGAACATCTAGAATACCCTTCGGATATAAAACACTAAAAGAGTTTGATTTTAAAGCTTTAGATTAATGAAATTTGCGACCGAAAAGGATTAAACCCAACGAATTTGTCTCCACCGAAGCCCTGTGTTTGCACACCATAGCTGGCAGGTAATTGCGCTAAGGGGTCTGTAACGAGCTATCAGACACCTCCCCGGCTCAGTCACCACTCCAGGCGTTGCCTTTAATTAAGCCAGACCTGGCACCTCGCGCTTTACGACAGTTTCTAACTTTTATGGGGCCGGCTTTAGCCCGGATTAATCAAGTTAAGCCTCGAATGGCATTCTTTAACGCTAATTATTTAACTTCACCTGAGATTTGCAAACATTTTGCTCGTGCATTTGCCATCTTGTGTCTTTCTTATGATTGCTCGTAAGTCTGACTTTCTTTGAAATATATAGTCAAGGGCGCAACGAGGAGCTTTCGTGGATTAATTCACCGAGGAGGATTACAGAGTTTATTTAAAATCTTTTATCATCTAAATAAATACTTTTAATTTGGCTTATTTGGTAACAATTGTTTTATAAATTTTAAAATCTCTTAAGGATATTCAAATACTATAACCTCAACATAGTTTTCTTATAAAGGGAGTAAAATCAAACGCGTGTCGAATATTCGTAAAATACTTCAGCCTCGTTTGCCGAAACTACATATTTCGTAATAAGATTTACTCAAACATGGAAAGCGCCTACATGAACGATGGCTTTATCGGTGTAGTTACATCCTCTGATGAAGATGAAATTTTTAAAGCACCTTTGAAGAAATTCTTAATAATATCATTCGTAAAATGACATTTAATTCAGAAAATTATCTTTTCTGGGAGGGTTTCAAACGTTTCTCTTGGAATGGTCAACCTACTTTCAGCTATCGACACACCTACTACAAGGAATTTTCGGCTGCGTTACTGTATAGATTGAACTGTTCAAGTAGAACGCTTTCAAAGTTAATGAATTGAAAAGTTAAAGTCACAGAATTAGTACAACACATTTGACACCTTTAAATAACATATGTTTTTTTAATGTAATAAAACAAAAATTACTGTTTATATACGCATTGTGGCACAATATGATTATTTTTATAGGCTCAAGTTGTTTGTTTACGTTTTAAGGTGTTAATCAATTTCACCGTTATCGCGTTTAGATTTCGAGATTTTTTTATAACAATTTTAGAATAAGTTTAGAACAAAAACGAATAATAAGTATAAACTGCTTTAGTTAAGGAATAACCTACTGGAAAAATGTGAGAAATAAATTAGAACATGACAAAATCTTATAAAGATCTTTAATAATAAATTTCCCTCGAATATATATTGTATAGGCTCCTATTCTAATGTCTTACAGAAACCATATAATTGAAATAACATTCAGCGTATGTGACGTAAGCACAGTTATTAATTATAATTTTATCGGAGCAGGCTGCCTTAACCTTAAGTTAAAAACCAGAGCTACACTCAACCGCTGTATTGAGGACGTGTCAATAACGCAGAGAGGACGTTGCGTGTATGATTAAGGCGAGAGGACAAAACCGCCTGGCGAATAGGGAGTCAATGAAAAGGGTTGCATTTCCATCTAGGTTACACTGAAGTTTTGAATTTATTGAAAATATTTCGAATTTAAAAACTACCATTATTGTTCTTTAATAGTGATATTATATTATTAGGAAACTATCACACACACACACACACACACACACACACACACACACACACACACACACACACACACACACACACACACACACACACACACACACACACACACACACACACACACACACACACACACAAACACACACACACACACACACACACACACTGTTTATTCAAATTTAATTAAACATTATTATTTTAAAAATGTTTATTTCCAATTTTTGTATTGATAAAGTAAATGTTTTGTGTATTTGTTCAGGATGCGCGGATATGCTGCGTCTGTTGACTATGCGACTACTGACTAGGGTATGGCTGCTGGCTGGTTCTCTCAGCGTAATCTCGCTACTAATCCTTGGAAGATGTGGGATCCAGGAAAACTCTGTCTCACCAGGTAACGAGCTTTAGTTTACGCTTTGCCCGACCTCTCTCTGCATAGTTCAAACTTTATTTCTAAAATCTTAACCTCGTAATAGAACTTTTAGTATTATATATATGTTAAACGACTCTGTGTTACCGGGCGCAAAAAAATAAATATTACAGTTGACGGCTGAAATTTTTAAAAATTGGAAAAAAATATACTTTTACCTTTTGCTTTTCAACAAACCAAAACTTTACATATTTTATGTATTTTAAACAACGTAATGTAGTGTAGTGTCATGTAATCTATACATACATATATAAATGAATGATTGTGTGTTTATGTATGTGTGTATGCTTGTATGTATGTATGTTATAGACGCCTAAACCGCTGAACAGAAGCTGATGAAATTTGAAGGGTCTGTTTAACATATTCCCAGGATGGTTCTTTTGAAGTTTGGTGTAGATCTATCCACAGGGTTCCCTCCCAGAGGCTTAGGATTGTTCAAAAACCGATGTATATATATATATATATATATATATATATATATATATATGTGTGTGTGTGTGTGTGTGTGTGTGTATGTAATGTCTTATGAACGCCTAAACAGCTGAATAGAAGTAAATGAAATTACGAAGGATTGTTCAATATATTCCCAGGATGGTTTGTGTGAGGTTTGGTATAAATCCATAGACAGTGCTCCGCCTCAGAGGCTTAGTATGGTTCAGTGTATACAGCTTTCCATAAGTCTAATG
The DNA here is from genome assembly GCA_036971475.1 of Prosapia bicincta. Taxonomy (NCBI): domain Eukaryota; kingdom Metazoa; phylum Arthropoda; class Insecta; order Hemiptera; family Cercopidae; genus Prosapia; species Prosapia bicincta. Next base: position 48,652,334 of record JBAIZL010000008.1, on the reverse strand, counting down.
TTAAAATGTACATCTAATAAAATTTAAAATTAATTTAAAAAAAATTATAAACAATATGTAAAAAAAACATTATTATTCATTCGAAGCTGTTTAAAATTGCTAAAATATATGTACAATTATTGCTATAACCCTTATTGATATTAAAAGTTGGAGCGCCGATAATATTCTTGCGAAATTCGAATCCACCAATGCGGTGCAACGGAACCAGACTAAGCACAAAAAACTGACACCCAACTCGATCCGGGCAGAAATCAGAGGAGGCAAGTTCAAAGAAGAGATGGTCTTAATTCCATGAATACCGATGGTTTCGTCAGATCTACCTTTTGATTTCAAACGACTACAATTTTCTTTGCATCTTGCATTCGGAATAATCATAAACAAGGCACAAGGACAATCTTTAACCATTGCTGGATTAAATTTGGAACAGTCGAGCTTTTACCACGGACAATTATTAGGTTCTCACGGGTTTGGGACACCTAAAATATGTACGTTTATGCGCCTAATGAAATGAAGATAAACCTTGTCTATCCTCTAGCATTGCAGTAAATGGAATATAATTATTTAGATGTTTGATTTGCTTTTCGTATTGCAAAAGTTATGATTTCGGAAGCAGCAACATTATCGGGTAACATTAATGTGGTATAAAACATGTTACACAGCTGCCGCATTTAAATACAGTTGTATTTTGATACTACATTAAAATATAGCTATGACTAAACATTTTTTAACGTAAAAACTGTATCATGAATTAACCAGTTTGTGCTTGAACTGAAAGATAGCATCCATCTTGTGGTTACATAATGAAGTAAAGTACAATACGGGAGACTCAATTCCCTTGTCAAGCGGTTAGTTAACGTTAGAAATTGTTATTTCTTTTAATACAATTTATTCTAATCATATTTATAAGATGTTATATAGGGTAATTCTTTTCTTTAATATCAATTACTGAACTTGATAAAGTGCTTCTAAAACTTTTTAACGAAGTGTCTGATACATAACTGTACTGTAAGTGTAAATAGAATTAACCTGGGATTACATGAACTGCTTTTGACAAGTGCCTTACTGATTTTAACATCTTAGATACATTCATTTTTCTGACACCCTTTCTTGATCGTATACTGAGGATAGATTTAATTTACTTCATACTTCTGCAAATCACAAACCATACAAGATACATAACAGATATTCTACAGTATGTAGCGACTTATAAGACAACTGTTATTTCCATTGTATTGAATATATTTCAACACGTGGATTGAAAGGTTATTGTTTTCCTCACTCTTTATCTAACGTTAAATTCACACCTGAAATTTCGGTTTAACGTTAGATTTTCCACAATGAAATGTACACTGATCTTACCTCTTGAATGTTATTTAGTAGAAGCACCTACTGTAAATTTGAAATGCTTACTTTTCTATCTTACACATCTTTAGATATTTTACTTGAAATAATTATTTCCAATGATATTAAAAAATCGGCGAAGTTTAACAATATTCTAATAGTAATAACTAATGATGTCTGCTTAGGAAGCAACAACTATTGCTGTAATTCAATAAACATTTTAAAGTGTATACATTTTATTTACTTATTTTTGATGGAGTTTTGTGAAGGATTTTTTTTCCAGCGATATTACTACCCTTGTCTCTCCAGTTTATCTCCATCGTTACGGAGGGAGAACAAGTGCATATGTAATCTAGAGAGAGAAAAAGAAAACATTCCTGCATGTTGAGTGCTTTACTTTCCCAGCTACTCCTGTCAATTTTCGTTCGTCTTTTATGTGGAACAACATTTTTCGCTCCACATCGCATGCACCAAGGCCTTTTGGAAAATCTATTTCTTATGGCAGCTCTGACTGTCATGAAGACATGGATAGGTCTTCACGCTCACTTTGGCGTACCCACAATGCATCTCACTTGTGAGTAAAACTTGAGTAGCTAAAAACAAGTATAAATTTCATCATTGAAGTCACTCCGTCGTTAGGGTAGTAAATAGGTCTCGTAACCTCAAGGTCGTAAGTTGGATCCTCATCCAGGTCACTCAGCTCTTTTATTCCAAAGTTTTAAATGAAAGCTTTATTAGAATCTATTTCATTTAAATTAATTAAATAAACTATTGATTCAGTATTTTATTAACTACATTCTTATTAATTATTTAATTATAAAATGTTAAGAGTAAATAAGTAATAACATATGATTTCATACAGCCGGTAATTTTATGTTGTAGGCTATATTGTAGAACAGCTGGCTTAACACGTAGGCTATTTTACTTTATTTATTGTACAATATTAGGTTTTATATTATTAAATATTTTATTTAAATATTAAATATATTAATTTATTTATATTTCGATAAATCATGCGATATTTGATTAAATATAATGATAATAATATGTTATATATTTTTATTTTTCAGGAACAGATTTCAAATAAATTCTTCAAATAACATGTTTCTTCGGTAAATATTTGAACATTATTAAAGCTTTTCTATAAATTTCATTCTTTTATTAGCTGCGTCATTCTACATAGAAGTCGGTCTCTATTTTGAATAGTGAACAGATTACTCATTCAGTGTGGTTTATTGTTGACAGTGTACAATGATCTTGATCAGTATAATAAATTGATGAGTATCTTAAAATGCTTTAGTTTGAAAATATTTCTGTTGTTGATATTTTTATTTATTGATAAATAAATAATAAAGAGGGAAAACTTAATCAAAAACGATATATATATATATATATATATATATATATATATATATATATATATATATAACTGTATCTAAACAATGATATAATTTTAATATATTTTTCAAATGATTTAATTTACTTCTCTCATGTACAATACCATTAGAATATCATAATAAATAAAACTTTTTCACTGTGTTCTTCAACTTGCAGGAGAAAAAGGAGACTCAATTACCAACACTGCAGCATATGTGAGTCTCCTGGAGCAGAGGGAAGAGGAGAACAGAGTAGAAGTGGCTAGACTGACTGAGGAGATCCGTTCACTCAAGCTGCAGCTGCTGCATTTGACGTCACCGGAGAACGGTAAGCATCCACTGCCAAAGTCTCCAGAGCAGGAGAGATTTCTGTTATTAACTAAATTATACCTTTAAGGTAAATACTCATTTTCAAGCTATTTACACACAATAACAAACTCATTTGAAACATTTGGCTTGAATCACGATAAAAACCTTAAACCTTTCCCAGCTGAACATGAACATTAACATCCCTGGCTTTGCAATCGCATGATATTACAAAAACACTTGACTATTCCACTTCAAACAAATCCCATAATCCTTAACCGTTCTCAGTCAAAGAACAATACCCAACTTTTTCTCTATTCTCGATCAAACAACACCTCAAAATCCTTCATTATTCCCAGTTAAAAACACCACAAATATCCTTGACTATTTATATTCGAACAACAACATCAACACTAACATCTCTTCATTTTTCAGTCAAACAAGATGTTAAAAACCTTATCTATTATACTTTAAACAAACCCAATAATCCTTGACTATTCTTGGTCAAAGAACATTACCCAATTTCTCCTCTATTTTAAATCAAACAAAACCTCAAAATCGTTCACTATTCCTAGTAAAGAAACACTACAAAAGTCAAAAAATGCCAAACAATAACTAAAATATCTTTAATTATTTTGAATAAGGAAAACTCATCACAGAAGTTTAATGGTAAAACTATACTTTTTGTTAGGTATTTAAGTGTTTAACAAAAACCTCACATAAACGCGTAATTCTGAAGTGGGAATGTAGATCAGCTAAGGTTGCGTCAACAGTTATCGTAACCAATATTTTGTCTTTTAAATGTTCACTACATGTAGGTTTTCAGCGTCACACTAAGCCTTGTTCGCCATTGGTGTTACGTACGACCTTACCATGTATGGAAGGAACTCCGTTGTAGGAAATAGAATAAGGAGTTTGAGCTGAAAGTATAAAATGTACCTCATGAAAAAATGACAGCGCACAAAATTTTAGACAAGCTTGCCGGTGCACTTAAAAATTGATGTGAATGAATATGAAGAAAAAAAGACCATAGTCTAGAAGGGCTAAGGTGAACCGGAAAAGACTCGGGAAGCATATTTCCAATCGAAGTTTTGCGTCGGGTAAATATGATGAAAATTTATATGATTGAGTTATTAATGACCGTTACTATTCTACTTTGTCTGTAGAGAAAACAATTACACAGAAAACAATAGAACCAGTAATTAATCAATTGCTAACTAAGATTAATTGTTACAGACATTTCCGTTCGTGAAACTTTTTACTCACAATTTTCTGTATTAAATTAAAATAAACAACTCAGTACACGGTAATAATGTTGGGGAAATTCTGGAACAAAAGAAGCGCTGCTGTGTGGCGATCATCTGTTACGCGTTCGTGTTGCGTTACGAAAGGGTTGTTGCAGTTTCCTCCTATTAGAGTTTACCATGAATATGAATATAATTTAAACGTTAAATTCGTGCATTAACGAAACAGCAAGTGCATAAAGAAAGAATATATTTAAATCCCGAATCATAACAAGAGATTTAACCGATCTATTTGAAGTTGTCTACTTTAAAATAAGAGTGTTGTGGGGAACCTCGTGCTCTACGTATCAGACCGCCACAACCACCTCGTCTTGTTATTTCACCACTGTGGTCACACAGACGTTTGAACCTCCATCTCTACTGTTGCCAAACTTCCCTCCTGTGCATCTCAAGCCTCTTCCTATGTCTCGCGAGTTATACTAGATCAATAACG